>CAWUFW010001130.1:2947591-3136438 GCA_963921515.1 Calotriton arnoldi | reverse complement strand
CTGTTGTCTATTTAAAGTACTCCCGTGAGTCATTGAGCTGACGAGCTCGTGGATGAAGCACCTGCGCGCCAGTGAGAGGTACCGGACCTGATATAATGTTTGGCAGCCTACTCAGCAAACCCCAAAATATAAGACTGTATTCTCTACTGATGACGGTTAATAAACCAGAAACACGTGTCTAGAGATCAGCACTATCTGCGCCAACCTTGGCGAAACACTCGAAAATATCGGAGCGAGCTACAAGAACTGCATTTACCAGAATGCCAGGGACGAACCTTGCCTGAGAGGTCAGCGGTGTGCTCCCACATCCTGTTGTCTATTTAAAGTACTCCCGTGAGTCATTGAACTGACGAGCTCGTGGATGAAGCTCCTGCGCGCCAGTGAGAGGTACCGGACCTGATATAATGTTTGGCAGCCTACTCAGCAAACCCCAAAATATAAGACTCTATTCTCTACTGATGCCGGTTAATAAACCAGAAACACGTGTCTAGAGATCAGCACTATCTGCGCCAACCTTGGCAAAACACTCAAAAATATCGGAGCGAGCTACAAGAACTGCATTTACCAGAATGCCAGGGGCGAACCTTGCATGAGAGGTCAGCGGTGTGCTCCCACATCCTGTTGTCTATTTAAAGTACTCCCGTGAGTCATTGAGCTGACGAGCTCGTGGATGAAGCACCTGCATGCCAGTGAGAGGTACCGGACCTGATAAATGTTTGGCAGCCTACTCAGCAAACCCCAAAATATAAGACTGTATTCTCTACTGATGACGGTTAATAAACCAGAAACACGTGTCTAGAGATCAGCACTATCTGCGCCAACCTTGGCGAAACACTCGAAAATATCGGAGCGAGCTACAAGAACTGCATTTACCAGAATGCCAGGGGCGAACCTTGCCTGAGAGGTCAGCGGTGTGCTCCCACATCCTGTTGTCTATTTAAAGTACTCCCGTGAGTCATTGAGCTGACGAACTCGTGGATGAAGCACCTGCGCGCCAGTGAGAGGTACCGGACCTGATAAATGTTTGGCAGCCTACTCAGCAAACCCCAAAATATAAGAGTGTATTCTCTACTGATGACGGTTAATAAACCAGAAACACGTGTCTAGAGATCAGCACTATCTGCGCCAACCTTGGCGAAACACTCGAAAATATCGGAGCGAGCTACAAGAACTGCATTTACCAGAATGCCAGGGGCGAACCTTGCCTGAGAGGTCAGCGGTGTGCTCCCACATCCTGTTGTCTATTTAAAGTACTCCCGTGAGTCATTGAGCTGACGAGCTCGTGGATGAAGCACCTGCTCGCCAGTGAGAGGTACCGGACCTGATATAATGTTTCGCAGCCTACTCAGCAAACCCCAAAATATAAGACTGTATTCTCTACTGATGACGGTTAATAAAGCAGAAACACGTGTCTAGAGATCAGCACTATCTGCGCCAACCTTGGCGAAACACTCGAAAATATCGGAGCGAGCTACAAGAACTGCATTTACCAGAATGCCAGGGGCGAACCTTGCCTGAGAGGTCAGCGGTGTGCTCCCACATCCTGTTGTCTATTTAAAGTACTCCCGTGAGTCATTGAGCTGACGAGCTCGTGGATGAAGCACCTGCGCGCCAGTGAGAGGTACCGGACCTGATAAATGTTTGGCAGCCTACTCAGCAAACCCCAAAATATAAGAGTGTATTCTCTACTGATGACGGTTAATAAACCAGAAACACGTGTCTAGAGATCAGCACTATCTGCGCCAACCTTGGCGAAACACTCGAAAATATCGGAGCGAGCTACAAGAACTGCATTTACCAGAATGCCAGGGGCGAACCTTGCCTGAGAGGTCAGCGGTGTGCTCCCACATCCTGTTGTCTATTTAAAGTACTCCCGTGAGTCAATGAGCTGACGAGCTCGTGGATGAAGCACCTGCGCGCCAGTGAGAGGTACCGGACCTGATAAATGTTTGGCAGCCTACTCAGCAAACCCCAAAATATAAGAGTGTTTTCTCTAATGATGACGGTTAATAAACCAGAAACACGTGTCTAGAGATCAGCACTATCTGCGCCAACCTTGGCGAAACACTCGAAAATATCGGAGCGAGCTACAAGAACTGCATTTACCAGAATGCCAGGGGCGAACCTTGCCTGAGAGGTCAGCGGGGTGCTCCCACATCCTGTTGTCTATTTAAAGTACTCCCGTGAGTCATTGAGCTGACGAGCTCGTGGATGAAGCACCTGCTCGCCAGTGAGAGGTACCGGACCTGATATAATGTTTGGCAGCCTACTCAGCAAACCCCAAAATATAAGACTGTATTCTGTACTGATGACGGTTAATAAACCAGAAACACGTGTCTAGAGATCAGCACTATCTGCGCCAACCTTGGCGAAACACTCGAAAATATCGGAGTGAGCTACAAGAACTGCATTTACCAGAATGCCAGGGGCGAACCTTGCCTGAGAGGTCAGCGGTGTGCTCCCACATCCTGTTGTCTACAAATACCGACAGGTTACTCATGCCTGGAAATCACAGTAGATCGAACCTGAGACACTGCCTGAATATTCACCACTAGAGGGAAGATTACTCATGGGACAAATAGTGGAGAAGACAATCTCCTGGAAATATAACACACTGATCAATAACCAACCAGAACACTAGTAACCTTAAGGGCCAAATGGTAAGAAGAACTAGGGCCCCTTGAAGATCGAGGGCTTGATTCACAAAGGTAAACTGAGACCAAAGTTTAACTTGACGACTTTCGGTATTCACAAAGGGCATTTACGAGTAGTAAAGTTAGACTTTTGTCTCAGTTTACCTTTGTGAATCTGGCCCCTAGACTGGGAGGCAGCACTGATGCACCCCAGGGAGGTAGCAATAAAAGCACGTCTCCGGTTGATACAATTTAAAATCCTTCATAGGACATACTATGACAGAGCCCGGCTGCATAAATTAGGGAGGGCAGCTACACCTAATTGCCTGCGATGCCACACAGAACTGGGAACATACTTCCATATACTATGGCAATGTAGAGTAATCAGCACAAACTGGACTTCCCTCACCCAAAAACGTAGCCGCATACTAGAGACACCAATACCAATGGACCCCAAATATCTATTACTGGGAATACCCACAGAAATAGACCTACCCAGAACTAGGCTACTCTTCGCAAACCTGGGCATAATAGTGGGAGAATGAGACCTAGCAAAGCACTGGGGGGCCCCTAATCCACCCACGTTGCAGGAATGGAAAAAGGGGATGGATCTAAACCCGACAGCAGAAAAAGTAACATACATGGCAAGAGGGTGTCCAAGAAAATGTGATAAAATATGGGGCCCATGGCAGAAATACTACGGAATTACGACTACAGGAGATAACTCCCAATCTCAAAATAATACAAGTATGACGTTACCAAGGGGAACACAAGATACCAATTGACAAACAGAATGCCTGTACCACTGAATATACTTGGAAATGTTTGTACCAACTTGAAATCAGACGTTACATATGTATAATACTGATATACTTCTGTAGATTGTACCATCAGCTACGTTTGTGTAAGTTATACAATGGTTGTATAAGAGAAAATAATAAAATATATTTTAAAAAAAGAAAGTGGGTGAGATGGTGAGAGTTAAGCCGCCCAGGTTTCATCGATAGGGAAGTTCCTGGTTTTCGTCACCAAAAAGGATTGTCATAGAGCGTGTCATAGAGTTCGAGGATAGAAAGTGTTGGAACAAGGATAGATTGTTGGTTGTCTCCACTGATTCTGGAAGTGTGCACAATGATGTCATATGTGAACAGCAGGACCCTATCATCAATAGAGGGTCATCTGTGGTATGCGCTTCAAGAAGATCAGGAAGGCGTTTTACTCCTAAGATCCAGAGGGGTTATGTAGTGTAAACCTGTGTGTATCCGGCTTGTTCTGACATTCTGTCTTTTGTGTCACATGATTCTGTTATTTGTCTCTGTGTCTGTGCAGTAGTTATCTGTGTGTGTATGGAGTAATTTACAAATATGATACATACAGGGGAGATATGGGGATCTTGTTGTGTACTGGGTTTTGGAAAGCTTCCTTTTGAAGTCTGGAGGGCACTTGCCTGCAAGTCTGTATCCCTGCTGGTCGCATTCTTATGTCTTAAATAAATATATTCACTTTCTTGAACCAGAGTGCTCATGCCGAGGAGGCCAGAAAGCTGGTTTGGCTCTTGCAAGAAGATTCCCCACGACTACAGGAAGCTCTGGCCAGGTCACAAAGGAAGGTATGAGCTGAATCTTTTCTTTCTCACGTTTTCCAGGCAGGCAGCTCTGCCATTTTCTGGAAAAACTTAAAACAGGCACCTGCAAATCCAGAGCATCAGAAATAACTAACCTTTGTACTGAACTCACACTTACCCACTCTGAATTAGAAGTGCAAAAATCTAAACATGACTGTACCTCCCTGCATGCTCCTGTTTCCACCCTTGAGTACCAGTAAAAAGTAAACAGGAAAAGTGACTGCACATTCCTGCTTCCTTTATGCTAATTAAGAAGGAAATCTGACTGCACTTGCTTGCTCCCAGTGGTGTAGCTAGGCTGCCATGGGCCCAATGCACATAAAGAAACTGATGCCCTATCCCAGTGGCTAGCTACTTAAACAAACAAGCGGCAGTGAAAGCGATCGCGAAAGCGATCGGTATTGTTAAAAAAAAAAACACACCCGCGAGTGATGCGCGCGCGCCACAGCGAGCCATCTGGTTTCCATTATCTCGCCCGTGTTTGGGCACGATAATTGAAACCACATGGCCTATTGGTGTCTATTACGCGCACCAAGCGCGTAATAGACACCAATAGGCCATGGGCGGAGCAATGCGCCCGCCTTTGGCCAATTGCGTGCAGTCTTATATAAAAAGACGCACGCAAAGGCCAATGGGGGAGCACAAAATGAATCGCACACGCACGAGCGTGTGTGCGATTCCTAGGTCAGTGCTGAATCCCCGTTTTTCCCCTACAAAATGTCTCGCGCTGCGCGAGCACCGCTACGCAGTGCAACGCTAGGCGCGAGACCTAAAAAGTGCCGGTACTCCGTACCGGACAGTACCGGCCCATTTAAAGCACTGTTCCAAAGTGCAGCTGCAGGAATAAAAGGTTCAAAATATGAAAAATAACTAAATAAAGCCAGACAGAGTGGTAGCAAAGTGGCCAGATTGATTTTATTCACACCCAGACACATTTGTGCCACTCTACAGAGTTTGCAAGTGAAGCGCTACTTTTGTTTACTTGTCTTTCTTTGAATAACGTTGTTTTCCCCCAGTGGGGAACTAGTGCACCAATCCTGGAGGTACTGCAACACGTGGATTGGAAAACAAAATGTGTACTGCGGCTCGGTGTTTAGGGAAGTGGTCTTTTAACCATACTGCTTACGTTCTGTAAGGATATAAGCAATGGTCATTGAAATGGGTTGATTCCGTGCCCTGTATTCATGTCCTTAACTTTTCAGGCAAAAGCACTCACTGATTTCTGAAAGGTGAGTGTAAAGGCGTTAAAGTAACCATGTTGTTCCGGCTTACATTTCACATGCTTTACTTAATTTTGCATTCCCTATGAGTGTTTGCTTTTTCCAGGATGTTGTTTCTTTTTTTTGTAGGCAGCATATTGCTCTTGTCTAGTGCCTAATTTAAATTGAGCCGCATCCAGGTGTTTATAGCGGGGCACAATTGGGTTGTAGTTGACGGAAGTGCGAGTTTCTCTCAGTGGGGCAGTATGGTGTTTAGTGGGGGAGAGGATGTGGCACCAATGGTCAGAGCTGCCAAATTTGGAACTGGGGAACCTGGTTCTGAAGGATGATTATTGCGAGATGTTTGTCCTGTCAGCACTACCCATAAAAGGGAGTCAGTGCACGCGAAACAAGAGGAGGCTGTGTGACTGCACCCAGGGAGCAAAGGGGGGCTGTGTGACTGCACCCAGGGAGCGAAGGGGGGCTGTGTGACTGCACCCAGGGAGCAAAGGGGGGCTATGTGAATACACCCAGGGAGAGAAGGGGGGCTGTGTGACTGCACCCAGGGAGCGAAGCGGGCTGTGTGACTGCACCCAGGGAGCGAAGGGGGGCTGTGTGACTGCACCCAGGGAGCAAAGGGGGGCTGTGTGACTGCACCCAGGGAGCAAAGGGGGGCTGTGTGAATACACCAAGGGAGCGAAGGGGGGCTGTGTGACTGCACCCAGGGAGCAAAGGGGGGCTGTGTGACTGCACCCAGGGAGCAAAGGGGGGCTGTGTGAATACACCCAGGGAGCGAAGGGGGGCTGTGTGACTGCACCCAGAGAGCGAAGGGAGCTGCATGACTGAAATCAGGGAGCGAAAGGGGGCTGTGTGACTGCACCCAGGGAGCGAAGGGGGGCTGTGTGACTGCACCCAGGGAGCAAAGGGGGGCTGTGTGACTGCACCCAGGGAGCGAAGGGGGGCTGTGTGACTGCACCCAGGGAGCAAAGGGGGGCTGTGTGACTGTACCCAGGGAGCAAAGGGGGGCGGGAGCGAAGGGGGGTTGTGTGACTGCACCCAGGGAGCGAAGGGAGGCTGTGTGACTGCACCCAGGGAGCGAAGGGGGGCTGTGTGACTGCACCCAGGGAGCGAAGGGGGGCTGTGTGAATACACCCAGGGAGCGAAGGGGGGCTGTGTGAATACACCCAGGAAGCGAAGGGGGGCTGTGTGACTGCACCCAGAAAGCGATGGGGGGCTGTGTGACTGCACCCAGGGAGCAAAGGGGGGCTGTGTGAATACACCCAGGGAGCGAAGGGGGGCTGTGTGACTGCACCCAGGGAGCAAAGGGGGGCTGTGTGACTGCACCCAGGGAGCAAAGGGAGCTGCGTGACTGAAATCAGGGAGCGAAAGGGGGCTGTGTGACTGCACCCAGGAGCGAAGGGGGCTGCGTGACTGAAATCAGGGAGTGAAAGGGGGCTGGGTGACTGCACCCAGGGAGCG
This sequence comes from Calotriton arnoldi, assembly GCA_963921515.1. NCBI lineage: Eukaryota > Metazoa > Chordata > Amphibia > Caudata > Salamandridae > Calotriton > Calotriton arnoldi. Next base: position 3,129,503 of record CAWUFW010001130.1, on the reverse strand, counting down.
AAGGGGGGCTGTGTGACTGCACCCAGGGAGCAAAGGGGGGCTGTGTAACTGCACCCAGGGAGCAAAGGGAGCTGCATGACTGAAATCAGGGAGCGAAAGGAGCTGCGAGACTGAAACCAGAGAGTGACGGGAGCTGTGTGACAGAAACCAGGGAGTGACGGGAGCTGTGTGACAGAAACCAGGGAGTGGTGAAAGTGGTGCCCCGCCAGGGGTGCATACATGGGCGCTAGAACATACCAGGGAGAAATACGGCCCCCTCCCACGAGGTTAGTAGATTGGAGCTGTGCTTCCGTAGAGCTGCAGAAACTTTAAACATGCCTATTTCAAAGTGGAATACTCTGCTAAAACAGGTTCCATTGATTTAGGGCTAAAAAGGAATGATTACAAGTAAAATAAAGTGCCCCAATAATGCCGCTAAATTTCAATTTTTGTGCCGCAAAATTTGCAAACCTAGGCCGCAATATCCTGGGGGTCTGATTAAAGTAGAGCAGACGAAAGAAAAGCAACATTACGTTTGTTGCTTTAAACAGCTGCTTTAATTATGCTCTGTGACCTAGCCTGCCTCTCACCTGGGCTGCTGGCTGTGCCAGCAGGCATTGGGAAGTCAGAACTTGACTGTAATGACCTTATAATAGTCGAGTTCTGACGTCATTTCTTTATAACCGGTGACTTAGTGCATCACAAGTCATCACATAAAGAAATTAGTGATTGATGTTTATACAGGAATTACAGAATCCCATGTATTATAGCATGCTACAGTCTATGCCTCGCAAAGCAGTGAATGATACGCAGAATCTCAACTGGTTAAATGCACAACGTTCGACCCAGAATCCCATTCCAGAGGTGGAAGAATCAGAAGAAGAGGAGATTCCTGAAGCATATTCAAAGTCGAAATAGGGCAGATACCTTCCTTCAGCATCGCCAATATGACTGTGCTATTCATCTTATACCTGCTGCTCCAATCCCTCATGGAAAGGTTTACCCCTTAACCATAAAACTGATGCATCAACACTTATAAGGAAACTTAGACAAGGAGTTTATTAAACACTCTACTTTGCCGGCAGGTGCCCCGAGATTTTACATTGCTAAATCGAATGAGGATTATCCACAAAGTATAGGCTACTGGGAGTCAAATTCCATTACAAACAGAAATCACTCTCCTCTCCCTCTCATGTCTGTTGTTTTTGATCACATAGAAGAAGCTAAGGCCTTTTCCAAACTGGATCTAAAAAGAGTACACAATATAGTCAGAATTTGTGAGGGGGATTAAGTGGAAGACACCATTTAACACTTGCTGTGGCCCTTATCAGTATTTAGAAGAGCCTTTTGATTTATGTAATGCCCCTGCTGCATTTCAGCATTTTATTACCAACATTTTTAGGCTACAGTGAGCAAAAAAATGACAGCCTGAAATGAGACCCATAGTAATTACCAGTAGCTAACATTAAGTCAAGCGGCACACCCATATTTTGTTTTTCACACCCCAGGACACTGCTTGACCACAGTGACACAAAACCCTGCTGGACACCACAAGACCATCTGATTGAGATCCGGGGAGACAGAAGGATATAATGAACTGTAACTGACCGGAGGTGTAACAAGGGTGCAGTGGGCTCTAAGAAAGGAAAATGGTCTTCCCCACCTCTCATTGGGTGATAAAGTGCAGCCATAACCGAGGTGTAGAGAGCTGCTCACAGTGCTAGGACCCAGTGTCACTGCTGCAGTATTTATAGGTATGCCCTTGTAACTGACCGGTCCGATTTTAATTGGAAGGGACATCAAAGTAAAAGATGAAAGGTGTTAAAGAAAATCAGTGAAAATGTAAATATCAGTGCATCACAGTCCCGGCCGGCCACTGTGTCCCTTAGAATACTGGGGTGCTCAACGCATAAAGACGAGACCCACATTTGCAACCAAACTAAGGCAGGTGTCCGGCGACTGAGATCATGAGATAGGAAGAAGATAATCTGGGACTGGAATGTCCGCTTCATGGTGTACAGGCGTGCTCTCCTGCCCTGTGTACCTGACCGCGTGTATCTGGCATCCTGACTTTTTGTTTTTGGCCTTGGCGTCATGTTAAGCTTATATGTGTGGAGACCTCGGTCTGTCTTCGACATGAGTAGGTCCTGGACCTGTCCTTGTGTGACAAGTCAGGTCTTCTTTACTTCTCAATCAATCAATCAGGATTTAGTAAGAGCGGCTAATCACCCGCGAGGGTATCCAGCAGTGCTTAATTTCAGCCTGTGGTTTCCGGTGCTCCGCTCTGCCACTTAATTGTCAACACCAGCACCTATGACAGTCTGCCACATGGTGGCGATGTTTGTGTAATTTAGAGATGAGCATAACAACGGTTGTTTATTAATTCAATATACATTAAAAATGACTAATACCTGCCACCCAAGCCGCTCTTATAGGTTTGGCGGCCTGAAATAGTCTGAATTGTCACACTTGTAGGAGTGTGATGGCTAGTAGTTGTGTAGGTCCTGTCATTGGCAGCTCTGGCAGCGGCAATGGGTGGTGCGAGCTGCAGTGGCCTCCTGAAGTGAGCCCTGGCCCTTTTTTGTTTACAGATTAAGCACTGTCCAGGTGCTGAGACGCCCGCTGCTGATGGAGGGTTCAGTTGAACAGCCAGGTCTTGAGTCCCTTCCTGAATTCCAGCAGAGAGGAAGAGGTCCGGAGGTGAAGGGGGAGGTCGTTCCAGGACTTCGCCGCGAGGTAGGAGAAGGGTCAGCGGATCTGTCTATTCACTCCCTCATATGGGAGGAGCTCAAGCAGAATCAAAAGGCACTTTTCTCTTACTGCATGTGGGATCCGACTTGGTTTCACCAGAAGATTGCTATAAAAAGTTTAAACTTATCATTAAAAAGCTAGTACGGTTCATAGTTTCAACCCAGATCTATGCTCTTCCCCTAGAAGGGCACATACAGGCGTCTCCTCCTTCTCTGACTCCACGGAGATACCTGAAATGGTTACGATGGCCCAGAAAATCTACGGTAGGAAAGTCTGATGGGGATCAGGATGTGTGGAAGTGCGTTCAAAACCAAGTGTCATATTTAGGAGACTGGCACTGAGTCTGTCTCAGTTGCAACCATTTGTCCTAAGCTGGCTGATTTTAGAAAATACTATTTAAAAATAATGTTTATCTCCTATTGGATGGGACACGCTGAGTCCGCATGGGTGTTATCGCTTCAAGGCCCTGCTGGTCAGGGTTGCCCCTGTGAGGTTTGTAGTTGGCTCTTCTGTATTTTTAAATAATGGAACAAGGACAATAACAGATCTGATCTACAAGAGTTCACATGATCTGGTAGAAATCATTACTAGACATTGTAAACATGTATTGAAAACAAAGGGTGAAATCAAGAACATGTGATCCGTACACTCAAGAGTGTTTGGTGAAATTTGTTGTTGATTTGCACTGATTGTGCTTTTAATACTATAATTTATTAAACCTGTTTGTATGTCTATATTGCACTATGCAGTATGTTAATCTGTTTATTGACTATGCAATAAAATGGCCTTTACGGTGTAGAAGGGTTGAGGCGAGGTGGGTACAGGACAGCAGATCAGAGCAGTAAGAGTTCAATACACTGGAGAAGGGTTGAGGCCAGGGGCGGGGGGGGGCTGGACAACAGAGCAGTGAGAGTTCAATACACTGGAGAAGGGGTGAGGTGAAGCCTGGACAGCAGAACAGTGAGAGTTCAATACACTGGAGAAGGGGTGAGGTGGGGCCTGGACAGAAGAGCAGTGAGAGTTCAATACACTGGAGAAGGGGTGAGGTGGGGCCTGGACAGCAGAACAGTGAGAGAGTTCAATACACTGGAGAAGGGGTGAGGTGGGGTGGGGCCTGGACAGCAGAGCAGTGAGAGTTCAATACACTGGAGAAGGGGTGAGGTGGGGCCTGGACAGCAGAGCAGTGAGAGTTCAATACACTGGAGAAGGGGTGAGGTGGGGCCTGGACAGCAGAACAGTGAGAGAGTTCAATACACTGGAGAAGGGGTGAGGTGGGGCCTGGACAGCAGAGCAGTGAGAGTTCAATACACTGGAGAAGGGGTGAGGTGGGGCCTGGACAGCAGAGCAGTGAGAGTTCAATACACTGGAGAAGGGGTGAGGTGGGGCCTGGACAGCAGAGCAATGAGAGTTCAATACACAGGAGAAGGGGTGAGGTGGGGCCTGGACAGCAGAACAGTGAGAGTTTAATACACTGGAGAAGGGGCGAGGTGGGGTGGGGCCTGGACAGCAGAGCAGTGAGAGTTTAATACACTTGAGAAGGGTTGAGGCCAGGGGGGCCGGGGGGCTGGACAGGAAGTGGAGGCTGCAAGGAGCTGTAAGATAGATGAATACAATGGGGAAAAGTAGAGATAGGAAATTGGGCTTGGATGCACAGAGTTCAATACACTGGAGAAGAATTGAGACCAGAGGTCGAAGTTGGCTGGATCTATCAGTCACAACGTTCACAGGCGTTTTTACTTTTATCAAAACCCAGGGGCGGCTCCTCCGTTGGAGCGGAGGAGCGTCGCTCCATTTAAAATCCCACCAAAACCTCATGAAAAATAAAATGGTAATTTCTTACCATTTTATTTTTCATCCCCGTCCCGAGGCAAGCGTCAGGATGGGGGCGAGGTCACTGCTGAGTGACAGCAGCAGGGAGGAGAGTGGACTGTCTATGCACTTATGTTGAAAGTGTACATGTCTTTTTGGCCAGCTGTCTTGAGACGGCCAGCCACATGTGCACACTTTGAACATCTCTAGCCCAGCTGTCTTAAGATTGCTTGGTTAGAGTCAGTGTAGGCCTCCAGGGTGCTGTGGAGTGCTGAGTAAGGCTGCTCCCTTCATGCAGGGCACTGCTCTCACAGCATGAGAGAAGCACCCTGATTGGTCAAGGGAGTTCCAGGCTCCAGCTTCCAGTTCTTGTGCAGATCCGGAGCGGATGACTTCATGTTCGTCCGGGAAGTTTTTTTTATTTCTTTATTTTTGCACACGCGCCTTCCCCCCCTTCCCGTAGATGCCAGCGTTTACTGTCAAAATCGTTCCCATACTTTCTGTTTCTGCACTTCTAATGACAACCTTGAGTCGCTTTAGATTAAAAGGACAGCAGGGGAGGATTAGTTTAATTTACAGCTGTTTTCCATTAATGGTGATATTCTATGTGCAGTTATTTCTAGGTGAAAGTCGAACAATATCCTTCTGGAGTATTTGCTCTTTTTAGGTCGAGCCTGGGCAGCGCATGCGCTGCTCTGCGAGGCATGCTGTATTCAGGTAGGGGACTTGAAGCTCTGTCCATATTTTTCATTGGCTTGTGTCATTGTCCACTGTAAACTGCGGCTGTTCATTGGTCAAAAGGCTTAGTACCGCCTTGTCTCATTTTGTAACCTCCCATGACGACACCCCGTGTTAATTGTGTTGTTAATCGGTAGGCTTTAATTGCAGTCTCCGAGCACTATATTCTCAATTAGCTTTGTCCTGCCTGCTGCGCTCTCTCCTAACGCTTTTTTAAAATTTGTATAGCACGGGCGCAGAACGCATTTGCAATGCAATAGGTCTCGCATTTGCAGAGTTTAAGCTATTGGAATTGTAAATGATAATAAAAGCCTTTTATTTATCTGTTTTAAAAACAACACGTAAATAAAAGGCATTGTGATTTACAATGCCAATAGCTCAAACTCTCGTAAATGTGAGACCGATTGCATTGCAAATGCTTGTTAGTTATGCATTTTACTCTGCCCCCACACTCACTGGGCCCGATTCACAGAACTAACTTAAGACAAAATCCTAAACTTACTACTTTTGGTATTCACAGAATGGATTTACGACTACTAACTTTACGTCCGCACTCGGGCCGGAATTTCCGCACTCGGAGCGGAGTTTCCGCACCCGGAGTGGAATCTTCACCTCCGGGCCGGAATTTCCACCTCCGGGCCGGAATCTCCACCTCCGGGCCGGAATCTCCGAAATTGAACCGGAACCCATTATTTCATACAGGAAATGACATACAGGAAGTGGGAGACAGGAAATACATCACAGGAAGTTGTTGGCAGCCATTTTGTGTTCATTCTGAGTCATCCTGTCTCACAGATCAGATCCTCTGCCATCCTGCTGCTCTTTTCGACCTTATTTCCCCTAAAATGGCTGAGGGTTATGAAAAGAAAGCACCCCCTTTCAGTGAAAGGGAATTAGACATCTTAGCTGAGGGGGTGATACTAAAATATCCTCATGAGTTGTCATGATGAAACTACAACTCCCAGAGTGCACTCTGCCCTGTACAGTCAATCCGCTACAGTGAGCCTTTTGCTTCATGATGACTGCTGCATAGACACAGAATAGGTGAATGGAGGCATGGGACACACGATGGTACAGCTCTGTCTTCACTCACATCATACTTCCAGACACATATTGCATATAATGCACATACCAGGCCTCTGCTGCTCATGCTCCTCCAGCTGAGCATGGAGGGTCGGATGAGCTGCACGCAGGACCCTCCTGTACAGTGGCGAGAGGTGAGGACGATGCACATGGTGCTGGGAAGACTGGCCCAGTAGCTCCTCAGCCTTGTGCCGGGCCCAGCGTTTTAGGTCCTCCCAGCGCTTGCGGCATGCCCTCGCGTTCCTGGTGTGAACGCCCACTGTACTGCAGTGCTCACCAATGTCGGCCCATAGTCTGCGCGCTTCATTACTCAGCTGGTCCTCTGGCCCCCCATATAGCTGAGGATATTTTAGTATCACCCCCTCAGCTAAGATGTCTAATTCCCTTTTACTGAAAGGGAATTCTCTTCATAACCCTCAGCCATTTTGGGGAAATAAGGTTGAAAAGAGCAGCTGGATGGCAGAGGATCTGATCTGTGAGTGAGGATGACTCAGAATGAACACAAAATGGCTGCCAACAACTTCCTGTGATGTATTTCCTGTCTCCCACTTCCTGTATGTCATTTCCTGTATGAAATAATGGGTTCCGGTTCAATTTTGGAGATTCCGGCCCGGAGGTGGAGATTCCGGCCCGGAGGTGGAGATTCCGGGCGAGAGGTGGAAATTCCAGCCTGGAGGTGGAGATTCCACTCCGGGTGCGGAAACTCCGCTCCGAGTGCGGAAATTCCGGCCTGAGTGCAGACGTAAAGTTAGTAGTTGTAAATCCATTCTGTGAATACCAAAAGTAGTAAGTGCATTCTGTGAATACCAAAAGTAGTAAGTTTAGGATTTTGTCTTAAGTTAGTTCTGTGAATCGGGCCCACTGACCCCACCCCCACACTCGCTGACCCCGTCTCACACTCACTGACCCCGCCCCATACTCGCTGACCCCGCTGCCACACTCGCTGACCCCGCCCCCACACTCACTGACCCGGCTCCCCCACTTGCTGACCCCACCCCCATCTGTGCACAGGATCACAGTTCTCACACATTGTGTATCACTTCCACGACTGGTTGAGATGGAGCAGGGGGGCTGCATGTGGTGGTGCAAGCATCTGAGGATGGTTGAGGCCACACAGAGCAGGAAGGGAGTAGAGGCTGGAGAGAGGAGTAGAAGGGTTGTTGGAGGGAAAGAGCAGGGATGTGGAGCAGGTCTGTGCAGACCATGTAGGAGCGGGGCTGAAAGAGGGGGAGACCTTGCCAGGAAGGAAGTTGGTCCCCATGGTTGCCCATCAGATAGGTGAGCAGGGCACAAGTCGGGGGTACACGCGGGTGGACGGCGTCCACCCACTTATTTCACAGGGTGAACGCCGTCCACCCTGCCAAGAATTTGGGCCCCACTAAATAATGTGCTGAATACGTCCTGGTGTAATTTCCAAAGACTGGGACACTTTCAGCAGCGCCTGCACGTTGTCTGCTTTCCATCTGCAACAAGCAACAACGTGCAGGCGGGGACAGGGCTTTCTTATTTAAGACTCCTGCTGGGCCCATAACAAAAGCCGAATTTGAGGGGTCATCAGGCCTCCTTTTGTTCGAGTCTCTTGGCTGGGAGCAGTCAGGAGCCTCACACCTGATGCAAATGAAGCGGAGGGGAAAAAAAGGCTCACACCTTGTTAGCACTTCACATATACTGAAGAGAGGCAGCTTTTCACTTTGTTCAGTCCCTGTTTAGGAGATATGCATGCACTGTAAGAATATCAGATGTGTTGGTCTTTCCCAGCATTTTCTGTGATTATGGGCAAATTTCTTAATCTTCCCTTGCCCAGGAACAGCGCCCAGAGACCCCCACGAGTGATTAGCCGCATTATACAAATCCAGTGTGTTATGTCTTGGGCGGGAAAGATCAGCCATCATAGGGGTGCAAGGGGCCTCTCTAACTGCTGGAGCCCGGTGCCACTGCAGCTACTGCACAATTGATAGCTAGATCCCTGCCAAAGGCTTAGAATGGACACTATGTTGTACTACAACGAACCTACAGCGCTTGAGGGAGGAATGTAAGACAACAGGGCCGCCCAAAAAAACTTTTAATTGAACTGAATGGAGATGAGAAAAGGGGAGAGAGTGGTGGCCAAGAAAGTGGGAGAGGGTAACAGACAGATGGAGGAAGAGACAGAGGGAGGAAGAAAAGAGAGAGAGAGAAAGAGACAGCAAGAGAGAAAGATGGAGAAAGGAAGATACTTTGTAATATGAGAGAGAGGTGGAGAAAATGAGAGAGGTGGACATACGAGACAGAGGTGGAAAAGGGAGGGGTGGAGCCTGGGCACAATGCAGAAAGAGTGCAAGGAAAAGAGAAGGAGAGAATGAGAGAGGGGAGAGAGGTGGCAAAGTGAGAGAGAGGCAAGAGAAGTGAGAGAGGGCAGAGAGATGGATGAGAGCGAGAAAAGTGAATGAGGGCAGAAAGAGAGAGGGCAGAGAGAGGGGAGAAGGAAGAGAGAGAGAGGGCCCCAAAGAACGAGGTAGGTTAATAGCTAGGGCTGCTGAGGGCCTGTGATATTTAGGAAACTTGCTAGGATATCCGCGTCTCCCTTTGTTTTGTAACAGACCCGCCTCCCCCTCCATCTAGCCCCCCCCACATACACACACACACACCAAGCATCCAGTGCACTCTTCTCTCTCTGCAGACCAGTGCTTTAAATGGGCCGGTACTCACCGGTACTGAGTACCGGCACTTCTTAGATTTATCACTCTGAGTACCGGCACTTCTCTACTGCCGTGGAGAGTACCGGTACTCATGCAAAGGTAGGCTCATTGGCTGTGCTGGTGAGCAGGAGTGAAACGTGTCTCTGGCAGCCACGGCGCCGCTTCTGTAGCCCTGATCTGAGCCCCAGCTGAGCTATTCAGCAGGGCTCATTTGAATAATGTCCGGGTGCTCACCATCACGCTGTGCTTGACAGAGCAGGGTCCATTCAGGCCCTGTGCTGTCAATCACATTCACACTATCCTGTGCATTCGTGCAAGCACAGGAATCATGTCAGTCCCCTGGCAGTGGCAATCAGGCTACGGCCAGTCCGGCCCAGGTGGCAATTAAAAAAGCCATGGTAGGTGAAGAGAAAAGATGGCTTTTATCATACCTGAGTCTTTTGTGTGTCTGCTATGTTTGTGTGTATGCCTGTTTTTGTAAGAAAAAGTGAGAAAAGAGAGAGAGAATCAAGACACTCTCAGGAGGTATTTTAAAGAAAATGGTTGGCACTTTGTTTGTACATGTCTGCTCGGCGACAAAGATTCATAAATAACGTAAAAGGGAGGGTTGGTGGGTGGGTGAGTGGATGAGTGAGTGGATGGATGAGTGAGCAGGGCGGATGATGGGTGGATAAGTGAAGGATTGGATGGATGAATGAAAGGTAGGGAGGATGGATGAAAGGGTGGATGGTGGATGAGTGCAAAGAGGGATTGAGTGAAAGGGTGGATGGAATAAAGGAGTGAAAGGGTTGATGGATGGATGAGTGAAAGGATTGATGGATGAGGGAAAGGGTGGATAAAGAGATGGATGAGTGAAAGGATGAATGGATAGGTTTGGAGATGGATGGATGGATAGATTTGGATATGAAGGGTGGATAAACGGAATGGTGAAAAACTGAATGTTTGATGAAAGACTGAATAGACGATAGAATGTAGAGGTTAAATGGTGGACATCAGCAGGTAAATGGTAGGATGAAAGGATGAATGGATAGATCGATGGAAGAGACAAGAGATATCTTCTGGGGAGGGTCATGATGAGTTGCTTCATTTGCTTGGTGCCATTAGAGCTTTGGTTCGACGTGAGGGTATTTTCAGTTTCTCCCTACTCGCGTGCTCAAAAATATATAGTATTGTGCCAAACAGCAAATAACAGTATGACATTAAAAAGGTGCAACTATTGCAAAAAAAGGAAATGTTAACATATTATCGCATTTCTCTTTCATTTTGTGTAATGAGTTAACCTGCTTTGTTTATATAAACACATTTTTCGTGTTTTGGTATGTGCTGCAACTAATATAGAAGTTGCTAAGTATCATCATGTCTTGCCCTTAGCCCCGCCCCTAGCCCCGCCCCCTCACTACACCTCTAGCTCATTGTAATGAGTACCTGCACTTATTTTTTCTCATTTAAAGCACTGCTGCAGACCCCGGACCTGCGTATCATGAGCTCTGGTAATGCAGCAGCACCCATGAAATGAAAGCGTACCCCTAAAAGCTGGGTGCCCGGCACGCCTCCAGTGCAGCCCCCCTCCAGCCCCGGAACCACACCTGTCCCCGGGGTGAGGCGCAGTGAGCAGTTCATGGCCAATGAACAAACTCAAGTCATCAACAGGTGAAATATATTTATTACAAAAAATAAATTAATGCATCTAAAAAAGATTGTACAGTGAACAAAAAATATATTTACGAATGTCCATCAAAGTGTCTTTTTTATCAGGGAGCCACGCCCCAAGTACAGAAGATAAAGTAGTGGTGGTCTATTTACAGCAGGTGCGCAGCCGCGGTGCCGACGCGTGGTGGCGCTGTGATCAAACCCACAAGCAGCTGAGGCCTCAGTGCTCCCCGAGTGCTGCCAGAGATCACTTCAAGGCGCTCCTAGGGGCCAGTGCCCTCTGCCTGCAGCCACTGGTGCCCCATGGGCACCCGATGTCTATAAATAACATTAATATCTGGTTTTAAATGAATCATCTTGGAACTGTCCCTTCTCAGGCCGCCTCAGAGGGCACTGCGCCTGAGTGGCATTGAATATGGAGGGTCCCTGCGCTTGAGGGGCCGTCGGGCACTGCACCCAGAGCTTGTTGGGGCTCAGACAGGGTGTGAGGGAGGCGGCATCCATTCTCCATGCTGGGGCCAGGCCGCATGCCATCCCGCCCCACCCGGGGTCTTTTGTTTCTATTCAGGCCTCCAGCAGGTCACTTTCTCTGCCCACACCCCTAATTTGCCCATCCATCAATCCCAGCCATTGAAAGTCCCTGGCAGTCAATAGACACTGGACCGCACCATTCACTGGTCCTCCAGGGGTGTCAAACGCTTGCAGTGATAAACGATTTGTTCACACGGGATAGAGAACACATGAAGTTGTCCAAGAGGTCATAGCATTGTCCATTCTCCAAAGATGGTGGTGGACGAATAAGCGAAAGGGACTGAATGTGATTTTCCCGCCAATTTCGCCCCAGTCCCCTGTGCACAGCAGCACGTCCGCCCAGGGCCGGGCCTGCAGCTAGGATCTGTCCAGTATGTGAACAGTGATGGTCGTCTTGTCTCTGGGTCCCAGGGTGGCTGTGCTTCCCTAACTGGAGCAGTTCGAGGGGGTCTGTCCCCCGCGCAGTCTGCAGTCCTCACTTGCACACGTAGCGCTCCACAGTCCGCTCACACTTCTTGCACGTGACGTAGCAGCACCAGTGGTACTTGCACTGGCACCGCTCCACCACGGTCTCCGCGAAGACGTTGTAGCCTCGTCCGCAGCACATCAGGTGGCAGCTGTCGCTTCCTACAGACGTCTTGTTGCAGAGCCTGGGGGGAGGAAGAGACAGCACACGGTTAGTTGGGGGTCTCAGAGGGACTGCCTCCGTTTAAGCTCCCTTCACAACTAGCTCTGCTAGAGAGAGAGCACTTGTAGTGCCCAGACTCACTACTGCAGCCCTAATGTATAAGAATATAAAATGTAGAAAGATCTTTGGTGGTAAGGAGGGGCAGGGAAAGCTAGAGACCATGCACAGAGATGTGAGGAGGGTTAGGAAATGCACTAGTTTCCTGAAGGCTATAGACCGGGCCACTGGAATTATGTGGCAGGGGAGGTCAAATTATGCATTATGCTGCAGGGTTGAGTAAATTATGTGGCAAGAAAAAACACACCATGCGGCACATTTTGTGATAGTATTACTTCATTATTTTGACATTTATTAACACTGTCTGGGCATTGTTTGCATCTCATTAGTGCAAGTTTAACACACAAATATATCAATAAGCTATAGAAAGCTGACCAGTTAACCTTTGCAAAGGACCTTCCACTGTGTGGTAACACATGTCGCTGCATTTTTACTAACTTTTGAACCGTTTGAGCTAGAAACAAAGGGGGACATGTACAAGGAAATGGAGCAGTGCGATGTAGCAGCAAATTTTGCAGCACCGCGCTGCGTCATTTAAAAAAATGCAGGGATGCACCGTATTTACAAGAATACGGGGCACCCGCGTTTTCCCTCGCGCTGGCACTAAAAATAGCTGCCTAGCACCAATACAGACACCCTTAGATACCCTTATGCCATAGTGCAAGGGTGCCTGCATTGCAGGGATGATAGTTTATGTTCAGGAAGGTGGCCCTTCCTGCACATAAACAATCAATAATGGTGATTTGCTACTTCTATATGTGCTGCAGAATGCAGTACACATTGAAAAAGCAAAAACGAGGAGAAATAAAAGTATTTCTCCTCGTTGCAGCAATCTAACGCCTGCTATTGTATGGCGTTCATTTTTGGCGCTGCCTCAAATTTATGCATCCTTGTAAATCTGGGGTAGTGTCAAAAAGCAATGGGTGTTGCCGTGGAACGCCCACAGCGACACCCATTGCACCCCACTTTCATGCACGTACCTGCGTGAAAGGGTACCATATCTACAAAGCGGCGTTAAGCCACAAAAAGTGGCTTAACGGCAGTTTGTAAATATGGTGCAGGGCACTGCGCCACCCGAACATCAAAAAAAGTGACATTACAGTGGCGCAATCTCCTTGTACATGTACCGCAAAAAATGTTGGGGGTTAAAATATGAAGATTATGCAGATGATGGATTATGTGGCAAATGCAGCAAATCTACAACTATGAGAAAATTGGCGTGGCTGCACAATCGCATAAGTCCAGTGGCCCTGGCAATGGATTATGGTGTGTATATTATGTTGTGTGTGGAAGTTCAATGATTGTCCCAAAAGTCACTTAGTGATAGTGACTGCCCACACTTACATTTGCCATTAAATAATACCAATATAGAAGAAAGCTCATGGTCTCTGCAGTACACACAACAGAAGACTGGCACTTGACGTCTCTCTGAGATCCTTACCTGTCCTGTGTCCCGTAGGACCCCACTTTGGGGTTCTTGTTGCAGTAGTCGGGGGAGCTGACCATATAGACAAGCTCAGCGTCCCTCACGGGCCGGATGTCCAGCTCCTTGGGCACCAGCTGCCTCCGGATGCCCATATGGCGGTGAATGACCTTGGTGGCACCAAGGTATTTAGACTTGAGGTCTTCAGAGATGTCTCGGAGATCTTGCAGTCCTTTCCAGCAAGTCTTGACAGAGCAGGACCCCGACACACCATGGCACTTGCATTTGGTCTCCAGAGAGTCGATCAGGACCTGAGAGAGAAGGAAAGATGGCCGTGAGGACTTCATATCTCAAGGTGGGCATCCTTCACTCAACATGATTTGTATACTTTGGGGTGCCGCTGATGTGCCCCCGGCTCTAAGCTGGGGTGGAACATGGAAGACTACAGTCTCAAAGACCAGACCTCCTGTGAACTGCAAGAAATATACGAGAGAGGATGGCGCCAGCAAGAGGCAGACCATACTCTAACTTGTGGTCTATGGACACCTTCCCCACCAGCGAGGAGCTTCTCAGGTGGCACCAAAGCCATCTTCTTCCCCACCACAAACTCACCAAAACAGTATCTTACTGCTACACACATCACATGCACCAATGGTATGCTCCAGACACGCACACAAACGCACCACCCCCGCTGCCACCACCAACACCACCACCACCACATCCTACAACCTCACCTGCACATTTCTCCACTCAGCCCAAACAGCAGACGTTCTTCTGCTTGCAGCCAGCCCACCACACACCAAGGCACATAGGGAAAGTCCACCTGTGTGGTGAGGTTACACTCACCTGTCTGCCCACCGCATTGTTATGAAGGTTCATCAACTTGGTGGCTTGGGACCCAGATTTAGTGAACTTCATGGGCGCGTCTGCGAAGGCGGCCCCCAGCTGCAGGCCGTAGCGTAGGTTGTCCCCGCAGCCGCCCCACCTGAAGTTGGGCCCTGGTACTTCAGCGGGCACAGGTCCGCATGAGCATGTGGGCAACTCCCCTGCTGCACAAGCACGTGAGATGGAGTGTGAAACCGCTGCTGAGGCTAGCGCATACACAAAAGCAGCCTCCCTGGTCCCTAGGAAAAGAAGAAGAAAAAACAGCACGTTAGTATTTTTCAAAATTGTAAAGTACTTGGTAGTTTATGGTGTACAGATTTGAAAGAAATATAGTTATTTTAAGTTAAAGTTAATGTAAAGGAGGTGATAATATGGGTTCTGTGAATCATTTATTTTACTTTAGGTTTTTGTAAAGCCGTTCTGTAAAATGTTATAACATGCATGTATCAAACCCTGTAATATTGTATTTCCAAGCATGTACACGAATTGATAGATGTGATACCAGGAGGTGGGCAGGTGCAGTGCTTAATTTGAGCCATTGGTTTCTGGCGCTTGCCACTGGCATTTAATTGTCAACACCAGCACTTGTGACAGTCTGCCACAAGGTGGCGCTGTCTATCTAATTTAGAGATGACCACAACAGTTAATTATTCATTCAATATACATTAAATATGACTATAACCTAACGCCCAAGCCATTCTTATAACTTTTGGGGCCTGAAATTGTCCGAACTGTCACACTTGTAGGAGTGAGATGGTTTGTGGTAGTGTTGTTACTATCATTGGCAGCATAGCAGAGGCAATGTGTGGTACAAGCTGCAAGGGCCTCCTGCTGAGAGCCCTGGCACTTATGTATTTTTTGTTTGTTTGTTTTACAAATTAAGCACTGGCCAGCAAGGGTCAAAGACCTACCTTTCATGAGGTCCGGGGCGTAGTCGGGCGCGAGGTCGACGGACGAGCAGTTCCACCGCATGTCGGAGAAGGCCCTCTGGCAGGCCAGCTTGGTCTGGGCGGCGGCGTGCACGATGGTGGGCATGATCTCCAGGTTCCGCTTGCACAGCTGGTACTGGTCAGGCAGCAGTCCGTCCAGCAGGCGGCAGTGTTGGCTCTCGTTCCAGCCCACTGCGCTGCCGTTCGCCGTCAGGCCACTGGGGGGAGACAAGCGCACAGGTTGGAAACCGCAGGGAAAACACAAGCTCCCACAGCACGCTACTCATGAAACTGGGCGTGGTCTTTCAATAAGAGCCCTACAGAGGAGGGCCACCAATGGGCAAAAACAATCACAGACAAAAAACCTACAGGTGTAAGCGATTTAGGCGCCTATAAGTGGTGGTGCACCGTCTCAAAATAACATAATATAGTGCACCACCCCCTAACAGGTAAAGCCGCTCAGTGGGTTGAGCGCCCTCTGCGAAGAGATTAGTGCAACTTCTTTGTTGACTTGTGTACTTAAAGGGTTCAAAGAATTTCAATTTCGTGATTCGGATTCTATCTAGTTTATTCGGTTCGTAAAAATGCATATTTCCAATTTCCATTGAAAAGTACTCAAATGTCGACAATTTTGAAATACTTTAAAAACTCCTTACATGCCCAATCAACAACTACGTCGGAAACAAACGAAAATATAATATTTGGGTATAGAGTGAAGAAAACGTAAAGACTCCAGGAGGTGTCTCCCTTGTGCAGGGCGCGCGCCAAGGCGGGACCGGAAAACTGCCTTTGACCCAGGGTTAATTGACGTGCTCTTGCAATTCCAGTAAGCGCCACATGGGGATGGGCCTTCCACCCCCATAGCACGGCTCTTGAGAGTAATAGACAACTGGGGGCCAGCATTATAAAACTAAAAGGTAAGGCAGCTCAGTTGGTCAATGCTCCTGCTACACTGATATGCATTCAATTTGAAGATCCTGTGGTCAGATGCAAGCACGGTCAACCAACCCGTTCATCCTTCTGAAGTAGATAAAATGAGCACCGTTGGATAAGGTAGCAATAGTGCATATTTAAGTTCTTTGAAGATGCCAGACTAGCAACAGAGGCTTAATTAAAAAAAAAAAAATTAAAAATGGAGATGTAATATTACTTGGCAGAGCCCAACATCCCAAAGGCCATATATGTTAGTGCAACGCGAATCACGTGCGACCTCGACCCTCCTTCATTACCGGCATTTTATTGGGCCGTCTCTCTCTAAACTAAAGCAACCCTCTAACTCGCACGTCTCAAACGTGTCCCTGAAGCCAACACATACCCCACTGAGCTTGCATAGTACCTAACACACAGTTCAGGAAACAAACACGCAGCTATGGCGCCCCCTATGGGACTATCCCTGCACAACCAGACAGGAAGTGCCCTTTCACTCCCGAGTGGGGAAAGAGCACAAGAAAGTAGCGCGCTCTGTCTCAAATCTCACCAACACTGATCTCGAGATCCCAGCGCAGCCACGTGCCACAGTGTGATCGTGTGCGGCTCCTGGAATTGTCTACGGCCTGTGTTTGGCGGCAGCTAGGGGGCTTTGTGAAGGGCCTCAGCCCCGCATTCTGTTCCTACAAATCTCGAAAACATGCCATGACATGGGTCATCAGCTTTGAATTTACCTCAGTATGGCTGGGGCGGTAAGGGGATTCGTTGCCCGGTACCTGCTCGTGGAAGCCAGTAAGATGACAGTACACACGGCACCGCGAGCCCCTGGTCTAGGCAGGCCCCACCCCCACCCAGCCTCACAAACTCCTTCCTCTCGAAACCCCAAGGACTCGCTGCCCATAAAACCTAATAGCGTGCTGGTGATTTAGTGTGACACACATGTGAATGTGCACCAGGGCCTTGCACCGGGATCGGCTTTGTGCTCCTATTAATAATTGCTCAGAGGGGTGGGAGGCCTGGGGGGCGTGGTGGGGCACATTCCAAGCTAATCAGGGCCACGCAATGGACCTCTCGGTGACAAAGAGGCAAGCAGATCCCGGCTGGGAAGCGGGCAGAAGCCAGCTGAGACGCAGGCAGCGCCCCGAGGGCCGAGGCGTGTGACAGCTGGGGCCAGCCCTGTGCGGGCTGCACAAGAGGCTGCGGCCTGGAGAAGGTGCTGAGGGAAACAAGCCTCTTGTCGGGGGAGGTGGTGCCGGCTGCACACGCGAGGCTGCGGCCTGGAGAAGGTGCTGAGGGAAACGAGCCTCTTGTCGGGGGAGGTGGTGCCGGCTGCACGCAAGAGGCCTGTAGGGCAGTCAGCCAATTCGTGTGCAATCTTGCAAACAGTGGGGCTTGGGGGTGGGGGGGTGGGGGAGGAGGAGGGGTGAGGATCTGTGTGCAGGGTGCACACCGGATCAGTTACGCCTGCAGGCGGCACAACGGAGGCCTGAGGCAGGTTGAGTCTACAGACTGCACCCATAATATGGAAGCTGTGTGCATACTGCACAAGGGAGAGCTGGGGCCTGGAGGGGAGCTGTGTGTATGCTGCACAAGGGAGAGATGAGGCCTGGAGGGGAGCTGTGTGCAGGCTGCACGAGGAGTGCTGAGGTCTGGAGGGGAGCTGTGTGCAGGCTACACAAGGAGTGCTGAGGTGTGGAGGGGAGCTGTGTGTATGCTGCACAAGGGAGAGCTGAGGCCTGGGGGGAGCTGTGTGCAGGTTGCACGAGGAGTGCTGAGGTCTGGAGGGGAGCTGTGTGCAGGCTACACAAGGGAGCGCTGAGGTGTGGAGGGGAGCTGTGTGCAGGCTGCACATGGGAGAGCTGAGGCCTGGAGGGGAGCTGTGTGTATGCTGCACAAGGGAGAGCTGAGGCCTGGAGGGGAGCTGTGTGTATGCTGCACAAGGGAGAACTGAGGCCTGGGGGGGAGCTGTGTGCAGGCTGCACAAGGAGTGCTGAGGTGTGGAGGGGAGCTGTGTGCAGGCTGTACAAGGGAGTGCTGAGGCCTGAAGGGGAGCTGTGTGTATGCTGCACAAGGGAGAGCCGAGGCCTGGAGGAGAGCTGTATGCAGGCTGCACAAGAAAGAGCTGAGGCCTGCAGGGGAGCTGTGTGTATGCTGCACAAGGGAGAGCTGAGGCCTGGGGGGGAGCTGTGGGCAGGCTGCACAAGGAGTGCTGAGGTGTGGGGGGGAGCTGTGTGCAGGCTGCACAAGGGAGAGCCGAGGCCTGGAGGGGAGCTGTGTGATGCTGCACAAGGGAGAGCTGAGGCCTGGGGGGAGCTGTGTGCAGGCTGCACAAGGAGTGCTGAGGTGTGGAGGGGAGCTGTGTGCAGGCTGCACAAGGGAGAGCTGAGGCCTGGAGGGGAGCTGTGTGTATGCTGCACAAGCGAGAGCTGAGGCCTGGAGGGGAGCTGTGTGCAGGCTGCACAAGGAGTGCTGAGGTGTGGAGGGGAGCTGTGTGTATGCTGCACAAGGGAGAGCTGAGGCCTGGGGGGGAGCTGTTTGCAGGCTGCACAAGAAGTGCTGAGGTGTGGAGGGGAGCTGTGTGCAGGCTGCACAAGGGAGAGCTGAGGCCTGGAGGGGAGCTGTGTGTATGCTGCACAAGGGAGAGATGAGGCCTGGAGGGGAGCTGTGTGCATGCTGCTCAAGGAGTGCTGAGGTGTGGAGGGGAGCTGTGTGCAGGCTGCACAAGGGAGAGCTGAGGCCTGGAGGGGAGCTGTGTGTATGCTGCACAAGGGAGAGCTGAGGCCTGGAGGAGAGCTGTATGCAGGCTGCACAAGAGAGAGCTGAGGCTTGCAAGGGAGCTGTGTGTATGCTGTACAAGGGAGAGCTGAGGCCTGGGGGGAGCTGTGTGCAGGCTGCACGAGGAGTGCTGAGGTCTGGAGGGAAGCTGTGTGCAGGCTGCACAAGGGAGAGATGAGGCCTGGAGGGGAGCTGTGTGTATGCTGCACAAGGGAGAGCTGAGACCTGGGGGGGAGGTGTGTGTATGCTGCACAAGGGAGAGATGAGGCCTGGAGGGGAGCTGTGTGCAGGCTGCACGAGGAGTGCTGAGGTCTGGAGGGAAGCTGTGTGCAGGCTGCACAAGGGAGAGATGAGGCCTGGAGGGGAGCAGTGTGCAGGCTGCACATGAGAGAGCTGGAGCCTGGAGGGGAGCTGTATGTATGCTGCACAAGGGAGAGCTGAGGCCTGAAGGGGAGCTGTGTGTATGCTGCACAAGGGAGAGCTGAGGCCTGGAGGGGAGCTGTGTGTATGCTGCACAAGGGAGAGCTGAGGCCTGAAGGGGAGCTGTGTGTATGCTGCATATGCTGCACAAGGAGTGCTGAGGCCTGGGGGAAGCTGTGTGCAGGCTGCACAAGGGAGAAATGAGGCCTGGAGAGCTGTATGCAGGCTGCACATGAGAGAGCTGAGGCCTGGAGGGGAACTGTATGTATGCTGCACAAGGAGTGCTGAGGCCTGGAGGGGGCTGTGTGTATGCTGCACAAGGGAGAGATGAGGCCTGGAGGGGAGCTGTGTGCAGGCTGCACGAGGAGTGCTGAGGTCTGGAGGGGAGCTGTGTGCAGGCTACACAAGGGAGCGCTGAGGCCTGGGGGGTGGGGGAGCTGTGTGTATGCTGCACACGGAGTGCTGAGTCCTGGGGGGAGCTGTGTGCAGGCTGCACAAGTGAGAGATGAGGCCCGGAGGGGAGCAGTGTGCAGGCTGCACATGAGAGAGCTGAGGCCTGGAGGGGAGCTGTATGTATGCTGCACAAGGAAGAGCTGAGTCCTGGAGGGAAGCTGTGTGCAGGCTGCACAAGGGAGAGCTGAGGCCTGAAGGGGAGCTGTGTGTATGCTGCACAAGGGAGAGCTGAGTCCTGGAGGGGAGCTGTGTGCAGGCTGCACAAGGGAGAGCTGAGGCCTGGAGGGGAGCTGTATGTATGCTGCACAAGGAAGAGCTGAGTTCTGGAGGGGAGCTGTGTGCAGGCTGCACAAGGGAGAGCTGAGGCCTGAAGGGGAGCTGTGTGTATGCTGCACAAGGAAGAGCTGAGTTCTGGAGGGGAGCTGTGTGCAGGCTGCACAAGGGAGAGCTGAGGCCTGAAGGGGAGCTGTGTGTATGCTGCACAAGGGAGAGCTGAGCCCTAAAGTGGAGCAGTGTGCAGGCTGCACAATGAGTGCTGAGGCCTGGAGGGGAGCTGTATGTATGCTGCACAAGGAAGAGCTGAGTCCTGGAGGGAAGCTGTGTGCAGGCTGCACAAGGGAGAGCTGAGGCCTGAAGGGGAGCTGTGTGTATGCTGCACAAGGGAGAGCTGAGTCCTGGAGGGGAGCTGTGTGCAGGCTGCACAAGGGAGAGCTGAGGCCTGGAGGGGAGCTGTATGTATGCTGCACAAGGAAGAGCTGAGTTCTGGAGGGGAGCTGTGTGCAGGCTGCACAAGGGAGAGCTGAGGCCTGAAGGGGAGCTGTGTGTATGCTGCACAAGGGAGAGCTGAGGCCTGGAGGGGAGCTATGTGTATGCTGCACAAGGGAGAGCTGAGGCCTGAAGGGGAGCTGTGTGTATGCTGCACAAGGAGTGATGAGGCCTGGGGAAAGCTCTGTGCAGGCTGCACAAGGGAGAGATGAGGCCTGGAGGGGAGCTGTATGCAGGCTGCACACGAGAGAGCTGAGGCCTGGAGGGGATCTGTATGTATGCTGCACAAGGAGTGCTGATGCCTGGAGGGGAGCTGTGTGTATGCTGCACACTTGAGTACTGAGGCCTGGGGGGGAGATGTGTGCAAGCTGCAATCATAATATGTGAGCTGTGTGTATGCTGCACAAGGGAGAGATGAGGCCTGGAGGGGAGCTGTATACAGGTTGCACAAGGGAGAGCAGAGGCCTGGAGGGTAGCTGTGTGCAGGCTGCACAAGGGAGAGATGAGGCCTGGAGGGGTGCTGTGTGTATGCTGCACAAGGAAGAACTGAGGCCTGGAGAGGAGCTGTATGCAGGCTGCACAAGGGAGAGTTGAGGCCTGGAGGGGAGCTGTGTGTAGGCTGCACAAGGGAGAGACGAGGACTGGAGGGGAGCTGTATGTATTCTGCACAAGGTGTGCTGAGGCCTGGAGGGGAGCTGTGTGTATGCTGCACAAGGAGTGCTGAGGCCTGGAGGGGAGCTGTATGCAGGCTGCACAAGGGAGAGCTGAGGCATGGAGGGGGCTGTGTGCAGGCTGCACAAGGGAGAGCTGAGGCATGGAGGGGGCTGTGTGCAGGCTGCACGTGAGAGAGCTGAGACCTGGAGGGGATCTGTATGTATGCTGCACAAGGAGTGCTGAGGCCTGGGAGGGGAGCTGTGTGTATGCTGCACAAGGTGTGCTGAGGCCTGGAGGGGAGCTGTGTGTATGCTGCACAAGGAGTGCTGAGGCCTGGAGGGGAGCTGTATGCAGGCTGCACAAGGGAGAGCTGAGGCATGGAGGGGGCTGTGTGCAGGCTGCACGTGAGAGAGCTGAGGCCTGGAGGGGAGCTGTATGTATGCTGCACAAGGAGTGCTGAGGCCTGGGGGTGGGGAGCTGTGTGCAAGCTGCAATCATAATATGTGAGCTGTGTGTATGCTGCACAAGGTAGAGCTGAGGCCTGGAGGGGAGCTGTACGCAGGCTGCACAAGGGAGAGCGGAGGCCTGGAGGGGAGCTGTGTGTAGGCTGCACAAGGGAGAGACGAGGCCTGGAGGGGAGCTGTATGTATGCTGCACAAGGTGTGCTGAGGCCTGGAGGGGAGCTGTGTGTAGGCTGCACAAGGGAGAGCTGAGGCATGGAGGGGGCTGTGTGCAGGCTGCACGTGAGAGAGCTGAGGCCTGGAGGGGAGCTGTATGTATGCTGCACAAGGAGTGCTGAGGCCTGGGGGGGGGGAGCTGTGTGCAAGCTGCAATCATAATATGTGAGCTGTGTGTATGCTGCACAAGGTAGAGCTGAGGCCTGGAGGGGAGCTGTACGCAGGCTGCACAAGGAAGGGGGGGCGTGTATGCAGCTGCACAGTAGGCCCCAGGTATGTGGCAGGTAGACAGCCTACAGGCTGCACCCACCAGAAGGACGAGACCTGTGACAGGTGCAGGGTGGGGTGCAGGGTGCGGTGCAGGGTGGGGTGCAGGCTGCTCCCAGGAGGACTGTGGGGTGCGGTAGGCGGATGGCAGCTTTGCGCTGGCTGCAGCACCCTCAAGAAATGCACCGTATGGGCACAATACACGTATTTAAATCTAACACATAACACCCTCTCTGTTATAAGGCGGTGCACACGCCTGCCAGCTCGGAGCTTTCAATGGGTCTACATAAAGAGAAGAGGCAGGCTCGTGCACGAGAAGCAGGCGTGAGAATTACAGTAACTGTCCCTGCGCTGTGCCTGCACACCAGGGGAAATATACGCCGCCTGCAGTGCCCCTGTTTACAGGCGGAGCTATTGTGTTTTACTTAGCAAGCGTGACAGGTGCCACTCGGCTGGGCAGAGGCCGGGGTGGATAATAAAATGACTTTTCTAATGGTAAAGTGCAGGGGTGCACACTTTAAAGCTGGCGTTAAAATGAGACGTCTATCCTCACTGGCGTGAACAGGTTTCGCCTCAGTGTCTGCAGATTTAAACGTCAACCCCCTCCCTCCCCCCCCCCACACACACACACCCTCCCCTTTTCTGATGGAAGAGCGCACAGACAGCCTCTTCTGGGAACTAGCTACACCGCCCAGTGTGTAGAGGAATGCTAATATCTCACAGCTGCCCATCTACCCCCTCACCCACATTCTGTCCACATGGTGACATAGAGCGCTTAGTTACAGCGCTCTGCCACCCGCCAGAATCTAGAAGCGCTATAGAAAACGAATCGATAATATGAACTGCCCACATACAAGTGATTGGGGAATACCCTTAACGCGCGCATGTAGTGTGAGCGCCCCTCAATGCCCTGGATACACGGTGGTGTAATCCGAAGCAGGGCGCGTACCAGTAACAGGTATATAGAGCGATTTATGGTTCAAAGGCCCAAAAACAAATACTTTTTGACGACACCGGAAGTGTCCTCCAACCCTGACCTTTTCACTTCGCTCACACTAAGAATTAAACCGGTTTAATTCTCAGCATGTTACCACCTCTTGAGATAAGCCAACAAGTACTGGAATTTAACCCTCCCCGTACCTTGTCCACCAAAACCCGAAAAGGGCTATTTTGAGACTCGCTCGCTCAAATCAGCTTAGAAATGGAGTGTCTCTCAGTCCATGATAAATAAAGTGATTTGCCTATGAGCTTCAGGGCGCTTTTTAAGTGCCGGGTAAACCGCTTCTGTATCGATAGACTAAGGCTCCGCTGTTCCAAATGCCATTTAACCTATGGATACTGTAATGTAAAGCGGTTTATTTCCCTGTTTGTATCCCTGTCTGCTGATACGAAATGCGTCCGGTTTATCAGTCCCAGCCCTTGAAACACTCTTAGGGGAATGCAGACGCCCCCCCCTTCTCACCCCCACCGGAGTTTAACAAGCGACTCCAATATTACGAAGCAGAAGCGATCTATATATACAATATTTCAGTGCATGCTTCTTGGGGTTTTAGAAAGTAGTGAACACAAAACTAAATAGTGTTTTAGAGACACCCCACCTCCCCCCTTCGGAAAACACAGAGAACACCCCTTCCAAGACCTTGGTGTGGTACGAGTCCCCCCAGCACCCCTGCCATGCACCCCACAGCCTCCCTGAAAGGTTTCGAACTGGAATAAATCACTTACAGCCACTGGATGGCTCCACAGATCGGGATGCAGTGCAGGAGGAGGGCGGCGGTGGTAAACAGGGGGGCTCTGGTTCCGGGGGCCATAGTCCGGTGTGCAGGATCCGGAGTTCAGGGGTGCTCAGGGAGCAGGGGAGAAAAGTCCAGCAGGGGAGACGGCCCGCTGCAGTCCCGGGAGACACAGAAACCACTTCCAAAAAGTTCCACAAATCCCTTCTCCTGGGCACTGCTGGATGTTGCGGCACTGGTGCCCTCTGTGCTGGCACTGCGTCTGTGCTGGCACTGCCGTCTGTGGTGGCGCTGCCGTCTGTCCTGGCTCCGCGGACCCTCCCTCCCTCTCCAGGGCTCTGGTCGTTTTCCCTGAACCCGCCGCTGCCCCTGTGCTTTAAACTCGCCGTGACGTCACGGCCGTGTGCTAATCAGGTGCAATTACCAAACTCCTTGTGACAATAGGATGGCCCAGCGGCCTGGTGTGAAACGGTGCCCAGATCCCCCCTGAGCCCCCGGCACACAAAGGAGCGTCTGGCCCCCAGCCCCCCCGGAGAGCCAATCCACACCGCTCGCGGGGCGGGGGCGGGGCCAGGTACAGAGATGCAGGGACCGGGTGGTGGGTGGTGGGAGCATCCTGGGGTTCAAAGAAGCATCTTTAAAGGACTCGGATACGTGGGGTCCCCACTGCAGGGGAAACACCACACATGAATGGGGAGTTCTCGGGGTGCTGCGGCGGCGCTGGGGGTGGGGGCCGCGGGAAGTGCCACAGCCAGGCAGCTGCAGTGAGTGGATTCAGGTATCCGACCCAGCATCAGGGGTACGGGGGTGCCAATCACTGGTGCACACTCGCCACACTACAAACAGTGGTGCCGGGCACACTCACGGCAGTGCAAATAGTGACCTGGTGCACACGGGCAAACAGTGACCTGGTGCACACTGAGGACAGGGCAAACAGTGACCTGGTGCACCAGTGGCCTGGTGCACACTGAGGACAGGGCAAACAGTGACCTGGCACAGTCACGGCAGGGCAAACCGTGGCCTGGTGCACTTCTTTTTTTTTTTTGGGGGGGGGGGTGTTTTATATAGTGCTAACTCGACCGGAAGGTATCAGAGCGCTTTACATGAGCACCAGTTGCGTTACAGACAGACACATTCATGTTGTTAGGCACGGTGAGATTAAGTTATTTGCCCAGAATCACAGGTTGTTGAGCGTCCCTGCCGAGACTCAGTTCCTCGAGGTCGACCACTCTAGCCGTTGGGCCACATCCTCTCCACTTATGGCAGTGCAAACAGTGACCTGGTGCACACTGAGGACAGGGCAAACAGTGACATGGTGCAGAGTCACGGTAGGGCAAACAGTGACCCTGTGCACACTGAGGACAGGGCAAACAGTGACCTGGTGCACTCACGGCAGAGCAACCAGTGACCTGTGTTGCACTCACGGCAGAGCAACCAGTGATCTATTATACTCACGGCAGGGCAAACAGTGACCTGGTGCACTCACGGCAGAGCAAACAGTGACATGGGGGCACACTCACGACAGAGCAAACAGTGACATGGGGCACACTCACGACAGAGCAAAGAGAGACCTGGTGCACTCACGGCAGGGCAAACAGTGACCTGGTGCACACTGAGCACAGGGCAAAGAGTCGCCGGTGCACACTAAGGACAGGGCAAACAGTGACATGGTGCACACTAAGGACAGGGCAAACAGTGACATGGTGCACACTGAGGGCAGGGCAAAGATTGACCGGGTGCCCACCGAGGACAGGACAAAGAGTGACGTGCACACTGAGGACAGGGCAAAGAGTGACCAGGTGCACACTAAGGAGAGGACAAACAGTGACCTGGTGCACACACTGAGGACAGGGCAAAGAGTGACCAGGTACACACTAAGGACAGGGCAAACAGTGACATGGTGCACACAGAGGACAGGGCAAAGAGTGACCGGGTGCACACTGAGGACAGGGCAAAGATTGACCGGGTGCACACTGAGGACAGTGCAAAGAGTGACATATGCACACTGAGGACAGGGCAAAGAGTGACCGGGTGCACACTGAGGACAGGACAAAGAGTGACTGGGTGCACACCGAGGACAGGGCAAAGAGTGACCGGGTGCACACTATTGACAGGGCAAAGAGTGACATTTGCACACTGAGGATAGGACAAAGAGTGACCGCGTGCACACTATTGACAGGGCAAAGAGTGACATTTGCACACTGAGGACAGGGCAAAGAGTGACATGCGCACTGAGGACAGGACAAAGAGTGACCGGGTGCACACTGAGAACAGGGCAAAGAGTGACATGCGCACTGAGGACAGGGCAAAGAGTGGCAGGGTGCACACCGAGGACAGGACAAAGAGTGACGTGCACACTGAGGACAGGGCAAACAGTGACCGGGTGCACACTGAGGACAGGACAAAGAGTGACGTGCACACTGAGGACAGGGCAAACAGTGACCGGGTGCACACTGAGGACAGGACAAAGAGTGACGTGCACACTGAGGACAGGGCAAACAGTGACCGGGTGCACACTCCGGGGAAACAGAATCAGGTTGCAAAGTGTTACATGGCGCACCCTCATGACAAGGCAAGCATCGACATGACGTGCTGGTGGTACGGGGACGCGCCGTCATCGGGGGCGCGCTCAGCACAGGTCAAATAGGCAGTGAGATGGACACAATCTGTTAATTAATCTCCCTCTTAATTAAAGGCTGAGCCGTCAGTGCGCCGAAGGGAGCGCCGGCTCATTATGTCTCATCTTAATGTCATTATTACAAGCAGACCAAGGGCGGGCCACAGCAGTGGCAGCAAGGCTCGCCAATAACTACATTCACTCCTTCTGGGCGCTTTACGTTCTAATCCCAGCCTCGGCAAGTGGACCCAAATCGTGTGATTCTGCGCAAATCAAGCTCGCCGTGTTTTACATTACTAATGAGTGGCGTGTATCGTAGAATGCAAGACAGTGTGTGTAATATTCGCCTCCCCACCCCCAGCCGCCCCTTGGGTATTAATTACCAGGAAGGAGACACGTCACAACAGGAAAGTGACATAGATTACACTGGGACATATATATTTTGGAAGTAATGTCTCATACATGAGCAAAACACTCAGTATTACAGAATTTGATGGGTACAATTTACAGTTGTGCCTAATTTTGACACGCTACTGGGTATTACGTATTTTTATTGCACAAAACCAAAACAAAAAACAAAATGCTAAAGTTTAATTAAAAATAACCAAATGGCAGGAATAGTTGCACAGAAAACTTGTCACTACTCTTTATTAGTTGTAGTTTCTCCACATAATTCCTTCAACAGAGATGATCTGGGAAACAAAAAAAAAGCTTAAGTATTCCTTCCAGATGCAGTTTGCAGAAACAATCTCCCCAGATTCGGGTCTCCGAATAATCCTGAATATTCCCCCTCATCCGCCAGCCCCCCCCCCCGTGTGCTTCCAGGAGCCCATGGTCACATGTGAGTGATATGTCCAGGCCCTGTGAGGTCACAGGCTGCTTACTGTAGACCCCCCCCCCCCTAATATATTCTGTTTTTTGATGTCCTGGGGGCAGGAAGCGGGCAGGACACCCCCCACGGCTGGGCCAGCAGTACATTTGCACCCCGAAGAGACCAATTACCATCGCCCCCCACCCCCAGACAAACATTTAAGGAGCTGCTAAAGCGCTAAACCTGGCACAATCCACTCCCCCAGCCCAGAGGCCTTGGTGGGAGGGGTGCAGGGTGGGCGTCTTTCATGGCCCCCACCTTTGAAATAAGAGCGGGGCTTCCCTCAACCATCTCCATAAGAATGTGCTGTTAATGAGGGGGTGCAGCAGGGGGCGCTGCGTCAGGGCATGCCTCCCCTGACCCAAGAGGGCACGAGTGCCCACTCAAAGCGTGTTTACAGATGTGTGCTGCTCAGGGGCAAGACTGTAAAGCAGCTCAGTGGGTTGGGCGCCTCTGCCAGCCTTAGACTAGTGTGTACCCTGCCTTTCCGCCTCCTATGGGAGTAGCAGAAGAGATCGGGGCGCATTACTAAGGGGCGACCAGGTTATTTCAGGGTCATTGTGCTCGTGTATTACTCCTAACACTAACATAGCACCTTCTGGCTGCTTCTTGGCGCTTTGACTGCTAACATCAGCAGCCACGGATTTGAATCTTGATCGTGCCAACTAGGTCGCTACACCGAGTGTCATTAACTAGGGTGCTAGTTACACCTATTCTTAACAGCGCTGTAGAATGGCGCCAGGGAGTAGGCGCTATACGCCGAGACTCATTAATATCAGGACAATGCAGAGGTTTAGTGGACACCCCACGAGTGACACAGCAGAGAGGGGGAGGGGAGGGGGGCGTCAGAGAGGTGGCTTCAGGAGAAACCCAGGGACCGAGAGTAAAATATTCAGCTGGAGAGAAACGGGCGAGGAGGGAGGGGGCAGATGAAGCAGGGGCCCCAGGGGCAGGGAGAGGAGCATGTCTGTGCATTAAACGGGGCCTCGGGGACGTGCACCGCTCGTGCCAGCGAGTGTTTAACTGGCAGCAGATGGGAGGTGCCCCTCCCCCCTGCCCCGGGGTCTGTGTCGGGATAATCCCGGATTATTGGGGGTGAATGGACCGATGCAGGAGGCTGCGGGCCTGAACCCAGGGGAAAACCGGGAGCAGCAACTGGTGTGTACGGAACAAGAGGCTCTCTGGAGGCCGGCGGGGCTGGGGTGGAGGCCAGGGCATGCCTGGGGTGCCTTACTGCCCTGTGCCAGCGCTGGTCGTTTTACCCCACCGCCCCCTCCCTACCACCTGGTATGCCTTTATGCCAGCACCGGTTCCACAATTTACTGGGATACTGTGCCCTCCTTTCCTGCACGTTTCCAGACACAGTTCTTTTGTACCCCGGGGCAGAGCATTTTAATGAGCATTTCGGACACATCATATTTAACCCAGTCATGTCCGCCAACCTGTCCCTCAAAGCGGGTCATCCGCGGCCGCGATGTACAACAGGACACTCATCCTTCCTAGGTCTACAGCACCAGTGAGGTGGGCGACATCATCTGTACTTCAGCGCCAAGACGTCCCCAAGAAGTTAACGTGCGCTTTACAAATACACCTTTTACACAACAGCAAGCACATCTAACCGCACAGCAATAAAGACATTTCACCGCTCATCAACACATTTAATTCATACATCAATACTTTTCACACTATAGCAATAATAAACACATCTAAAAACACACCGATCAACACATTACACCGCTCAGTAACCCATACATTTAACCATAAGGCGCTCCGTGCTTTAATATCCGACTTTCTGTTTTTCTATCCGACTGGGCCCTCGCGTGTCTTGTGTTCTTTCCTGGACGTGCCTGACCCTGGCGTCAGAGTCAGGCACGTCTCCCTGCCTTGGGGTCACACTGGACACGGGTGGGCGGTGCCCCGGCCTCCGGCTGTGGACACTTCCCACAGCTGGCCTTGGAAGCTGCCACTTAGTTAGTGCCCACTACGGGTCACTTCATTAGCGGTAATCATTGGACGCAGTTCAATACACGGGGTATCAATACACCTGATCGGATTGCCTCCTGCCCAGGTCCAATAAGGGGTCATTCAGACCTGCCTGCAAGTGAAGATCCCCTTCCCTATCCTTGGGCAGACAGACATCACCCACCGACCCTCACAGCGCCGCGGGTGCGAGTCGCTCACCTTCGTGCAAGTGTGTGTTTCATTAAGAGTGTGGTTTAACTATGGCACCAAGAGCACACATGGCGCACACCGACAGATGCGTGTGTACAGAGGTGGCAACATCTGGAATAAGGAGCTCCTGCACCAGAGGCAGCCCTGCTCAGGGTACACACACAAAAAATACACAGTTTTATCGAGAAATACAAAATAAACCGTCAAATAAGAGGCATACAAAATATATTCGTACATAAAAAATAGATGATCAATAAATAAACGAAATACATGCAACGAATAAATACATAAACACATTCTCAACATAAATCGATATATACGTACAGCAATTAACAGAAAGCAAATAATACATGCACAACTACACAGACAACTAAATAAATACATCCAAAAGTAATGCAGAGTTTATGAATAAATGTGTCAGGACGCTGTCGGCCGGGAGAGCCCTTCATCCTTCTGACATCTGTACATTCATTCCTCCCTCGTGCCCTGATCACACCCGAAGCTCCGCCCCCTCAGTTGCCCCCCCTCACCACCCCTCCCCCCCAGCGGCTGTAGTGATGTCTACTACACCGACCCAGTGCTGGTCACACGCCGCCGGTTCAATTCATAAACGAACATTCCAAGCGCTAACTAGGACGGCGCCCAGCTTCTAGGCTCATCTGCAGATGAAGCACCACACAGGACACAAACACTCTCTCTCACACCACAAGGACCAGAGTAAATCCTGGGAGCCCTACGTCACCACAGCGAGGTCACAACTTGACCCTGCTTAACTTCAGTGATCCCGCAGGGCCCAGCGTGCCCACGGTCACCACTGGCCTGACCACAGCACAAAACCAGATTACCCTGCCTGGCCTCAGTGAAATCACAGGATCCTGCCTGTATGAAGCGATACCACTGGACCGCGTGTAACACAGTGATGTTGTAGGACCCTGCCTGGCCTCAGTTACACCTCATGGCTCTGCCTGGACTCAGTTACACCGCAGGGCTCTGCCTGGCCTCAGTTACAACGCAGGGCTCTACCTGGCCTCAGTTACACCGCTGGTCTCGGCCTGGCCTCAGTTACACCGCAGGACCCGGCCTGGCCTCAGTTACACCGCAGGACCCGGCCTGGCCTCAGTTACACCGCAGGACCCTGCCTGGCCTCAGTTAAACCGCTGGTCTCGGCCTGGCCTCAGTTACACCGCTGGTCTCGGCCTGGCCTCAGTTACACCGCTGGTCTCGGCCTGGCCTCAGTTACAACGCTGATCTTGGCCTGGCCTCAGTTACACCACAAGACCCTGCCTGGCCTCAGTACACCGCAGGACCCTACCTGGCCTCAGTTACACCGCAAGCGTCTGCCTGGCCTCAGTTAAACAGCAGGTCTCGGCCTGGCCTGGCCTCACCAAAGACCCTCACACCGCCAAAGCCCACCTCCACGAAGGAATGAAGGCCGTCGCCGAATGGATGAGGACCAGCCGCCTGAAGCTGAACTCGGACAAGACGGAGGTCCTCATCCTTGGTTCCAACCCTTCAGCCTGGGACGACTCCTGGTGGCCAACATCACTGGGAACAGCCCCGCCACCCACCGACCACGTGCGCTAGCCTAGGGGTCATCCTCAGGACCCCACCTGGCTCTCCATGACTACAGCAGGTCAACGCCGTTTCCTCAGTCCTGCTTCAACATCCTCCGAATGCTCCGCAGGATCTTCACGTGGATCCCCACCGAAACAAGAAAAACAGTCACACAGGCCCTCAGTCACCCAGCAGGCTGGACTACGGAAACGCCTCTACGCAGGAACGACTGCTAAGCTCCTGAGACGGCTGCAACGCATCCAGAACGCCTCTGCACGTCTTATCCTCGACATCCCCCGACGCAGCCACATCACACCCCACCTGAGAGACCTGCACTGGCTCCCTGTCAACAAGAGGATAACCTTCAAGCTCCTCACCCACGCACACAAAGCACTCCACAACTCCGGACCAGCCTACCTCAACAGACGACTCAGCTTCTACACCCCCACCCGCCAGCTCCGCTCGACCCAGCCTCGCCCTGGCCACAGTCCCCCGCATCCGGAACACGACCGCCGGCGGCAGATCCTTCTGCCCACCTCGCCGCCAAGACCTGGAACACCCTGCCCCACCAACCTCCGACAGACCCAAGACCTACTGGCTTTCAGAAGACTCCTCAAGACCTGGCTCTTCGATCAGTAGCAGCACGCACCCCCTCTTCCCCCAGCGCCTTGAGACCCTCGCGGGTATGTAGTGCGCTTTATAAGTGACATGATTGATTGATTGATTGATTGGCCTCAGTTACACCGCATGGCTCTGCCTGGCCTCAGTTACACCGCAGGGCTCTGCCTGGCCTCAGTTACACCGCAGGGCTCTGCCTGGCCTCAGTTACACCGCAGGGCTCTGCCTGGCCTCAGTTACACCGCAGGGCTTTGCCTGGCCTCAGTTACACTGCAGGACCCTGCCTGGCCTCAGTTACACCGCAGCGCTCTGCCTGGCCTCACTTACACCGCAGCACCCTGTCTGGCCTCAGTTACACCGCAGGGCTCTGCCTGGCCTCAGTTACACCATAGGACCCTGCCAGGCCTCAGTTACACGGTAGGACCCTACCTGGCCTCAGTTACACCGCATGGCTCTGCCTGGCCTCAGTTACACCGCAGGGATCTGCCTGGCCTCAGTTACACCGCAGGACCCTACCTGGCCTCAGTTACACAGCAGGGCTCTGCCTGGCCTCAGTTACTATGCAGGGCTCTGCCTGGCCTCAGTTACACCGAAGGGCTCTGCCTGGCCTCAGTTACACCGCAGGTCTCTGCCTGGCCTCAGTTACACCGCAAGCGTCTGCCTGGCCTCAGTTACACCGCAAGCGTCTGCCTGGCCTCAGTTAAACAGCAGGTCTCGGCCTGGCCTCAGTTACACCGCAGGACCCTGCTTGGCCTCAGTTACACCGCTGGTCTCGGCCTGGCCTCAGTTACACCGCTGGTCTCGGCCTGGCCTCAGTTACACCGCTGGTCTCGGCCTGGCCTCAGTTACACCGCAGGGCCCTGCCTGGCCTCAGTTACACCGCAGGGTCCTGCCTGGCCTCAGTTACACCGCAGGTCTCTGCCTGGCCTCAGTTACACCGCTGGACCCTGCCTGGCCTCAGTTACACAGCAGGGCTCTGCCTGGCCTCAGTTACACCGCTGGTCTCTGCCTGGCCTCAGATTACACCGCTGGTCTCGGCCTGGCCTCAGTTACACCGCTAGGTCTCTGCCTGGCCTCAGTTACAACGCTGATCTCGGCCTGGCCTCAGTTAAACCACAGGACCCTGCCTGGCCTCAGTTACACCGCAGGACCCTGCCTGGCCTCAGTTACACCGCAAGCGTCTGCCTGGCCTCAGTTAAACAGCAGGTCTCGGCCTGGCCTCAGTTACACCGCAGGACCCTGCCTGGCCTCAGTTACACCGCTGGTCTCGGCCTGGCCTCAGTTACACCGCTGGTCTCGGCCTGGCCTCAGTTACACAGCAGGACCCGGCCTGGCCTCAGTTAGACCGCAGGACCCTGCCTGGCCTCAGTTACACCGCTGGTCTCGGCCTGGCCTCAGTTACACTGCTGGTCTTGGCCTGTCCTCAGCTACACCGCAGGACCCGGCCTGGCCTCAGTTACACCGCAGGACCCTGCCTGGCCTCAGTTACACCGCTGGTCTCGGCCTGGCCTCCGTTACACCGCTGGTCTCGGCCTGGCCTCAGTTACACCGCAATTCTCTGCCTGGCCTCAGTTACACCGCTGGTCTCGGCCTGGCCTCAGTTACACCGCTGGTCTCAGCCTGGACTCAGTTACACCGCAGGACCCTGGCTGGCCTCAGTTACACCGCTGGTCTCGGTCTGGCCTCAGTTACACTGCTGGTCTTGGCCTGGCCTCAGTTACACCGCAGGACCCGGCCTGGCCTCAGTTACACCGCAGGACCCTGCCTGGCCTCAGTTACACCGCTGGTCTCGGCCTGGCCTCAGTTACACCGCTGGTCTCGGCCTGGCCTCAGTTACACCGCAGGTCTCTGCCTGGCCTCAGTTACACCGCTGGACCCTGCCTGGCCTCAATTACAACGCAGGACCCTGCCTGGCCTCAGTTACACCGCTGGGCTCTGCCTGGCCTCAGTTACACCGCAGGGCTTTGCCTGGCCTCAGTTACACCGCAGGGCTCTACCTGGCCTCAGTTACACAGCAGGGCTCTGCCTGGCCTGAGATACACCGTAGGACCCTGCCTGGTCTAAGTTACACCGCAGGACCCTGCCTGGCCTCAGTTACACCGTAGAACCCTGCCTGGCCTCAGTTACACCGCATGGCTCTGCCTGGCCTCAGTTACACCGCAGGGCTCTGCCTGGCCTCAGTTACACCGCAGGGCTCTGCCTGGCCTCAGTTACACCGCAGGGCTTTGCCTGGCCTCAGTTACACCGCAGGACCCTGCCTGGCCTCAGTTACACCGCAGCGCTCTGCCTGGCCTCAGTTACACCGCAGCGCTGTGCCTGGCCTCACTTACACCGCAGGACCCTGTCTGGCCTCAGTTACACCGCAGGGCTCTGCCTGGCCTCAGTTACACCATAGGACCCTGCCAGGCCTCAGTTACACGGTAGGACCCTGCCTGGCCTCAGTTACACCGCATGGCTCTGCCTGGCCTCAGTTACACCGCAGGGACTCTGCCTGGCCTCAGTTACACCGCAGGACCCTACCTGGCCTCAGTTACACAGCAGGGCTCTGCCTGGCCTCAGTTACTATGCAGGGCTCTGCCTGGCCTCAGTTACACCGAAGGGCTCTGCCTGGCCTCAGTTACACCGCAGGTCTCTGCCTGGCCTCAGTTACACCGCAAGCGTCTGCCTGGCCTCACTTACACCGCAAGCGTCTGCCTGGCCTCAGTTAAACAGCAGGTCTCGGCCTGGCCTCAGTTACACCGCAGGACCCTGCTTGGCCTCAGTTACACCGCTGGTCTCGGCCTGGCCTCAGTTACACCGCATGGTCTCTGCCTGGCCTCAGTTACACCGCATGGTCTCGGCCTGGCCTCAGTTACACCGCAGGACCCTGCCTGGCCTCAGTTACACCGCAGGGCTCTGCCTGGCCTCAGTTACACCGCTGGACCCTGCCTGGCCTCAGTTACACAGCAGGGCTCTGCCTGGCCTCAGTTACACCGCAGGACCCTGCATGGCCTCAGTTACACCGCAGGACCCTGCCTGGCCTCAGTTACACCGTAGGACCCTGCCTGGCCTCAGTTACTCCGCATGGCTCTGCCTGGCCTCAGTTACACCGCAGGGCTCTGCCTGGCCTCAGTTACACCGCAAGACCCTGCCTGGTCTCAGTTACACCGCAGCGCTCTGCCTGGCCTCAGTTACACCGCAGAGCTCTGCATGGCCTCAGTTACACCGCAGGACCCTGTCTGGCCTCAGTTACATCGCAGGGCTCTGCCTGGCCTCAGTTACACCGTAGGACCCTGCCTGGCCTCAGTTACACCGTAGGACTCTGCCTGGCCTCAGTTACACCGCATGGCTCTGCCTGGCCTCAGTTACACCGCAGGGCTCTGCCTGGCCTCAATTACACCGCAAGACCCTTCCTGGCCTCAGTTACACTGCAGCGCTCTGCCTGGCCTCAGTTACACCACAGCGCTCTGCCTGGCCTCAGTTACACTCCAGGACCCTGTCTGGCCTCAGTTACACAGCAGGGCTCTGCCTAGCCTCAATTACACCGGAGGACTCTGCCTGGCTTCAGTTACACCGCAGGACCCTGTCTGGCCTCAGTTACACCGCAGGGCTCTGCCTGGCCTCAGTTACACAGCAGGGCTCTGCCTGGCCTCAGTTACACCGCAGGACCCTGCCTGGCCTCAGTTACACTGCAGGGCCCTGCCTGGCCTCAGTTACACCGCTGGGCTCTGCCTGGCCTCAGTTACACTGCAGGGCTCTGCCTGGCCTCAGTTACACAGCAGGGCTCTGCCTGGCCTCAGTTATACCGCAGGACCCTGCCTGGCCTCAGTTACACCGCAGGACCCTGCCTGGCCTCAGTTACACCGTAGGACCCTGCCTGGCCTCAGTTACACCGCATGGCTCTGCCTGACCTCAGTTACACTGCATGGCTCTGCCTGGCCTCAGTTACACCGCAGGACCCTGCCTGGCCTCAGTTACACCGCATGGCTCTGCCTGGCCTCAGTTACACCGCAGGACCCTGCCTGGCCTCAGTTACACCGCAGCGACTCTGCCTGGCCTCAGTTACACGGCAGGGCCCTGCCTGGCCTCAGTTACACCGCAGGGCCCTGCCTGGCCTCAGTTACACCGCAGGGCCCTGCCTGGCCTCAGTTACACCGCAGCGCTCTGCCTGGCCTCAGTTACACCGCAGCGCTCTGCATGGCCTCAGTTACGCCGCAGGACCCTGTCTGGCCTCAGTTACACCGCAGGACTCTGCCTGGCCTCAGTTACACCGTAGGACCCTGCCTGGCCTCAGTTACACCGCTGGGCTCTGCCTGGCGTCAGTTACACTGCAGGGCTCTGCCTGGCCTCAGTTACACCGCAGGGCTCTGCCTGGCCTCAGTTACACCGCAGGACCCTGCCTGGCCTCAGTTACACCGCAGGACCCTGCCTGGCCTCAGTTACACCGCATGGCTCTGCCTCGCCTCAGTTACACCGCAGGACCCTGCCTGGCCTCAGTTACACCGCAGAGCTCTGCCTATCCTCAGTTAAGCCGCAGGGCTCTGCCTGGCCTCAGTTACACCGAAGGACCCTGCCTGGCCTCAGTTACACCGCAGGACCCTGCCTGGCCTCAGTTACACCGCATGGCTCTGCCTGACCTCAGTTACACTGCATGGCTCTGACTGGCCTCAGTTACACCGCAGGACCCTGCCTGGCCTCAGTTACACCGCATGGCTCTGCCTGGCCTCAGTTACACCGCAGGACCCTGCCTGGCCTCAGTTACACCGCAGCGCTCTGCCTGGCCTCAGTTACACCGCAGGGCTCTGCCTGGCCTCAGTTACACCGCAGGGTTCTGCCTGGCCTCAGTTACACCGCAGGTCTCGGCCTGGCCTCTAGTTACACCGCAGGACCCTGCCTGGCCTCAGTTACACCGCAGGGCTCTGCCTGGCCTCAGTTACACCGCAGAGCTCTGCCTGGCCTCAGTTACACAGCAGGGCTCTGCCTGGCCTCAGTTACACCGCAGGACCCTGCCTGGCCTCAGTTACACCGCAGGACCCTGCCTGGCCTCAGTTACACCGTAGGACCCTGCCTGGCCTCAGTTACACCGCATGGCTCTGCCTGGCCTCAGTTACACTGCATGGCTCTGCCTGGCCTCAGTTACACCGCAGGACCCTGCCTGGCCTCAGTTACACCGCATGGCTCTGCCTGGCCTCAGTTACACCGCAGGACCCTGCCCGGCCTCAGTTACACCGCAGCGACTCTGCCTGGCCTCAGTTACCCGGCAGGGCCCTGCCTGGCCTCAGTTACACCGCAGGGCCCTGCCTGGCCTCAGTTACACCGCAGGGCCCTGCCTGGCCTCAGTTACACCGCAGCGCTCTGCATGGCCTCAGTTACACCGCAGCGCTCTGCCTGGCCTCAGTTACGCCGTAGGACCCTGTCTGGCCTCAGTTACACCGCAGGACTCTGCCTGGCCTCAGTTACACCGCAGGACACTGCCTGGCCTCAGTTACACCGCTTGGCTCTGCCTGGCCTCAGTTACACCGCAGGGCTCTGCCTGGCCTCAGTTACACCGCAGGGCGCTGCCTGGCCTCAGTTACACCGCAGGACACTGCCTGGCCTCAGTTACACCGTAGGACCCTGCCTGGCTTCAGCTACACCGCATGGCTATGCCTGGCGTCAGTTACACTGCAGGGCTCTGCCTGGGCTCAGTTACACCGCAGGGCTCTGCCTGTCCTCAGTTACACCGTAGGACCCTGCCTGGCCTCAGTTACACCGTAGGACCCTGCCTGGCCTCAGTTACACCGCATGGCTCTGCCTGGCCTCAGTTACACCGCAGGACCCTGCCTGGCCTCAGTTACACCGCAGGACCCTGCCTGGCCTCAGTTACACCGCAGCGCTCTACCTGGCCTCAGTTACACCGCAGGACCCTGCCTGGCCTCAGTTTCACTGTAGGACCCTGTCTGGCCTCAGTTATACCGTAGGACCCTGCCTAGACCTCAGTCAGCACCTAGGGTGGTCTTTCCCTAGTTTTTCCTTTGTACGCCTCCTGTTTGCCACCATGTTTCTACTGGACCTAGGTCTCTGGGCACCTTGCCACTGCTAGCCAGTGCTGAGGTGCAGGTGCCTCTCTCACTCAAGATGGCTGCCACAGGCCCCTGCTACTGCAGCGGGGCCTGTACACGCCTCAGCTACACTAGTAGCCAGGGCTCAGGCTGGGCCTCAGGGATACAGTATCCATTCCATCCCGCCTCTGGGCCACATAGCCAGGCATGTAGAAGGTTCCAGAACCTGTCCGGGCTGTGGCAGGAGTTAGGCTCTGCCGCCTTTGAGAGGGTCACCTGACCTAGGAGTATACAAGGCTTGGAGGAAAACTTGTCTAGCCTCAGTTGACTGCAGGCACCACTGAACCTGGGAGACCTCCGCCGGAGTATAGGCTTTAGGGCCTAGGGGAGACCTACACTACTGCTGCTGACAGGGCTGCAGTCCCTGCTGGAGTAAGATAGCTGAGGACCGCCTACCAGCCCACTGACCTTGCCCAGTGTGAGGGCACCGCAGGGAACCACCTGCTCAGCATGCAGGGAGGAACATCAAGCGCTCCCAGACCACCAACTCATTCCCCCATATAAGAAGAAACTCTGACAAGAAACTTTGACAAGAAACTTATAATAAGGAACTTCTGACAAGAAACTCCTAACAAGAAGCGCCTAAGAAGCAACCAATCTGGAGCAGTCGCAAGACACCTTAACCTGCATGAGGCCTGACCGTCCAGCCAGGCTCTGAAGCCTCAAACTGCCCAACTGGGGATCACCAGGTAGCGCCGTACCCTGAAGCGCTAGACCTTCAGCCCCTATTCATTTCTGCCTGTTGCTGGGCTGCCTGCCTCAAGTACGTTGCCAGTCAGCCCTGCCCACAGGCTGCTGGTGCCCCTGCGGTCTCTGTCGCCCCTCAGGTCACTGACCTTGCTGAGTGAGATCGCGCCGCTCTGCCGCCTCGAGAAGAGGCACCGTGTGGTGAGGTGCGCCGTCGCGCCTCGTCACACCGGAGGAAGCTGCCTGAGGCTGAGTGAAGCACCTCAGGTGCTGTGTGGCCTCAGGTGCGCCGTCCGCACCCTCACCGAAGCAGCCAAAGAGTTGCCCCCGCTGCCGCTCGCGGCCAAAGAAGTGCCACCGCCTGGCCTCAGCTACGCCGAAGAGATCGCCTAGCCGCGATCATCAGCGACGCCTCCAGGCCCCGCAGGCGCTGCTGCCGAGCAACCGTGGGACGCCGGGTGTTGGAAACGGGGTTACCGAGACCGTTATGGTAGCATGGCGCAAAGCGGGGAAAGGCACGCGAAGGCAATGTGTAAGGCAGTTGTGCAGCACACTCTCACATTAACTCAGAAATGCGACGCAATAACCGGACACCACACCAGGCTTAGTATAAGTAACAATCAGGTTCCTTTATATTGATCAAGATGGCATTCAATTATTCAAATTATACATTCGGGTAACTAGTGCGCGTTCATTTAAAAAGACCCTTCACAATTCTGGCCACTAAAAGGCCGCATTAAAATCACAGCACCACTGCTCATTCGGGTGCTCTTTACCAACTAGGGCCTAGAACAGGCGCAACACGGTTTATACATCAACATATATACAGTAGGCCTAGGTACTCTATACAGCCTATGATACACTAGGCGGGAGGGAATCCTACAGGGAACCCCTCAACATGTCCAGCAGCTGGGGGCTACCAAAAGGGGGGACTCCTTTATCTCCCCGGGGAGGTGAGGGTTATATTAGGCTAGGTTACACCAGGTGCCTGGCCTATTATCCAAAGGTCATCAAAGGCCCCTCCCTCCTTGATCCCTCTTCATGCGTGGCCCCCGGCCCCCAGGGGCTTAACCTAGAGCCCTAGGGGCCTCCTGGGCTCACCTGCGGTGTTGTGGCTGGCTGCGGGGCCTCACGGCGGACTCTTCTCCGGGCCAGCCCTTTGTTGTGGGGGCGGGGCCCGGCGTGAGTCTCACGGCCCTCCGGCCGGCGCTGTTTCTACTTCACGAGGCTACGGAGCCTCTCGCTGTGTTGCTGCGTCGTTGGGGGCCGGTATGCCACTCCTCCGGCCCCCGTGGAGTCAGGGGAGAGAGTGGGGACTCTGAGCGGGAGCCGGCAGTCCTTGCAGACGGCTCCGGCTTCCCGCGAAGGCACAGGAGGTTCGTCCTTACCTCCGGACGTGCTGGGCGGAGGCGGGCTCTTGACGGCGCCCAATCCTGGCGCGGCGGCGATTCTTCTTGGGGCTCCCGTTGGCAGTGGAGCCCCGTGGACGTCCTCTCGATTGGCTCCGGCTGGGCCAATCGCGTCGCGGTCTTCTCTTCTTCCGGGGGCTCCCGTTGGCAGTGGAGCCCCTCTGACGTCGTCTGCGCTTGGCTCCGGCTGGGCCAATCGCGTCGCGGCCTTCGTTGGTTGCCAGGCGACGCTCCTCTCCTTCTTCTCCGGCGATTGACTCCGGCGGGCCAATCCCGTCGCGGCCTTTTCGGGGCGCGACCTGTGACGCGGTCAGCGTCCCCGGCCTCTCGGCAACAGCGTCCACGGGCCTGGAGGCCGCAGTAGGCCTCAGCTCACTTCACGCAGCCCTCGGGGCTGCGACGGCGGTATTCTTGGCCGCGCTTGCAGCGGCAGGGGTCTCGGGCCCGGCGGTGACTTCTGGGATTTCGGTGAGGGCGCGGACGGCGCCCTCACCACTAGTTATGCACGGGGAGAGGTCTTCCTGCCTCAGCTCCCTCTTCACGCAGCGGCGGCCGCGGCGGCGATCCGGTCACCAGGTCAGTGACGGAGGGGGAGGTCAAGTTCTCTCCTCACTTGGAGTTGCAGCGCAGGCGCGCTGACAGCCTTATGCACCGGGCTGTGTAAGGATGGTTCTTGGAGGACAGTCCAGCTGTCTGTATAGGTAGATAGGGGGTGGAGGCCTAGCGCTTAGGACGCAGCGCTTCGCCTCCTGATCCCCTCTCAATGGTTTTCACTTTAGGTTCTGCAGGTCATGGATTCAGCAAAGTCTCTTTATGAACAGGGGGGTTGTGAGTTGGTGATTCTTGGAGGGGTTGATGTGCCTCCTGGCACGCTGGAGATGGTTCCCTGGGTCCCCTCACACTGGGCAAGATCAGTGGGTGGTGGGCGTTCCTCATCTATCTTACGGCAGCAGGGCCTTGACCCTGTCAGCGGCAGTAGTGTAGGTCTCCCCCTAGGCCCTAAAGTCTGTACTCCAGCGCAGGTTCTCCCAGGTTCAGCGGTGCCTCAACCTAACTAACTCCAGGTTTTCCCTCCAAGCCTCTTATACCCCTAGGTCAGGTGACCCTCCCAAAGGCGGCAAAGTGTAACTCCTCCCACAGCCCGGAAGGTTCTGGAACCTTCCACCTACCTAGCTATGGGGCCCAGAGGCGGGGACGGGATGGCTACTGTATCCCTTGTCCCAGCCTGACTCTGGCGACTAGTGTGTATGTGTGGAAGGCCCTCTGCAGTAGCAGGGGCCTGTGGCAGCCATCTTTGGTGAGAGAGCACCTGCACCTCAGCACTGACCAGCAGTGGCAAGGCGCCCGGAGACCTAGGTCCAGTAAAAATATGGTGGCAAAAATGAGGCGCAGAAAGGGAAAAAACAGGGTAAGACCACCCTAGGGCTGACAGGTCTAACACACGTCCCCCCAGCCGAAAGAGGGGAGAGCTTCCCAACCTCTAGGGAGTTCTCTTCACTAAGGCGGAAAAACCGGGAGAGACCGTCAGCGTTGGCGTGGTCTACACCGGGTCGATGTTCCACCCGAAAGTCCATCCCCTGGAGGGAAATGGACCATCTCAACAATTTGGGATTTTCGCCTCTCATCTGCATGAGCCAGCGAAGGGGTCTGTGGTCGGTCTGGACCAAGAAGTGACAACCAAAAGGTATGGCCTCAACTTCTTCACCGCCCAAACCACAGCAAAGGCTTCCCGCTCGATGGTACTCCACCGCTGTTCCCGGGGAGTAGTCGTCGGGAGATAAAGGCCACTGGCTGGTCTTGGCCATCGTCATTCAGCTGCGAGAGCACAGCTCCTATGCCATGCTCAGAAGCGTCTGTCTGCACGATAAATTCCCGGCCGAAGTCGGGGGTCCGGAGCACCGGTGCGGTGCACATGGCACGTTTAAGAGTCTCAAAGGCATCTTGGCAGGCAGCCGTCCAGATTACTCTGCGTGGCTGTTTCTTGGAAGTCAATTCCGTCAATGGGCCCACGATGGTTCCATATCCCTTGACGAACCGGCGGTAGTATCCCGTGAGGCCGAGAAAAGCTCGGACCTCTGTTTGGGTCTTGGGGGCTCCCAGGCCATGATGGTCTCAATC
The DNA here is from genome assembly GCA_963921515.1 of Calotriton arnoldi. Classification (NCBI taxonomy): domain Eukaryota; kingdom Metazoa; phylum Chordata; class Amphibia; order Caudata; family Salamandridae; genus Calotriton; species Calotriton arnoldi. The sequence continues at coordinate 3,087,505 of CAWUFW010001130.1, read as the reverse complement.
TTGGCTTGGAGGGGTTGCACCTTACCTCCGCCCACCAGATGTCCCAGGTACACGACAGATCCCTGTCCAATCTGGCACTTGCTGGCCTTGATGGTTAGACCAGCCCTTTGCAAAGCCTGCAGCACCTCCTGGAGATGCTGCAGATGGTCCTCCCAGCTGCTACTGAAGACAGCTATGTCATCCAGGTAGGCAGCAGAGAAGGCCTCTAGGCCAGACAGCACCTGGTTCACCAACCGCTGGAAAGTGGCGGGAGCATTTTTCAACCCGAAGGGCATCACCTGGAATTGAAAGTGGCCCTCGGGGGTGGAGAACGCAGTCTTCTCCCTTGCTCCTTCCGCCATGGCGATCTGCCAATATCCTGATGTTAAATCAATGGTACTCAAATACCGGGCTGCTCCCAGCCGGTCAATGAGCTCATCCGCCCGAGGGATCGGGTGAGCGTCGGTCTTGGTGACCGAATTGAGTCCACGATAATCCACACAGAACCGAAGTTCTGGTGTGGTGCCCGGGGGCCGCTTTCGGCACCAACACTACCGGACTAGCCCAAGGGCTACTGGAAGGCTCAATCACCCCCAGTTCTAGCATCTTTACCACCTCACTCTGGATACTAGCCTTGACCTTATCGGACAGCCGGTAAGACTTGTTCTTCACTGGCGGACTGTCCCCTGTGTCCACATCATGGGTACACAGGTGCGTGATTCCAGGCGTGAGGGAAAACAACGAGGCGTACTGCCCCAAGACCTGGCGGCAGTCCCTCTGTTGCTCTGGGGTCAAGGATGGGGCGAGGACTACTCCCTCTACCGAACCATCCTTCTCGTGGACCGCCAGAAGGTCTGGCAGAGGCTCACTCTCTTCCTCCTCACTCCCATCCGTTATCATCAAGAGAGTGAGCTCGGAACGCTCCTGGTGTGGCTTCAGGCGGTTGACGTGGAGCACCCTGTGGGGTTGACGGGGGTCTTCATGTCGACGACATACGTGGTCTGGCCTTTTCGTTCTAAGATCTCAAACGGCCCAGTCCATCGGTCCTGGAGGGCGCTAAGCTCTCCTGGCTCCATGACCCACACCTTCTGTCCAGCGTCTAACTCTACCGTCCGCGCGTTCCGGTCATACCATTGCTTCATGACGGCCTGACTTGCCTCTAAGTTGTCCGAGGCCTCCTTCCACAGCTTGGCCACTTGGCTGCGGAACGCCAGCATATAGCTGACCACATCACGGGGAAGCTTCGAGGAAGACTTCTCCCACCCCTCTTTGACAAGACTGAGGGGCCCCCGAACGGGGTGGCCATAGAGCAGCTCAAAGGGGCTGAAACCGACCCCCTTCTGCGGCACCTCTCGGTAGGAGAAGAGCAGACAGGGTAAGAGGACGTCCCACTTTCTTCTCAAGTCCTCGGGTAGGCTCCTGATCATCCCCTTCAAGGTTTTGTTGAAGCGCTCCACGAGCCCGTTCGTCTGGGGGTGGTAAGGAGTGGAGAACCGGTAGGTCACTCCACACTCCTTCCACATGGCCTGCATGTAGGCTGACATGAAATTCGTGCCCCTATCTGACACCACGACCTTGGGGAATCCCACTCGGGTAAAAATCCCCATGAGGGCCCGCGCCACCACCGGTGCTGTGATGGTCCTCAGAGGGATTGCCTCTGGGTACCGGGTGGCGTGGTCTACTAGCACCAAAATGAACCTATGCCCAGCTGAAGTCGGCGGATCCAACGGCCCGACAATGTCAATCCCCACTCGCTCAAAAGGGGTATCGACCACTGGGAGAGGTTCTAGAGGGACCTTCACCTTAGTCCCTGTCTTGCCGCTTGCTTGGCAAGTGGTGCAGGTCTTGCAATAAGTGTCAGAAGTGACGCGCATCCTGGGCCAGTAAAAATGTGGGACCAAGCGCGCAAACGTCTTGTCCTGGCCCAGGTGTCCTGCTAGTGGTATCTCATGCGCCAACTCTAGCAGAAAGGCTCGGTGGCATTGGGGGACCACCACGGCCCTTGAGGACCCATGCACCGGAGCCTTAGGCTCACTGTAGAGGAGACCATCCTCCCAGTAGACATGGTAATTACCAGTCTCTGTTCCAGCTGCTTGGGCGTCGGCCTGTTGCCGTATGCCAACAAGCGTAGGGCACTCCCTCTGTGCCCGGCAAAATTCTTCCCGGGTAGGCCCTCCTTCCACCTGCCACTCTGCAGGGGTCGGCAGGTCCCCCACGGGAAAACCAACCACCGCAGCGGACTCCGGGGTCACCTCCGCGGGCTCCCCATCCATCTCACCGGGTGTTTCCTCCCGGACATCTCCTCGTCCAGCAGTGGGCTGGGCCCTTCTTTCAGGCTCCAACCCGGGCTGAGTTCCTGGTCGGGCAGCCATGGACCGCGTGATAACGCAAGTCCATCCTGGTAACCCCAACATCTCAGCATGGGCATTGAACTCTACCTCTCTCCAGGCAGTATGTTCTAAATCGTTGCCCAGCAGACAGTCAACTGGCATGGCAGGGCTCACCGCAACCTTCATCAGACCTGACACTCCTCCCCACTCAAAGGGAACTTGGGCCACGGGGTAATGACCCAGGCTATTATCTGCCATCACAACCGGGTGGAACTCCTCAGGAATCACCTGCTCTGGGGACACCAGCTGACGTTTCACCATTGTCATACTGGCACCTGTGTCCCTCAGAGCCTCCACCTCCTCCCCGTTCACCAGGACCCTCTGCCGATACTTGGCAGTGTTCTCGGGTACCTGCACCCTTGGGATGATCTCCCTATCCCCCAGGGAAACTAAGGTCAAGCCTGTCCACTCACCTCCCCTACCTAGGGACAACTCCTCCCCAAGCGCTACACTGGCCACCCCGGGGGTCTTACCTCCTGTGGGGGCTGGGGCTCTCTTGCGACACTGGGCATCCCCCTTGTAGTGTCCAACCTCCCCGCACTCGTAGCACCGGACAGTTCTGGGCTGCTGACTCCTGTCAGGGTAAGTGGGTTTCTGGTATCCAGATTGGGATGGGAAACCTACCCCTCTCCCTGGCGGTCTATTTTGGGGACCTTTAAAGAACTCCCTCTTTTATCTCCCCCTCTTTCTTCTGGGGGAACACCTGTCCACCCTTCGGGGATCCGCCCCGGCTCCCTTGTGGGACACCCTAGTGCTGACCCACGTGTCTGCCTCCTCTGCAAGCTCCCTTGGGTTGGTCAGCTTGCGGTCCACCAAGTACTGGCGCAGCTCCGGAAAACATTTCTCGAGGAGGTGCTCTCTCAAAAATAGGTCGTACAGCCCAGTGTAATTGTCAACCTCGCTGCCACGCACCCAACCCTCTAATGCCTTCCGGGCATAATCATAAAAATCTACCCAGTTTTGTGTGGTGAGCTTGTGGCTGTTGCGAAACTTTTGGCGGTACTTCTCAGGGGTGAGGCCAAACTTCCTGAGCAGGGCCTCCCTCATGATAGGGTAGTTGGTTCGATCCCCCTTTTCTAAGGTTAGCAGTGTGTCCCTGACTAGTGGAGGTATGTATCTATAAAGTCCTCCTCCCCAGTAGCTCTCAGGAACTCTATGGGCCACCAAAGCTACCTCGTACGCCGTCAACCACTTGTCTATGTCATCACCCACACTAAAGCTGGCCATCACCTCCCTGGGTAGGTAAAATTTGGGCTCCTGTGGAACCCCAGTAGGTACGCTGCCACCATTTCCTTTGCCTTCCATTTCCATTTGCAAGGCTCGGAGCTCCAGTTCTTTCAGGCTAAGCTCATGTACAAGCCTTCTTTCCTCCATGGCTAGCCTTGCCTGTTCTCGCTCCCTTTCCATCTTAGCCAATTCTAATGTCAATTGCCTTTGCTGCCTTCTGTCCTCGAATTCCTCTGGTGACACACTCCCCCTGACGCACTACTGCCTGCCCTGGAACGTCTTCCTGGCAACACATTCTCGCTGACGTCAATGTTCAGTAGGCTCAGTTCTCCTGGGTCGTCTGTCTCCCTCTGCTCCTCCTCCTCCCCTCTTCCCTCCGGGTGGGCCATGACCCATGCCCTCAAAGCCTTCTGAAGTACCTCCTTCCTGGCACCTCGCTTGACGGCCACCCCCTCTCTAGGCAGAACTCCTTGAGCTGGTTCACCGTGTACCTCTCTAGGTCGGCTAGCTCAAACTCCATCCTCCTAGGTGGGGTCCCAGACAACTTAAGGAAGGGGTCCTAAATGGAAGGCAGCAGGTCTAACACAGGACTAATACAACTGGCAATTTACAATAGAATTCCTCCTACTTATTATTTTCCTAGGTGTCCAATTGCGGCGCACACTGAGTCACTGTAGGGTGCTGCACAAATACCAGTCCTTATCCCACCGCTGAACACCAATGTTGGAAACGGGGTTACCGAGACCGTTATGGTAGCATGGCGCAAAGCGGGGAAAGGCACGCGAAGGCAATGTGTAAGGCAGTTGTGCAGCACACTCTCACATTAACTCAGAAATGCGACGCAATAACCGGACACCACACCAGGCTTGTATAAGTGAACAATCAGGTTCCTTTATATTGATCAAGATGGCATTCAATTATTCAAATTATACATTCGGGTAACTAGTGCGCGTTCATTTAAAAAGACCCTTCACAATTCTGGCCACTAAAAGGCCGCATTAAAATCACAGCACCACTGCTCATTCGGGTGCTCTTTACCAACTAGGGCCTAGAACAGGCGCAACACGGTTTATACATCAACATATATACAGTAGGCCTAGGTACTCTATACAGCCTATGATACACTAGGCGGGAGGGAATCCTACAGGGAACCCCTCAACATGTCCAGCAGCTGGGGGCTACCAAAAGGGGGACTCCTTTATCTCCCCGGGAGGCTGAGGGTTACATTAGGCTAGGTTACACCAGGTGCCTGGCCTATTATCCCAAAGGTTATCAAAGGCCCCCTCCCTCCGTTACTCCCTCTTCATGCGTGGCCCCCGGCCCCAGGGGCTTAACCTAGAGCCCTAGGGGCCTCCTGGGCTCACCTGCGGTGTTGTGGCTGGCTGCGGGGCCTCACGGCGGACTCCTCTCCGGGCCAGCCCTTTGTTGTGGGGGCGGGGCCCGGCGTGAGTCTCACGGCCCTCCGGCCGGCGCTGTTTCTACTTCACGAGGCTACGGAGCCTCTCGCTGTGTTGCTGCGTCGTTGGGGGCCGGTATGCCACTCCTCCGGCCCCCGTGGAGTCAGGGGAGAGAGTGGGGACTCTGAGCGGGAGCCGGCAGTCCTTGCAGACGGCTCCGGCTTCCCGCGAAGGCACAGGAGGTTCGTCCCTACCTCCGGACGTGCTGGGCGGAGGCGGGCTCTTGACGGCGCCCAATCCTGGCGCGGCGGCGATTCTTCTTGGGGCTCCCGTTGGCAGTGGAGCCCCGTGGACGTCCTCTCGATTGGCTCCGGCTGGGCCAATCGCGTCGCGGTCTTCTCTTCTTCCGGGGCTCCCGTTGGCAGTGGAGCCCCTCTGACGTCGTCTCGCTTGGCTCTGGCTGGGCCAATCGCGTCGCGGCCTTCTGGTGGTTGCCAGGCGACGCCTCCCTCTCCTTCTTCTCCGGCGATTGACTCCGGCGGGCCAATCCCGTCGCGGCCTTTTCGGGGCGCGACCTGTGACGCGGTCAGCGTCCCCGGCCTCTCGGCAACAGCGTCCACGGGCCTGGAGGCCGCAGTAGGCCTCAGCTTCACTTCACGCAGCCCTCGGGGCTGCGGCGGTGTTGATTCTTGGCCGCGCTTGCAGCGGCAGGGGTCTCGGGCCCGGCGGTGACTTCTGGGGTTTCGGTGAGGGCGCGGACGGCGCCCCTCACCACAGTTATGCACGGGGAGAGGTCTTCCTGCCTCAGCTCCCTCTTCACGCAGCGGCGGCCGCGGCGGCGATCCGGTCACCAGGTCAGTGACGGAGGGGGAGGTCAAGTTCTCTCCTCACTTGGAGTTGCAGCGCAGGCGCGCTGACAGCCTTATGCACCGGGCTGTGTAAGGATGGTTCTTGGAGGACAGTCCAGCTGTCTGTATAGGTAGATAGGGGGTGGAGGTCTAGCGCTTAGGACGCAGCGCTTCGCCTCCTGATCCCCTCTCAATGGTTTTCACTTGTAGGTTCTGCAGGTCATGGATTCAGCAAAGTCTCTTTATGAACAGGGGGGTTGTGAGTTGGTGATTCTTGGAGGGGTTGATGTGCCTCCTGGCACGCTGGAGATGGTTCCCTGGGTCCCCTCACACTGGGCAAGATCAGTGGGTGGTGGGCGTTCCTCATCTATCTTACGGCAGCAGGGCCTTGACCCTGTCAGCGGCAGTAGTGTAGGTCTCCCCTAGGCCCTAAAGTCTGTACTCCAGCGCAGGTTCTCCCAGGTTCAGCGGTGCCTCAACCTAACTAACTCCAGGTTTTCCCTCCAAGCCTCTTATACCCCTAGGTCAGGTGACCCTCCCAAAGGCGGCAAAGTGTAACTCCTCCCACAGCCCGGAAGGTTCTGGAACCTTCCACCTACCTAGCTATGGGGCCCAGAGGCGGGGACGGGATGGCTACTGTATCCCTTGTCCCAGCCTGACTCTGGCGACTAGTGTGTATGTGTGGAAGGCCCTCTGCAGTAGCAGGGGCCTGTGGCAGCCATCTTTGGTGAGAGAGCACCTGCACCTCAGCACTGACCAGCAGTGGCAAGGCGCCCGGAGACCTAGGTCCAGTAAAAATATGGTGGCAAAAATGAGGCGCAGAAAGGGAAAAAAAACAGGGTAAGACCACCCTAGGGCTGACAGGTCTAACACCGGGCGTGACCCAGGAAGGCCGCGCAACGATTGGGCGCCGGCCCCGGTCACGCCCCCAGCGCCGACAGAAGCCCGGGAAGAGCCCCGGCAGTGCAGAGGGAGACAAGGAGCCGGCCGGAGAGGACTGCCGGTTCCCGCTCCCTTCCCCCGCGACCCTGAGCCCGCGCACTTACCCTACTTGATCCCGGCCCCCGCAACGTCCCGTTCACAGTCCCGGAAGCCCGCAACGTGCCGTGCAGGCATACCCTGATCCCGGGGGCCGGAGTAAGGTGATACCGGCCCCCGCAACGTCCAGCTAGTCCGGCCTGAAGGCCGAGGTACCCCTACCGGGCCCCGCCTCCAGAACACGGGCCGGGCCTGGGGAGTGCCAGTCGCCCTGAAGCGCGACCAACGATCAACACCACAGGTGAGCCCAGGAGGCCCCTAGGGCCCACAAACGCCACTCGGGGCCGGGGGCCACCATTAACCCCATAAGTAATTGTATAACTTTCCCCATGAGGCGAGGCCCCGGAGAGGAGTGGGCCTAGGCTAGAGTTAACCCCTAAGGGTCATAGAAGCCCCAGGATACTGGACATGTTGAGGGGTTCCCTACAGTATTTAATAACTTATTGCAGATGCCTATTGTAATTACTGCCTAGGCCATGCTTTTAACTGCGAAGTCTTTTACCACATGGGGAAAGTATTTAATTGAATTGAGTTGAAGTGTTTTATGTTACAGGTGTACTGGAATTGCGACGCCCACGGTACTGAATGTGGGCGCGCCTAGATTAATGCAGGCCTATTTAAATGTAAAGTGAAAAGCCTTCTTTAAGTAATTGAATATGCTAAAGTGAACTGCATGTCTAGGCCCCTGTTTTATTAACGTACCTTGAGATCATTATTAAGTGCTACGTGTAGGAGATAATTCCTGCGGCCTCTTAGTGGCCTACAATGTTGATGAGCTATGATGCTTTATTTAAAATGTGCACCAATTGAGTAATGCAATGAATTTGAATGTAGATCTGAATTAATCTGCCTCATCTAATGCCAACTTAATTTATTTATAAAAGATCTTGATTTTAAATACAAAAGCCTGGTGTGGTGTCATGTTATTGCGTTCGCATTTCTGAGTCAAAGTAAGAGTGTGCTGCACAACTGCCTTACACATTGCCTTCGCGTGCCTTCCCGCTTCACGCCATGCTACCGTGTCGGACTCGGTAACCCCGGTTCCAACATTTGGTGTTCAGCGGTTGGATAAGGATTGGTGTTTGTGCAGCACCCTACAGTGACTCAGTGTGCGCCGCAATTAGACACCTATTGTAATGCAAGTGCTAGGAATTCTATGGTAATTGCCGATTGTGTACATTCCTGTGTTAGACCTGCTACCTACAGTTTAGAACCCCTTCCTTAAATTGTCTGGGACCCCATCTAGGAGGATGGAGTTTGAGTTAGCCAACCTAGAAAGGTATACGGTGACACAGCTCAAGGAGTTCTGCCTAGAGAGGGGGTGGCCGTCAAGCGAGGCGCCAGAAAGGAGGTGCTTCAGAAAGCTTTGAGGGCATGGGTAATGGCCCACCCGGAGGGAAGAGGGGACGAGGAGCAGGGGAGGCAGACAACCCAGGAGAACTGGACCTACTGCGCATTGATGTTAGCGAGAATGTGTTGCCAGGAAGACGTTCCAGGGCAGGCAGTAGTGCGTCAGGGGGAAGTTTGTCGCCAGAGGAATTTGAGGACAGAAGGGAGCAAAGGCAATTAACATTAGAACTTGCTAGGATGGAAAGAGACGGAGAACAGGCAAGGCTAGCCATGGAGGAAAGGAAGCTTGTACATGAGCTTAACCTGAAGGAGCTAGAGCTCCGGACCTTGCAGATGGAGATGCAGGGCAAAATGAATGGTGGTAGCGTACCTGCTGGGGTTCCACAGGAGCCCAAATTCTATTTACCCAGAGAGGTGATGGCCAGTTTTAGTGTAGGTGATGACATCGACAAGAGGTTGGCGGCCTACGAGGTGGCTCTGGTGGCCCATAGAGTTCCTGAGAGCTACTGGGGGGGAGGTCTTTATAGGTACATACCTCCACTAGTAAGGGACTGTTAGACCTGTCAGCCCTAGGGTGGTCTTGCCCTGTTTTTTTCCCTTTTTGCGCCTCATTTTTGCCACCATATTTTTACTGGACCTAGGTCTCCGGGCGCCTTGCCACTGCTGGTCAGTGCTGAGGTGCAGGTGCTCTCTCACTAAAGATGGCTGCCACAGGCCCCTGCTACTGCAGAAGGGCCTTCCACACATACACGCTAGTAGCCAGAGTCAGGCTGGGACATAGGGATACAGTATCCATCCCGTCCCCGCCTCTGGGCCCCATAGCTAGGTAGGTGGAAGGTTCCAGAACCTTCCGGGCTGTGGGAGGAGTTACGTTTTGCCGCCTTTAGGAGGGTCACCTGACCTAGGGGTATAAGAGGCTTGGAGGGAAAACCTTTTAGTCAGTTAGGTTGAGGCACCGCTGAACCTGGGAGAACCTGCGCCGGAGTACAGACTTTAGGGCCTAGGGGGGAGACCTACACTACTGCTGCTGACAGGGTCAAGGCACTGCTGCCGTAAGATAGCTGAGGAACGCCCACCACCCACTGATCTTGCCCAGTGTGAGGGGACCCAGGGAACCATCTCCAGCGTGCCGGGAGGAACATCAAGCACTCCCCGAATCACCAACTCACAACCCCCCCACTGTTCATAAGAAGAACTTTGCTGAATCCAAGAGTAACAGGATCTCAAGTGAAACCGTCGAATGGGGATCACGAGGCGAAGCGCTGTGTCCTAAGCGCTAGACCTTCACCCCCTTATCTATCCACACCGACAGCTGGACTGTCCCCCAAGAACCCTTCCCACACAGCCCTGTGAATAAGGCTGTCAGCGCGCCCCGCGCTGCAACTCCATGTGGGAGAACTTGACCCCCCCAGTCACTGACCTGGTGACTGGATCGCCGCCGCGGCCGCCGCCGCGTGAAGAGGGGTGCTGAGGTGAGGAAGACCTCTCCCCGTGCATAAGTGTGGTGAGGTGCGCCGTCCGCGCCCTCACCGAAGCCCACAGAAATCACCGCCGGGCCCGAGACCCCTGCGCTGCAGGCGCGGCCAAAAGAACACTGCCGCAGCCCAGGAGGGCCGCGTGAACAGAGCTGAGGCCTACTGCGGCCTTCAGGCCCGTGGACGCCGTTGCCGTGGGGCCGGGGACGCTGACCGCGTCATAGGTCGCGCCCCGAAAAGGCCGCGACGGGATTGGCCCCGCCGGAACCAGCAGCCGAGAAGAAGGAGGCGGGAGGCGTCGTCCAGCAACAGGAGAAGGCCGCGACGTGATTGGCCCAGCCGGAGCCAATCGGGAAGACGTCAGAGGGGCTCCACTGCCAACGGGAGCCCCCGGAAGAATCGCCGCCGCGCTAGGATTGGGCGCCGTCGAGAGCCCGCCCCCCCCCAGCACGTCCGGAGGAGAAAGAACTCTGTGTGTACACGCGGGAAGCCGGAGCCGTCTGGAAGGACTGCCGGCTCCCGCTCCGTGTCCCTAACCCTCACTCCTGACTCCACGGGGGCCGGAGGAGTGGCATACCGACCCCCCAACGAAAGGATAACGCAGCGAGAGGCTCCAAAGCCTCAGGGGAGACTTGGCAACGCCGGCCGGAGGGGCGTGAGACTCGCGCCGGGCCCTGCCCCGTCCACCAGAGGGCTGGCCCGAGGGAGAGTCCGTCGAGAGGCACAGCGACCGGCTCCAGCACCGCAGGTGAGCCCAGGAGGCCCCTAGGGCTCTAGGTTAAGCCCCTGGGGGCCGGGGGCCACGATTAACGAGGGAAAAGCCCTCATTGATAATTTGTACCAGGCCAGGCACCTGGTGAGAAGGGGCCCTAACCTAATGTAACCCTCACCTCCCCTGGGAGGTATAGGAGTCCCCCCTCATAGGGAAGCCCCAGCTGCTGGACATGTTGAGGGGTTCCCTCTAGGATTCCCTCCCGCCTATTGTACCACATGCTGTATTGAGTACCTAGGCCTGAGATTTTACTATGCCTAAAAAGTGTTGTGCATGTTCTAGGCCCTAATTTGTTAGTGCACCCGAATCATTATTGGTGCTGTGGTTTTAGAAACTGATTCCTGCGGCCTTTTAGTGGCCAGAACTGTTGAGGGTCTTTTTAACAGAATGCGCACCAGTTAATGAAATGTATGGTATCATCTGCATAATCTAACGCATCTTGATTGATATAAAGGAACTTGATTTTTACTTACGTAAACCTGGTGTGGTGTCCGGTTATTGCTTCGCATTTCTGAGTCAAAGTAAGAGTGTGCTGCACAACTGCCTTACACATTGCCTTCGCGTGCCTTCCCCGCTTTGCGCCATGCTACCGTAACGGACTCGGTAACCCCGTTTCCAACATTGGTGTTCAGCGGTGGGATAAGGACTGGTATTTGTGCAGCACCCTACAGTGACTCAGTGTGCGCCGCAATTAGACACCTAGTGAAATGTAAGTAGGAGGAATTCTATTGTGATTGCCGATTGTATTAGTCCTGCGTTAAGACCTGCTACCTACCATTTAGAACCCCTTCCTTAAATTGTCTGGGACCCCACCTAGGAGGATGGAGTTTGAGTTAGCCGACCTAGAGAGGTACACGGTGGCACAGCTCAAGGAGTTCTGCCTAGAGAGGGGGTGGCCGTCAAGCGAGGTGCCAGGAAGGAGGTGCTTCAGAAAGCGTTGAGGGCATGGGTAATGGCCCACCCGGAGGGAAGAGGGGATGAGGAGCAGAGGGAGGCAGACGACCCAGAAGAACTGAGCCTACTGAACATTGACGTCAGCGAGAATGTGTTGCCAGGAAGACGTTCCAGGGCAGGCAGTAGTGCGTCAGGGGGAGTTTGTCAGCAGAGGAATTCAAGGACAGGAGGGAGCAGAGGCAATTGACATTAGAGTTGGCTAGGATGGAAAGGGAGCGAGAACAGGCAAGGCTAGCCATGGAGGAAAGAAGGCTTGTACATGAGCTTAGCCTGAAAGAACTGGAGCTCCGAGCCTTGCAAATGGAAATGGAAGGCAAAGGAAATGGTGGCAGCGTACCTGCTGGGGTTCCACAGGAGCCCAAATTCTATCTACCCAGGGAAGTGATGGCCAGCTTTAGTGTGGGTGATGACATCGACAAGTGGTTGACGGCGTACGAGGTAGCTTTGGTGGCCCATAGAGTTCCTGAGAGCTACTGGGGAGGAGGACTTTATAGGTACATACCTCCACTAGTCAGGGACACTCTTTTAACCTTAGAAAAAGGGGATCGTACCAACTACCCTATCATGAGGGAGGCCCTGCTCAGGAAGTTTGGCCTCACCCCAGAGAAGTACCGCCAAAAGTTTCGCAACAGCCACAAGCTCACCACACAAAACTGGGTAGATTTTTATGATTATGCCCGGAAGGCATTGGAGGGTTGGGTGCGTGGCAGCGAGGTTGATGATTACAAAGGGCTGTACGACCTGTTTTTGAGAGAGCACCTCCTCGAGAAATGTTTTCCGGAGCTGCGCCAGTACTTGGTGGACCGCAAGCTGACCAACCCAAGGGAGCTTGCAGAGGAGGCAGACACGTGGGTCAGCACTCGGGTGTCCCACAAGGGAGCCGGGGCGGATCCCCCGAAAGGTGGGCAGGCGTTCCCCCAGAAGAAAGAGGGGGGAGATAAAAAGAGGGAGTTCTTTAAAGGTCCCCAAAATAGACCGCCTGGGAGAGGGGTAGGTTCCCCATCCCAATCTGGATACCAGAGACCCACTTACCCTGACAGGAGTCAGCAGCCCAGAACTGTCCGGTGCTACGAGTGCAGGGAGGTTGGACACTACAAGGGGGATCCCCAGTGTCGCAAGAGAACCCCAGCCCCCACAGGAGGTAAGACCCCCGGGGTGGCCAGTGTAGCGCTTGGGGAGGAGTTGTCCCTAGGTAGGGGAGGTGAGTGGACAGGCTTGACCTTAGTTTCCCTGGGGGATAGAGAGATCATCCCAAGGGTTCAGGTACCCGAGAACACTGCCAAGTATCGGCAGAGGGTCCTGGTGAACGGGGAGGAGGTGGAGGCTCTGAGGGACACAGGTGCCAGCATGACGATGGTGAGACGTCAGTTGGTGTCCCCAGAGCAGGTGATTCCTGAGGAGTTCCACCCGGTTGTGATGGCTGATAATAGCCTGGGTCATTACCCCGTGGCCCAAGTTCCCTTTGAGTGGGGAGGAGTGTCAGGTCTGATGAAGGTTGCGGTGAGCCCTGCCATGCCAGTTGACTGTCTGCTGGGCAACGACTTAGAACATACTGCCTGGAGAGAGGTAGAGTTCAATGCCCATGCTGAGATGTTGGGGTTACCAGGATGGACTTGCGTTATCACGCGGTCCATGGCTGCCCGACAAGGAACTCAGCCCGGGTTGGAGCCTGAAAGAATGGCCCAGCCCACTGCTGGACGAGGAGATGTCCGGGAGGAGACACCCGGTGAGATGGATGGGGAGCCCGCGGAGGTGACCCCGGAGTCCGCTGAGGTAGTTGGTTTTCCCGTGGGGGACCTGCCGACCCCTGCAGAGTGGCAGGTGGAAGGAGGGCCTACCCGGGAAGAATTTTGCCGGGCACAGAGGGAGTGCCCTACGCTTGATGGCATACGGCAACAGGCCGAAGCCCAAGCAGCTGGAACAGAGACTGGTAATTACCATGTCTACTGGGAGGATGGTCTCCTCTACAGTGAGCCTAAGGCTCCGGTGCATGGGTCCTCAAGGGCCGTGGTGGTCCCCCAATGCTACCGAGCCTTTCTGCTAGAGTTGGCACATGAGATACCACTAGCAGGACACCTGGGCCAGGACAAGACGTTTGCACGCTTGGTCCCACATTTTTACTGGCCCAGGATGCGCGTCACTTCTGACACGTATTGCAAGACCTGCACCACTTGCCAAGTGAGCGGCAAGACAGGGACTAAGGTGAAGGTCCCTCTAGAACCTCTCCCAGTGGTCGATACCCCTTTTGAGCGAGTGGGGATTGACATTGTCGGGCCGTTGGATCCGCCGACTTCTGCTGGGCATAGGTTCATTTTGGTGCTAGTAGACCACGCCACCCGGTACCCAGAGGCAATCCCTCTGAGGACCATCACAGCACCGGTGGTGGCGCGGGTCCTCATGGGGATTTTTACCCGAGTGGGATTCCCCAAGGTCGTGGTGTCAGATAGGGGCACGAATTTCATGGCCTACATGCAGGCCATGTGGAAGGAGTGTGGAGTGACCTACCGGTTCTCCACTCCTTACCACCCCCAGACGAACGGGCTCGTGGAGCGTTTCAACAAAACCTTGAAGGGGATGATCAGGAGCCTACCCGAGGACTTGAGAAGAAAGTGGGACGTCCTCTTACCCTGTCTGCTCTTCTCCTACCGAGAGGTGCCGCAGAAGGGGGTCGGTTTCAGCCCCTTTGAGCTGCTCTATGGCCACCCCATTCGGGGCCCCTCAGTCTTGTCAAAGAGGGGTGGGAGAAGTCTTCCTCGAAGCTTCCCCGTGATGTGGTCAGCTATATGCTGGCGTTCCGTAGCCAAGTGGCCAAGCTGTGGAAGGAGGCCTCAGACAACTTAGAGGCAAGTCAGGCCGTCATGAAGCAATGGTATGACCGGAACGCGCGGACGGTAGAGTTAGACGCTGGACAGAAGGTGTGGGTCATGGAGCCAGGAGAGCTTAGCGCCCTCCAGGACCGGTGGACTGGGCCGTTTGAGATCTTAGAAAGGAAAGGCCAGACCACGTATGTCGTCGACATGAAGACCCCCGTCAACCCCACAGGGTGCTCCACGTCAACCGCCTGAAGCCACACCAGGAGCGTTCCGATCTCACTCTCTTGATGATAACGGATGGAAGTGAGGAGGAGGAGAGTGAGCCTCTTCCAGACCTTCTGGCGGCCCAGGAGAAGGATGGTTCGGTAGAGGGAGTGGTCCTCGCCCCATCCTTGACCCCAGAGCAACAGAGGGACTGCCGCCAGGTCTTGGGGCAGTACTCCTCTTTGTTTTCCCTCACGCCTGGATTCACGCACCTGTGTACCCATGATGTGGACACAGGGGACAGTCCGCCAGTAAAAACCAAGTCTTACCGGCTGTCCGATAAAGTCAAGGCTAGTAGCCAGGGTGAGGTTACCAAGATGCTAGAACTGGGAGTGATTGAGCCTTCCAGTAGCCCTTGGGCTAGTCCGGTGGTGTTGGTGCCGAAAGCGGCCCCACCGGGCACCACACCAGAACTTCGGTTCTGTGTGGATTACCGTGGACTCAACTCAGTCACTAAGACCGACGCTCACCCGATCCCTCGGGCGGATGAGCTCATTGACCGGCTGGGAGCAGCCCGGTATTTGAGTACCATTGATTTGACGTTAGGCTATTGGCAGATAGCCATGGCGGAAGGAGCAAGGGAGAAGACTGCGTTCTCCACCCCCGAGGGCCACTTTCAATTTCAGGTGATGCCCTTCGGGTTGAAAAATGCTCCAGCCACTTTCCAGCGGTTGGTGAACCAGGTGCTGTCTGGCCTAGAGGCCTTCTCTGCTGCCTACCTGGATGACATAGCTGTCTTCAGTAGCAGCTGGGAGGACCATCTGGAGCATCTCCAGGAGGTGCTACAGGCTTTGCAACGGGCTGGTTTAACCATCAAGGCCAGCAAGTGCCAGATTGGACAGGGATCTGTCGTGTACCTGGGACATCTGGTGGGCGGAGGTAGGTGCAACCCCTCCAAGCCAAGATTGAGACCATCTTGGCCTGGGAGCCCCCAAGACCCAAACAGAGGTCCGGGCTTTTCTCGGCCTCACGGGGTATTACCGCCGGTTCGTCAAGGGTTATGGAACCATCGTGGGCCCATTGACGGAATTGACTTCAAAGAAGCAGCCACACAGAGTCATCTGGACGGCTGCCTGCCAGGAAGCCTTTGAGACCCTCAAACGTGCAATGTGCACCGCACCGGTGCTCAGGACTCCAGACTTTGGACGGGAATTTATTGTACAGACAGACGCTTCTGAGCATGGCATAGGAGCTGTGCTCTCGCAGCTGAATGACGATGGCCAAGACCAGCCAGTGGCCTTCATTTCCCGAAGACTACTCCCCCGGGAACAGCGGTGGAGTACCATCGAACGAGAAGCCTTTGCGGTGGTTTGGGCTGTCAAGAAGTTGAGGCCATACCTTTTTGGTTGTCACTTCCTGATCCAGACCGACCACAGACCCCTTCGCTGGCTCATGCAGATGAGAGGCGAAAACCCCAAATTGTTGAGGTGGTCCATTTCCCTCCAGGGGATGGACTTTCGGGTGGAACATCGACCCGGTGTAGACCACGCCAACGCTGACAGTCTCTCCCGGTTTTTCCGCCTTAGCGAAGAGAACTCCCTAGAGGTTGGGAAGCTCTCCCTCTTTCGGCTGGGGGACGCGTGTTAGACCTGTCAGCCCTAGGGTGGTCTTTCCCTATTTTTTTCCTTTTTCGCCTCCTTTTTGCCACCATATTTTTACTGGACCTAGGTCTCTGGGCACCTTGCCACTGCTAGCCAGTGCTGAGGTGCAGGTGCTCTCTCTCACTCAAGATGGCTGCCACAGGCCCCTGCTACTGCAGCGGGGCCTTACACGCATACACACTAGTAGCCAGGGTCAGGCTGGGGCATAGGGATACAGTATCCATCCCGTCCCCGCCTCTGGGCCACATAGCCAGGCATGTAGAAGGTTCCAGAACCTTCCGGGCTGTGGGAGGAGTTAGGTTTTGCCGCCTTTGAGAGGGTCACCTGACCTAGGAGTATAAAAGGCTTGGAGGGAAAACTTTCTAGTCAGTTGATGAGGCACCACTGAACCTGGGAGAACCTCCGCCGGAGTATAGGCTTTAGGGCCTAGGGGAGACCTACACTACTGCTGCTGACAGGGCTGAGGCCCTGCTGGAGTAAGATAGCTGAGGAACGCCCACCACCCACTGACCTTGCCCAGTGTGAGGGGACCCAGGGAACCACCTTCAGCGTGCAGGGAGGAACATCAAGCGCTCCCAGACCACCAACTCATTCCCCCTCATAAGAAGAAACTTCTGACAAGAAACTTTGACAAGAAACTTATAATAAGGAACTTCTGACAAGAAACTCCTAACAAGAAGCGCCTAAGAAGCAACCAATCTGGAGCAGTCGCAAGACACCTTAACTTGAGGAGGCCTGACCGTCCAGCCAGGCCTAAAGCCTAAACTGCCCAACTGGGGATGACCAGGTAAAGCGCCGTACCCTGAAGCGCTAGACCTTCACCCCCTATTCATTTCTGCCTGTTGCTGGGCTGCCCCAAGTACGTTGCCAGTCAGCCCTGCCCACAGGCTGCTGGTGCCCCCTGCGTTCTGTCGCCCCTCAGGTCACTGACCTTGTGAGGAGATCGCGGCGGCCGCCGCCTGAGAAGAGGCACCGTGTGGTGAGGTGCGCCGTCGCGCCCTCACCGGAGGAAGCGCTGAGGTGAGGGAAGCCCCTCAGGTGTGTGTGGTGAGGTGCGCCGTCCGCACCCTCACCGAAGCGGCCAAAGAGTTGCCCCCGCCGCCGTCGCGGCCGAAGAAGTGCCACCGCCGCGGCCGAAGAGGTGCCACCGCCGCCGACGCGGCCGAAGAAGTACCACCGCCGCCGTCGCGGCCAAAGAGTTGCCCCTGCCGCCGTCACGGCCGAAGAAGTGCCACCGCCGCCGTCGCAGCCGAAGAATTGCCACCGCCGCCGTCGCGGCCCAAGAAATCGCCAGCGCGATCACCAGCGAGGCCTCCAGGCCCCGCAGACGCCGTTGCCGAGCAACCGGGGTCGCCGGGCGTGACCCAGGAAGGCCGCGCAACGATTGGGCGCCGGCCCGGTCACGCCCCAGCGCCGACGGAAGCCCGGGAAGAGCCCCGGCAGTGCAGAGGGAGACGGGGAGCCGGCCGGAGAGGACTGCCGGTTCCCGCTCCCTTCCCCGCGACCCTGAGCCCGCGCAGTTACCCTACTTGATCCCGGGGCCGGAGGAAGGTGATCCCGGCCCCCGCAACGTCCCGTTCACAGTCCCGGAAGCCCGCAACGTGCCGTGCAGGCATACCCTGATCCCGGGGGCTGGAGTAAGGTGATACTGGCCCCCGCAACGTCCAGCTAGTCCGGCCTGAAGGCCGAGGTACCCCTACCGGGCCCCGCCCTCCAGACACGGGCCGGGCCTGGGGGAGTGCCAGTCGCCCTGAAGCGCGACCAACGATCAACACCACAGGTGAGCCCAGGAGGCCCCTAGGGCCCACAAAACGCCACTGGGGGCCGGGGGCCACCATTAACCCCATAAGTAATTGTATAACTTTCCCCATGAGGCGAGGCCCCGGAGAGGAGTGGGCCTAGCCTAGAGTTAACCCCTAAGGGTCATAGAAGCCCCAGGATACTGGACATGTCGAGGGGTTCCCTACAGTGTTTAATAACTTATTGCAGATGCCTATTGTAATTACTGCCTAGGCCATGCTTTTAACTGCGAAGTCTTTTACCACAGGGGAAAGTATTTAATTGAATTGAGTTGAAGTGTTTTATGTTACAGGTGTACTGGAATTGCGACGCCCACGGTACTGAATGTGGGCGCGCCTAGATTAATGCAGGCCTATTTAAATGTAAAGTGAAAAGCCTTCTTTTAAGTAATTGAATATGCTAAAGTGAACTGCATGTCTAGGCCCCTGTTTTATTAACGTACCTTGAGATCATTATTAAGTGCTACGTGTAGGAGATAATTCCTGCGGCCTCTTAGTGGCCTACAATGTTGATGAGCTATGATGCTTTATTTAAAATGTGCACCAATTGAGTAATGCAATGAATTTGAATGTAGATCTGAATTAATCTGCCTCATCTAATGCCAACTTAATTTATTTATAAAAGATCTTGATTTTAAATACAAAAGCCTGGTGTGGTGTCATGTTATTGCGTTCGCATTTCTGAGTCAAAGTAAGAGTGTGCTGCACAACTGCCTTACACATTGCCTTCGCGTGCCTTCCCCGCTTCACGCCATGCTACCGTGTCGGACTCGGTAACCCCGGTTCCAACAGACCCTGCCTGGCCTCAGTTACACCTCATGGCTCTGCCTGGCCTCAGTTACACCGCAGGGCTCTGCCTGGCCTCAGATACACCGCAAGGCTCTGCCTGGCCTCAGTCACACCGCAGCGCGCTGCCTGGCCTCACTCATACCGCAGCGCTCTGCCTGGACTCAGTTACACCGCAGGGCTCTCCCTGGCCTCAGTTACAACGCAGGAACCTGCCTGGCTTCAGTTACACCGTAGGACCCTGTCTGGCCTCAGTTACACCACAGGGCTCTGCCTGGCCTCAGTTACACCGCAGGACCCTGCCTGGCCTCAGTTACACCGTAGGACCCTGCCTGGCCCCAGTTACACCGCAGGACCCTGCCTGGCCCCAGTTACACCGCAGGGCTCTGCCTGGCCTCCGTTACACCGCAGGACCCTGCCTGGCCTCAGTTACACCGCAGGACCCTGCCTGGCCTCAGTTACACCGCAGGGCTCTGCCTGGCCTCTGTTACACCGTAGGACCCTGCCTGGCCTCAGTTACACCGCGGGACCCTGCCTGGCCTCAGTTACACCGCATGGCTCTGCTTGGCCTCAGTTACACCGCAGGACCCTGCCTGGCCTCAGTTACACCGCAGCGGTCTGCCTGGCCTCAGTTACACCGCAGCGGTCTGCCTGGCCTCAGTTACACCGCAGGGCCCTGCCTGGCCTCAGTTACACCGCAGGGCCCTGCCTGGCCTCAGTTACACCGCAGGGCCCTGCCTGGCCTCAGTTACACCGCAGCGCTCTGCATGGCCTCAGTTACACCGCAGCGCTCTGCATGGCCTCAGTTACGCCGTAGGACCCTGCCTGGCCTCAGTTACACCGCAGGACCCTGCCTGGCCTCAGTTACACCTCAGCGCTCTGCCTGGCCTCAGTTATACCGCAGGACCCTGCCTGGCCTCAGTTACACCGCAGGACCCTGCCTGGCCTCAGTTACACCGCAGGGCTCTGCCTGGCCTCAGTGACACCGCAAGGCTCTGCCTGGCCTCAGTCACACTGCAGCGCACTGCCTGGCCTCACTCATACCGCAGCGCTCTGCCTGGCCTCAGTTACACCGCAGGACCCTGTCTGGCCTCAGTTACACCGCAGGGCTCTGCCTATCCTCAGTTAAGCCGCAGGGCTCTGCCTGGCCTCAGTTACACCGAAGGACCCTGCCTGGCCTCAGTTACACCGCAGGACCCTGCCTGGCCTCAGTTACACCGCATGGCTCTGCCTGACCTCAGTTACACTGCAGGGCTCTGCCTGGCCTCAGTTACACCGCAGGACCCTGCCTGGCCTCAGCTACACCGCATGGCTTTGCCTGGCCTCAGTTACACCGCAGGACCCTGCCTGGCCTCAGTTACACCGCAGCGCTCTGCCTGGCCTCAGTTACACCGCAGGGCCCTGCGTGGCCTCAGTTACACCGCAGCGCTCTGCATGGCCTCAGTTACACCGCAGCGCTCTGCAGAGCCTCAATTACGCCGTAGGACCCTGTCTGGCCTCAGTTACACCGTAGGACTCTGCCTGGCCTCAGTTACACCGTAGGACACTGCCTGGCCTCAGTTACACCGCTTGGCTCTGCCTGGCCTCAGTTACAACGCAGGGCTCTGCCTGGCCTCAGTTACACCGCAGGGCGCTGCCTGGCCTCAGTTACACCGCAGGGCACTTCCTGGCCTCAGTTACACCGTAGGACCCTGCCTGGCTTCAGCTACACCGCATGGCTATGCCTGGCGTCAGTTACACTGCAGGGCTCTGCCTGGCCTCAGTTACACCGCAGGGCTCTGCCTGGCCTCAGTTACACCGCAGGACCCTGCCTGGCCTCAGTTAAACCGTAGGACCCTGCCTGGCCTCAGTTACACCGCATGGCTCTACCTCGCCTCAGTTACACCGCAGGACCGTTCCTGGCCTCAGTTACACCGCAGGACCCTGCGTGGCTTCAGTTACACCGCAGCGCTCTGCCTGGCCTCAGTTACACCGCAGGACCCTGCCTGGCCTCAGTTACACCGCAGGACCCTGCCTGGCCTCAGTTTCACAGTAGGACCCTGTCTGGCCTCAGTTATACCGTAGGACCCTGCCTGGCCTCAGTTACACCTCATGGCTCTGCCTGGCCTCAGTTACACCGCAGGGCTCTGCCTGGCCTCAGTTACACCGCAAGGCTCTGCCTGTCCTCAGACACACCGCAGCGCGCTGCCTGGCCTCACTCATACCGCAGCGCTCTGCCTGGCCTCAGTTACACCGCAGGACCCTGTCTGGCCTCAGTTACACCGCAGGGCTCTGCCTATCCTCAGTTACACCGCAGGGCTCTGCCTGGCCTCAGTTACACCGTAGGACCCTGCCTGGCCTCAGTTACACCGCATGGCTCTGCCTGGCCTCTGTTACACTGCATGGTTCTGCCTGGCCTCAGTTACACCGCAGGACCCTGCCTGGCCTCAGTTCCACAGCAGCGCTCTGCCTGGCCTCAGTTACACCGTAGGACCCTGCCTGGCCTCAGTTACACCACAGGACCCTGCCTGGCCTCAGTTACACCGCAATGCTCTGCCTGGCCTCAGTTACACCGCAGGGCTCTGCCTGGCCTCAGTTACACCGTAGGACCCTGTCTGGCCTCAGTTACACCGAAGGGCTCTGCCTGGCCTCAGTTACACAGCAGGGCTCTGCCTGGCCTCAGTTACACCGCAGGGCTCTGCCTGGCCTCAGTTACACCGCATGTCTCTGCCTGGCCTCTGTTACACCGTAGGACCCTGCCTGGCCTCAGTTACACCGCAGGACCCTGCCTGGCCTCAGTTACACCGCAGGGCTCTGCCTGGCCTCAGTTACACCGTAGGACCCTGCCTGGCCTCAGTTACACCGTAGGACCCTGCCTGGCCTCAGTTACACCGCAGGACCCTACCTGGCCTCAGTTACACCGCATGGCTCTGCTTGGCCTCAGTTACACCGCAGGACCCTGCCTGGCCTCAGTTACACCGCAGCGCTCTGCCTGGCCTCAGTTACACCGCAGGGCCCTGCCTGGCCTCAGTTACACCGCAGGGCCTTGCCTGGCCTCAGTTACACCGCAGCACTCTGCACGGCCTCAGTTACACCGCAGCGCTCTGCATGGCCTCAGTTACACCGCAGGACCCTGCCTGGCCTCAGTTAAACCGTAGGACCCTGCCTGGCCTCAGTTACAACGCATGGCTCTGCCTCGCCTCAGTTACACCGCAGGACCCTTCCTGGCCTCAGTTACACCGCAGGACCCTGCGTGGCTTCAGTTACACCGCAGCGCTCTGCCTGGCCTCAGTTACACCGCAGGACCCTGCCTGGCCTCAGTTACACCGCAGGACCCTGCCTGGCCTCAGTTAAACCGCAGGGCTCTGCCTGGCCTCAGTTTCACTGTAGGACCCTGTCTGGCCTCAGTTATACCGTAGGACCCTGCCTGGCCTCAGTTACACCTCATGGCTCTGCCTGGCCTCAGTTACACCGCAGGGCTCTGCCTGGCCTCAGTTACACCGCAAGGCTCTGCCTGGCCTCAGTCACACCGCAGCGCGCTGCCTGGCCTCACTCATACCGCAGCGCTCTGCCTGGCCTCAGTTACACCGCAGGACCCTGTCTGGCCTCAGTTACACCGCAGGGCTCTGCCTATCCTCAGTTACACCGCAGGGCTCTGCCTGGCATCAGTTACACCGTAGGACCCTGCCTGGCCTCAGTTACACCGTAGGACCCTGCCTGGCCTCAGTTACACCGCATGGCTCTGCCTGGCCTCTGTTACACTGCATGGTTCTGCCTGGCCTCAGTTACACCGCAGGACCCTGCCTGGCCTCAGTTACACAGCAGCGCTCTGCCTGGCCTCAGTTACACCGCAGGGCTCTGCCTGGCCTCAGTTACACCGCAGGGCTCTGCCTGGCCTCAGTTACACCGTAGGACCCTGTCTGGCCTCAGTTACACCGAAGGGCTCTGCCTGGCCTCAGTTACACAGCAGGGCTCTGCCTGGCCTCAGTTACACCGCAGGGCTCTGCCTGGCCTCAGTTACACCGCATGGCTCTGCCTGGCCTCTGTTACACCATAGGACCCTGCCTGGCCTCAGTTACACAGCAGGACCCTGCCTGGCCTCAGTTACACCGCAGGGCTCTGCCTGGCCTCAGTTACACCGTAGGACCCTGCCTGGCCTCAGTTACACCGTAGGACCCTGCCTGGCCTCAGTTACACCGCAGGACCCTACCTGGCCTCAGTTACACCGCATGGCTCTGCTTGGCCTCAGTTACACCGCAGGACCCTGCCTGGCCTCAGTTACACCGCAGCGCTCTGCCTGGCCTCAGTTACACCGCAGGGCCCTGCCTGGCCTCAGTTACACCGCAGGGCCCTGCCTGGCCTCAGTTACACCGCAGCACTCTGCATGGCCTCAGTTACACCGTAGCGCTCTGCATGGCCTCAGTTACGCCGTAGGGCCCTGCCTGGCCTCAGTTACACCGCAGGACCCTGCCTGGCCTCAGTTCCACCGCAGCGCTCTGCCTGGCCTCAGTTACACCGCAGGGCCCTGCCCGGCCTCAGTTACACCGCAGGGCCCTGCCTGGCCTCAGTTACACCGCAGCACTCTGCATGGCCTCAGTTACACCGCAGCGCTCTGCATGGCCTCAGTTACACCGCAGGACCCTGCCTGGCCTCAGTTAAACCGTAGGACCCTGCCTGGCCTCAGTTACACCGCATGGCTCTGCCTCGCCTCAGTTACACCGCAGGACCCTTCCTGGCCTCAGTTACACCGCAGGACCCTTCCTGGCCTCAGTTACACCGCAGGACCCTGCGTGGCTTCAGTTACCCCGCAGCGCTCTGCCTGGCCTCAGTTACACCGCAGGACCCTGCCTGGCCTCAGTTACACCGCAGGACCCTGCCTGGCCTCAGATACACCGCAGGGCTCTGCCTGGCCTCAGTTTCACTGTAGGACCCTGTCTGGCCTCAGTTATACCGTAGGACCCTGCCTGGCCTCAGTTACACCTCATGGCTCTGCCTGGCCTCAGTTACACCGCAGGGCTCTGCCTGGCCTCAGTTACACCGCAAGGCTCTGCCTGGCCTCCGTCACACCGCAGCGCGCTGCCTGGCCTCACTCATACCGCAGCGCTCTGCCTGGCCTCAGTTACACCGCAGGACCCTGTCTGGCCTCAGTTACACCGCAGGGCTCTGCCTATCCTCAGTTACACCGCAGGGCTCTGCCTGGCCTCAGTTACACCGTAGGACCCTGCCTGGCCTCAGTTACACCGTAGGACCCTGCCTGGCCTCAGTTACACCGCATGGCTCTGCCTGGCCTCTGTTACACTGCATGGTTCTGCCTGGCCTCAGTTACACCGCAGGACCCTGCCTGGCCTCAGTTACACAGCAGCGCTCTGCCTGGCCTCAGTTACACCGTAGGACCTTGCCTGGCCTCAGTTACACCACAGGACCCTGCCTGGCCTCAGTTACACCGCAGGGCTCTGCCTGGCCTCAGTTACACCACAGGGCTCTGCCTGCCCTCAGTTACACCGTAGGACCCTGTCTGGCCTCAGTTACACCGAAGGGCTCTGCCTGGCCTCAGTTACACAGCAGGGCTCTGCCTGGCCTCAGTTACACCGCAGGGCTCTGCCTGGCCTCAGTTACACCGCATGGCTCTGCCTGGCCTCTGTTACACCGTAGGACCCTGCCTGGCCTCAGTTACACCGCAGGACCCTGCCTGGCCTCAGTTACACCGCAGGGCTCTGCCTGGCCTCAGTTACACCGTAGGACCCTGCCTGGCCTCAGTTACACCGTAGGACCCTGCCTGGCCTCAGTTACACCGCAGGACCCTACCTGGCCTCAGTTACACCGCATGGCTCTGCTTGGCCTCAGTTACACCGCAGGACCCTGCCTGGCCTCAGTTACACCGCAGCGCTCTGCCTGGCCTCAGTTACACCGCAGGGCCCTGCCTGGCCTCAGTTACACCGCAGGGCCCTGCCTGGCCTCAGTCACACCGCAGCACTCTGCATGGCCTCAGTTACACCGCAGCGCTCTGCATGGCCTCAGTTACGCCGTAGGGCCCTGCCTGGCCTCAGTTACACCGCAGGGCCCTGCCTGGCCTCAGTTACACCGCAGGGCCCTGCCTGGCCTCAGTTACACCGCAGGGCCCTGCGTGGCCTCAGTTACACCGCAGCGCTCTGCATGGCCTCAGTTACACCGCAGCGCTCTGCATGGCCTCAGTTATGCCGTAGGACCCTGTCTGGCCTCAGTTACACCGTAGGACTCTGCCTGGCCTCAGTTACACCGTAGGACACTGCCTGGCCTCAGTTACACCGCTTGGCTCTGCCTGGCCTCAGTTACAACGCAGGGCTCTGCCTGGCCTCAGTTACACCGCAGGGCGCTGCCTGGCCTCAGTTACACCGCAGGACACTGCCTGGCCTCAGTTACAACGTAGGACCCTGCCTGGCTTCAGCTACACCGCATGGCTATGCCTGGCGTCAGTTACACTGCAGGGCTCTGCCTGGCCTCAGTTACACCGCAGGGCTCTGCCTGGCCTCAGTTACACTGCAGGACCCTGCCTGGCCTCAGTTAAACCGTAGGACCCTGCCTGGCCTTAGTTACACCTCATGGCTCTGCCTCGCCTCAGTTACAACGCAGGACCCTGCCTGGTCTCAGTTACACCGCAGGACCCTGCGTGGCTTCAGTTACACGGCAGCGCTCTGCCTGGCCTCAGTTACACCGCAGGACCCTGCCTGCCCTCAGTTACACCGCAGGACCCTGCCTGGCCTCAGTTACACCGCAGGGCTCTGCCTGGCCTCAGTTTCACTGTAGGACCCTGTCTGGCCTCAGTTATACCGTAGGACCCTGCCTGGCCTCAGTTACACCTCATGGCTCTGCCTGGCCTCAGTTACACCGCAGGGCTCTGCCTGGCCTCAGTTACACCGCAAGGCTCTGCCTGGTCTCAGTCACACCGCAGCGCGCTGCCTGGCCTCACTCATACTGCAGCGCTCTGCCTTGCCTCAGTTACACCGCAGGACCCTGTCTGGCCTCAGTTACACCGCAGGGCTCTGCCTATCCTCAGTTACACCGCAGGGCTCTGCCTGGCCTCAGTTACACCGTAGGACCCTGCCTGGCCTCAGTTACACTGCAGGACCCTGCCTGGCCTCAGTTACACCGCATGGCTCTGCCTGGCCTCAGTTACACTGCATGGTTCTGCCTGGCCTCAGTTACACCGCAGGACCCTGCCTGGCCTCGGTTACACAGCAGCGCTCTGCCTGGCCCCAGTTACACCGTAGGACCCTGCCTGGCCTCAGTTACACCACAGGACCCTGCCTGGCCTCAGTTACACCGCAGGGCTCTGCCTGGCCTCAGTTACACCGCAGGGCTCTGCCTGGCCTCAGTTACACCGTAGGACCCTGTCTGGCCTCAGTTTCACCGAAGGGCTCTGCCTGGCCTCAGTTACACCGCAGGGCTCTGCCTGGCCTCAGTTACACCGCAGCGCTCTGCCTGGCCTCAGTTACACCGCAGGGCTCTGCCTGGCCTCAGTTACAACGCAGGGCTCTGCCTGGCCTCAGTTACACCGCAGGGCTCTGCCTGGCCTCAGTTACACCGCAGGGCTCTGCCTGGCCTCAGTTACACCGCAGGTCTCGGCCTGGCCTCTATTACACCGCAGGACCCTGCCTGGCCTCAGTTACACCGCAGGGCTCTGCCTGGCCTCAGTTACACCGCAGAACTCTGCCTGGCCTCAGTTACACAGCAGGGCTCTGCCTGGCCTCAGTTATACCGCAGGACCCTGCCTGGCCTCAGTTACACCTCAGCGCTCTGCCTGGCCTCAGTTATACCGCAGGACCCTGCCTGGTTTCAGTTACACCGCAGGACCCTGTCTGGCCTCAGTTACACCACAGGGCTCTGCCTGGCCTCAGTTACACCGCAGGACCCTGCCTGGCCTCAGTTACACCGTAGGACCCTGCCTGGCCCCAGTTACACCGCAGGTCTCTGCCTGGCCTCCGTTACACCGCATGACCCTGCCTGGCCTCAGTTACACCGCAGGACCCTGCCTGGCCTCAGTTACACCGCAGGGCTCTGCCTGGCCTCAGTTACACCGCAGGGCTCTGCCTGGCCTCAGTTACACCGCAGGGCCCTGCCTGGCCTCAGTTATACCGCAGGACCCTGCCTGGCTTCAGTTACACCGTAGGACCCTGTCTGGCCTCAGTTACACCACAGGGCTCTGCCTGGCCTCAGTTACACCGCAGGACCCTGCCTGGCCTCAGTTACACTGCGGGACCCTGCCTGGCCTCAGTTACACCGCATGGGTCTGCTTGGCCTCAGTTACACCGCAGGACCCTGCCTGGCCTCAGTTACACCGCAGCGGTCTGCCTGGCCTCAGTTACACCGCAGGGCCCTGCCTGGCCTCAGTTACACCGCAGGGCCCTGCCTGGCCTCAGTTACACCGCAGGGCCCTGCCTGGCCTCAGTTACACCGCAGGGCCCTGCCTGGCCTCAGTTACACCGCAGCGCTCTGCATGGCCTCAGTTACACCGCATGGCTCTGCCTGGCCTCAGTTACACTGCATGGTTCTGCCTGTCCTCAGTTACACCGCAGGACCCTGCCTGGCCTCAGTTACACCACAGGACCCTGCCTGGCCTCAGTTACACCGCAGGGCTCTGCCTGGCCTCAGTTAAACCGCAGGGCTCTGCCTGGCCTCAGTTACACCGTAGGACCCTGTCTGGCCTCAGTTACACCGAAGGTCTCTGTCTGGCCT
This sequence comes from Calotriton arnoldi, assembly GCA_963921515.1. Taxonomy (NCBI): domain Eukaryota; kingdom Metazoa; phylum Chordata; class Amphibia; order Caudata; family Salamandridae; genus Calotriton; species Calotriton arnoldi. The sequence goes on along the minus strand of CAWUFW010001130.1, from coordinate 3,060,121 downwards.
CAGTTACACAGCAGTGCTCTGCCTGGCCTGAGTTACACCGCAGCACTCTGCATGGCCTCAGTTACACCGCAGCGCTCTGCATGGCCTCAGTTACGCCGTAGGGCCCTGCCTTGCCTCAGTTACACCGCAGGGCCCTGCCTGGCCTCAGTTACACCGCAGGGCCCTGCCTGGCCTCAGTTACACCGCAGGGCCCTGCGTGGCCTCAGTTACACCGCAGCGCTCTGCATGGCCTCAGTTACACCGCAGCGCTCTGCATGGCCTCAGTTACGCCGTAGGACCCTGTCTGGCCTCAGTTACACCGTAGGACTCTGCCTGGCCTCAGTTACACCGTAGGACACTGCCTGGCCTCAGTTACACCGCTTGGCTCTGCCTGGCCTCAGTTACAACGCAGGGCTCTGCCTGGCCTCAGTTACACCGCAGGGCGCTGCCTGGCCTCAGTTACGCCGCAGGACACTGCCTGGCCTCAGTTAAACCGTAGGACCCTGCCTGGCTTCAGCTACACCGCATGGCTATGCCTGGCGTCAGTTACACTGCAGGGCTCTGCCTGGCCTCAGTTACACCGCAGGGCTCTGCCTGGCCTCAGTTACACTGCAGCGCTCTGCCTGGCCCCAGTTACACCGTAGGACCCTGCCTGGCCTCAGTTACACCACAGGACCCTGCCTGGCCTCAGTTACACCGCAGGGCTCTGCCTGGCCTCAGTTAAACCGCAGGGCTCTGCCTGGCCTCAGTTACACCATAGGACCCTGTCTGGCCTCAGTTACACCGCAGGTCTCGGCCTGGCCTCTATTACACCGCAGGACCCTGCCTGGCCTCAGTTACACCGCAGGGCTCTGCCGGCCTCAGTTACACCGCAGAGCTCTGCATGGCCTCAGTTACACCGCAGCCCTCTGCATGGCCTCAGTTACGCCGTAGGACCCTGCCTGGCCTCAGTTACACCGCAGGACCCTGCCTGGCCTCAGTTACACCTCAGCGCTCTGCCTGGCCTCAGTTATACCGCAGGACCCTGCCTGGCCTCAGTAACACCGCAGTACCCTGCCTGGCCTCAGTTACACCGCACGGCTCTGCCTGGCCTCAGTGACACCGCAAGGCTCTGCCTGGAATCAGTCACACTGCAGCGCACTGCCTGGCCTCACTCATACCGCAGCGCTCTGCCTGGCCTCAGTTACACCGCAGGACCCTGTCTGGCCTCAGTTACACCGCAGGGCTCTGCCTATCCTCAGTTAAGCCGCAGGGCTCTGCCTGGCCTCAGTTACACCGTAGGACCCTGCCCGGCCTCAGTTACACCGCAGGACCCTGCCTGGCCTCAGTTACACCGCATGGCTCTGCCTGTCCTCAGTTACACTGCATGGCTCTGCCTGGCCTCAGTTACACCGCAGGACCCTGCCTGGCCTCAGTTACACCGCAGGACCCTGCCTGGCCTCAGTTACACCGCAGCGCTCTGCATAGCCTCAGTTACGCCGTAGGACCCTGTCTGGCCTCAGTTACACCGTAGGACTCTGCCTGGCCTCAGTTACACCGTAGGACACTGCCTGGCCTCAGTTACACCGCTTGGCTCTGCCTGGCCTCAGTTACAACGCAGGGCTCTGCCTGGCCTCAGTTACACCGCAGGGTGCTGCCTAGCCTCAGTTACACCGCAGGACACTTCCTGGCCTCAGTTACACCGTAGGACCCTGCCTGGCTTCAGCTACACCGCATGGCTATGCCTGGCGTCAGTTACACTGCAGGGCTCTGCCTGGCCTCAGTTACACCGCAGGGCTCTGCCTGGCCTCAGTTACACCGCAGGACCCTGCCTGGCCTCAGTTAAACCGTAGGACCCTGCCTGGCCTCAGTTACACTGCATGGCTCTGCCTCGCCTCAGTTACACCGCAGGACCCTTCCTGGCCTCAGTTACACCGCAGGACCCTGCGTGGCTTCAGTTACACCGCAGAGCTCTGCCTGGCCTCAGTTACACCGCAGGACCCTGCCTGGCCTCAGTTACACCGCAGGACCCTGCCTGGCCTCAGTTACACAGCAGTGCTCTGCCTGGCCCCAGTTACACCGTAGGACCCTGCCTGGCCTCAGTTACACCGCAGGGCCCTGCGTGGCCTCAGTTACACCGCAGCGCTCTGCATGGCCTCAGTTACACCGCAGCGCTCTGCATGGCCTCAGTTACGCCGTAGGACCCTGTCTGGCCTCAGTTACACCGTAGGACACTGCCTGGCCTCAGTTACACCGCTTGGCTCTGCCTGGCCTCAGTTACAACGCAGGGCTCTGCCTGGCCTCAGTTACACCGCAGGGCGCTGCCTGGCCTCAGTTACACCACAGGACACTGCCTGGCCTCAGTTAAACCGTAGGACCCTGCCTGGCTTCAGCTACACCGCATGGCTATGCCTGGCGTCAGTTACACTGCAGGGCTCTGCCTGGCCTCAGTTACACCGCAGGGCTCTGCCTGGCCTCAGTTACACTGCAGCGCTCTGCCTGGCCCCAGTTACACCGTAGGACCCTGCCTGGCCTCAGTTACACCACAGGACCCTGCCTGGCCTCAGTTACACCGCAGGGCTCTGCCTGGCCTCAGTTAAACCGCAGGGCTCTGCCTGGCCTCAGTTACACCGTAGGACCCTGTCTGGCCTCAGTTACACCGCAGGTCTCGGCCTGGCCTCTATTACACCGCAGGACCCTGCCTGGCCTCAGTTACACCGCAGGGCTCTGCCGGCCTCAGTTACACCGCAGAGCTCTGCATGGCCTCAGTTACACCGCAGCGCTCTGCATGGCCTCAGTTACGCCGTAGGACCCTGCCTGGCCTCAGTTACACCGCAGGACCCTGCCTGGCCTCAGTTACACCTCAGCGCTCTGCCTGGCCTCAGTTATACCGCAGGACCCTGCCTGGCCTCAGTAACACCGCAGTACCCTGCCTGGCCTCAGTTACACCGCACGGCTCTGCCTGGCCTCAGTGACACCGCAAGGCTCTGCCTGGCCTCAGTCACACTGCAGCGCACTGCCTGGCCTCACTCATACCGCAGCGCTCTGCCTGGCCTCAGTTACACCGCAGGACCCTGTCTGGCCTCAGTTACACCGCAGGGCTCTGCCTATCCTCAGTTAAGCCGCAGGGCTCTGCCTGGCCTCAGTTACACCGTAGGACCCTGCCCGGCCTCAGTTACACCGCAGGACCCTGCCTGGCCTCAGTTACACCGCATGGCTCTGCCTGACCTCAGTTACACTGCATGGCTCTGCCTGGCCTCAGTTACACCGCAGGACCCTGCCTGGCCTCAGTTACACCGCAGCGCTCTGCATAGCCTCAGTTACGCCGTAGGACCCTGTCTGGCCTTAGTTACACCGTAGGACTCTGCCTGGCCTCAGTTACACCGTAGGACACTGCCTGGCCTCAGTTACACCGCTTGGCTCTGCCTGGCCTCAGTTACAACGCAGGGCTCTGCCTGGCCTCAGTTACACCGCAGGGCGCTGCCTAGCCTCAGTTACACCGCAGGACACTTCCTGGCCTCAGTTACACCGTAGGACCCTGCCTGGCTTCAGCTACACCGCATGGCTATGCCTGGCGTCAGTTACACTGCAGGGCTCTGCCTGGCCTCAGTTACACCGCAGGGCTCTGCCTGGCCTCAGTTACACCGCAGGACCCTGCCTGGCCTCAGTTAAACCGTAGGACCCTGCCTGGCCTCAGTTACACTGCATGGCTCTGCCTCGCCTCAGTTACACCGCAGGACCCTTCCTGGCCTCAGTTACACCGCAGGACCCTGCGTGGCTTCAGTTACACCGCAGAGCTCTGCCTGGCCTCAGTTACACCGCAGGACCCTGCCTGGCCTCAGTTACACCGCAGGACCCTGCCTGGCCTCAGTTACACAGCAGTGCTCTGCCTGGCCCCAGTTACACCGTAGGACCCTGACTGGCCTCAGTTACACCACAGGACCCTGCCTGGCCTCAGTTACACCGCAGGGCTCTGCCTGGCCTCAGTTACACCGCAGGGCTCTGCCTGGCCTCAGTTACACCGTAGGACCCTGTCTGGCCTCAGTTACACCGAAGGGCTCTGCCTGGCCTCAGTTACACAGCAGTGCTCTGCCTGGCCTCAGTTACACCGCAGGGCGCTGCCTGGCCTCAGTTACACCGCAGCGCTCTGCCTGGCCTCAGTTACACCGCAGGGCTCTGGCTGGCCTCAGTTACAACGCAGGGCTCTGCCTGGCCTCAGTTACACCGCAGGGCTCTGCCTGGCCTCAGTTACACCGCAGGTCTCGGCCTGGCCTCTAGTTACACCGCAGGACCCTGCCTGGCCTCAGTTACACCGCAGGGCTCTGCCTGGCCTCAGTTACACCGCAGAGCTCTGCATGGCCTCAGTTACACAGCAGGGCTCTGCCTGGCCTCAGTTATACCGCAGGACCCTGCCTGGCCTCAGTTACACCTCAGCGCTCTGCCTGGCCTCAGTTATACCGCAGGACCCTGCCTGGCTTCAGTTACACCGTAGGACCCTGTCTGGCCTCAGTTACACCACAGGGCTCTGCCTGGCCTCAGTTACACCGCAGGACCCTGCCTGGCCTCAGTTACACCGTAGGACCCTGCCTGGCCCCAGTTACACCGCAGGTCTCTGCCTGGCCTCCGTTACACCGCATGGCTCTGCTTGGCCTCAGTTACACCGCAGGACCCTGCCTGGCCTCAGTTACACCGCAGCGGTCTGCCTGGCCTCAGTTACACCGCATGGCTCTGCCTGGCCTCAGTTACAGTGCATGGTTCTGCCTGGCCTCAGTTACACCGCAGGACCCTGCCTGGCCTCAGTTACACAGCAGCGCTCTGCCTGCCCCAGTTACACCGTAGGACCCTGCCTGGCCTCAGTTACACCACAGGACCCTGCCTGGCCTCAGTTACACCGCAGGGCTCTGCCTGGCCTCAGTTAAACCGCAGGGCTCTGCCTGGCCTCAGTTACACCGTAGGACCCTGTCTGGCCTCAGTTACACCGAAGGTTTCTGTCTGGCCTCAGTTACACAGCAGTGCTCTGCCTGGCCTGAGTTACACCGCAGCACTCTGCATGGCCTCAGTTACACCGCAGCGCTCTGCATGGCCTCAGTTACGCCGTAGGGCCCTGCCTTGCCTCAGTTACACCGCAGGGCCCTGCCTGGCCTCAGTTACACCGCAGGGCCCTGCCTGGCCTCAGTTACACCGCAGGGCCCTGCGTGGCCTCAGTTACGCCGTAGGGCCCTGCCTTGCCTCAGTTACACCGCAGGGCCCTGCCTGGCCTCAGTTACACCGCAGGGCCCTGCCTGGCCTCAGTTACACCGCAGGGCCCTGCGTGGCCTCAGTTACACCGCAGCGCTCTGCATGGCCTCAGTTACACCGCAGCGCTCTGCATGGCCTCAGTTACGCCGTAGGACCCTGTCTGGCCTCAGTTACACCGTAGGACTCTGCCTGGCCTCAGTTACACCGTAGGACACTGCCTGGCCTCAGTTACACCGCTTGGCTCTGCCTGGCCTCAGTTACAACGCAGGGCTCTGCCTGGCCTCAGTTACACCGCAGGGCGCTGCCTGGCCTCAGTTACACCGCAGGACACTGCCTGGCCTCAGTTAAACCGTAGGACCCTGCCTGGCTTCAGCTACACCGCATGGCTATGCCTGGCGTCAGTTACACTGCAGGGCTCTGCCTGGCCTCAGTTACACCGCAGGGCTCTGCCTGGCCTCAGTTACACTGCAGCGCTCTGCCTGGCCCCAGTTACACCGTAGGACCCTGCCTGGCCTCAGTTACACCACAGGACCCTGCCTGGCCTCAGTTACACCGCAGGGCTCTGCCTGGCCTTAGTTAAACCGCAGGGCTCTGCCTGGCCTCAGTTACACCGTAGGACCCTGTCTGGCCTCAGTTACACCGCAGGTCTCGGCCTGGCCTCTATTACACCGCAGGACCCTGCCTGGCCTCAGTTACACCGCAGGGCTCTGCCGGCCTCAGTTACACCGCAGAGCTCTGCATGGCCTCAGTTACACCGCAGCGCTCTGCATGGCCTCAGTTATGCCGTAGGACCCTGCCTGGCCTCAGTTACACCGCAGGACCCTGCCTGGCCTCAGTTACACCTCAGCGCTGTGCCTGGCCTCAGTTATACCGCAGGACCCTGCCTGGCCTCAGTAACACCGCAGTACCCTGCCTGGCCTCAGCTACACCGCATGGCTATGCCTGGCATCAGTTACACTGCAGGGCTCTGCCTGGCCTCAGTTACACCGCAGGGCTCTGCCTGGCCTCAGTTACACCGCAGGACCCTGCCTGGCCTCAGTTAAACCGTAGGACCCTGCCTGGCCTCAGTTACACTGCATGGCTCTGCCTCGCCTCAGTTACACCGCAGGACCCTTCCTGGCCTCAGTTACACCGCAGGACCCTGCGTGGCTTCAGTTACACCGCAGAGCTCTGCCTGGCCTCAGTTACACCGCAGGACCCTGCCTGGCCTCAGTTACACCGCAGGACCCTGCCTGGCCTCAGTTACACAGCAGTGCTCTGCCTGGCCCCAGTTACACCGTAGGACCCTGCCTGGCCTCAGTTACACCACAGGACCCTGCCTGGCCTCAGTTACACCGCAGGGCTCTGCCTGGCCTCAGTTACACCGCAGGGCTCTGCCTGGCCTCAGTTACACCGTAGGACCCTGTCTGGCCTCAGTTACACCGAAGGGCTCTGCCTGGCCTCAGTTACACAGCAGTGCTCTGCCTGGCCTCAGTTACACCGCAGGGCTCTGCCTGGCCTCAGTTACACCGCAGCGCTCTGCCTGGCCTCAGTTACACCGCAGGGCTCTGTCTGGCCTCAGTTACAACGCAGGGCTCTGCCTGGCCTCAGTTACACCGCAGGGCTCTGCCTGGCCTCAGTTACACCGCAGGGCTCTGCCTGGCCTCAGTTACACCGCAGGTCTCGGCCTGGCCTCTATTACACCGCAGGACCCTGCCTGGCCTCAGTTACACCGCAGGGCTCTGCCTGGCCTCAGTTACACCGCAGAGCTCTGCATGGCCTCAGTTACACAGCAGGGCTCTGCCTGGCCTCAGTTATACCGCAGGACCCTGCCTGGCCTCAGTTACACCTCAGCGCTCTGCCTGGCCTCAGTTATACCGCAGGACCCTGCCTGGCTTCAGTTACACCGTAGGACCCTGTCTGGCCTCAGTTACACCACAGGGCTCTGCCTGGCCTCAGTTACACCGTAGGACCCTGCCTGGCCCCAGTTACACCGCAGGTCTCTGCCTGGCCTCCGTTACACCGCATGGCTCTGCTTGGCCTCAGTTACACCGCAGGACCCTGCCTGGCCTCAGTTACACCGCAGCGGTCTGCCTGGCCTCAGTTACACCGCAGGGCCCTGCCTGGCCTCAGTTACACTGCAGGGCCCTGCCTGGCCTCAGTTACACCGCAGGGCCCTGCCTGGCCTCAGTTACACCGCAGCGCTCTGCATGGCCTCAGTTACACCGCATGGCTCTGCCTGGCCTCAGTTACACTGCATGGTTCTGCCTGGCCTCAGTTACACCGCAGGACCCTGCCTGGCCTCAGTTACACCACAGGACCCTGCCTGGCCTCAGTTACACCGCAGGGCTCTGCCTGGCCTCAGTTAAACCGCAGGGCTCTGCCTGGCCTCAGTTACACCGTAGGACCCTGTCTGGCCTCAGTTACACCGAAGGGCTCTGCCTGGCCTCAGTTACACAGCAGTGCTCTGCCTGGCCTCAGTTACACCGCAGGGCTCTGCCTGGATTCAGTTACACCGCAGCGCTCTGCCTGGCCTCAGTTACACCGCAGGGCTCTGCCTGGCCTCAGTTACAATGCAGGGCTCTGCCTGGCCTCAGTTACACCGCAGGGCTCTGCCTGGCCTCAGTTGCACCGCAGGGCTCTGCCTGGCCTCAGTTACACCGCAGGTCTTGGCCTGGCCTCTATTACACCGCAGGACCCTGCCTGGCCTCAGTTACACCGCAGGGCTCTGCCTGGCCTCAGTTACACAGCAGAGCTCTGCCTGGCCTCAGTTACACAGCAGGGCTCTGCCTGGCCTCAGTTATACCGCAGGACCCTGCCTGGCCTCAGTTACACCTCAGCGCTCTGCCTGGCCTCAGTTACACCGCAGGGCCCTGCGTGGCCTCAGTTACACCGCAGCGCTCTGCGTGGCCTCAGTTACACCGCAGCGCTCTGCATAGCCTCAGTTACACCGTAGGACCCTGTCTGGCCTCAGTTACACCACAGGGCTCTGCCTGGCCTCAGTTACACCGCAGGACCCTGCCTGGCCTCAGTTACACCGTAGGACCCTGCCTGGCCCCAGTTACACCGCAGGGCTCTGCCTGGCCTCCGTTACACCGCAGGACCCTGCCTGGCCTCAGTTACACCGCAGGACCCTGCCTGGCCTCAGTTACACCGCAGGGCTCTGCCTGGCCTCTGTTACACCGTAGGACCCTGCCTGGCCTCAGTTACACCGCAGGACCCTGCCTGGCCTCAGTTACACCGCATTGCTCTGCTTGGCCTCAGTTACACCGCAGGACCCTGCCTGGCCTCAGTTACACCGCAGCGGTCTGCCTGGCCTCAGTTACACCGCAGGGCCCTGCCTGGCCTCAGTTACACCACAGGACACTGCCTGGCCTCAGTTACACCGCAGGGCTCTGCCTGGCCTCAGTTACACCGCAGGGCTCTGCCTGGCCTCAGTTACACCGCAGGACCCTGCCTGGCCTCAGTTACAGCGCAGCGGTCTGCCTGGCCTCAGTTACACCGCAGGGCCCTGCCTGGCCTCAGTTACACCACAGGACCCTGCCTGGCCTCAGTTACACCGCAGGGCTCTGCCTGGCCTCAGTTACACCGCAGGGCTCTGCCTGGCCTCAGTTACACTGCAGTGCACTGCCTGGCCTCACTCATACCGCAGCGCTCTGCCTGGCCTCAGTTACACCGCAGGACCCTGTCTGGCCTCAGTTACACCGCAGGGCTCTGCCTATCCTCAGTTAAGCCGCAGGGCTCTGCCTGGCCTCAGTTACACCGTAGGACCCTGCCTGGCCTCAGTTACACCGCAGGACCCTGACTGGCCTCAGTTACACCGCGTGGCTCTGCCTGACCTCAGTTACACTGCATGGCTCTGCCTGGCCTCAGTTACACCGCAGGACCCTGCCTGGCCTCAGTTACACCGCATGGCTCTGCCTGGCCTCAGTTACACCGCAGGACCCTGCCTGGCCTCAGTTACACCGCAACGCTCTGCCTGGCCTCAGTTACACCGCAGGGCCCTGCGTGGCCTCAGTTACAGCGCAGCGCTCTGCATGGCCTCAGTTATACCACAGCGCTCTGCATAGCCTCAGTTACGCCGTAGGACCCTGTCTGGCCTCAGTTACACCGTAGGACTCTGCCTGGCCTCAGTTACACCGTAGGACACTGCCTGGCCTCAGTTACACCGCTTGGCTCTGCCTGGCCTCAGTTACAACGCAGGGCTCTGCCTGGCCTCAGTTACACCGCAGGGCGCTGCCTGGCCTCAGTTACACCGCAGGACACTTACTGGCCTCAGTTGCACCGTAGGACCCTGCCTGGCTTCAGCTACACCGCATGGCTATGCCTGGCGTCAGTTACACTGCAGGGCTCTGCCTGGCCTCAGTTACACCGCAGGGCTCTGCCTGGCCTCAGTTACACCGCAGGACCCTGCCTGGCCTCAGTTACACCGCAGGACCCTGCCTGGCCTCAGTTACACCGCATGGCTCTGCCTCGCCTCAGTTACACCGCAGGACCCTTCCTGGCCTCAGTTACACCGCAGGACCCTGCGTGGCTTCAGTTACACCGCAGCCCTCTGCCTGGCCTCAGTTACACCGCAGGACCCTGCCTGGCCTCAGTTACACCGCAGGACCGTGCCTGGCCTCAGTTACACCGCAGGGCTCTGCCTGGCCTCAGTTTCACTGTAGGACCCTGTCTGGCCTCAGTTATACCGTAGGACCCTGCCTGGCCTCAGTTACACCTCATGCTTCTGCCTGGCCTCAGTCACACCGCAGCGCGCTGCCTGGCCTCACTCATACCGCAGCGCTCTGCCTGGCCTCAGTTACACCGCAGGACCCTGTCTGGCCTCAGTTACACCGCAGGGCTCTGCCTATCCTCAGTTACACCGCAGGGCTCTGCCTGGCCTCAGTTACACCGTAGGACCCTGCCTGGCCTCAGTTACACCGCATGGCTCTGCCTGGCCTCTGTTACACTGCATGGTTCTGCCTGGCCTCAGTTACACCGCAGGACCCTGCCTGGCCTCAGTTACACAGCACCGCTCTGCCTGGCCTCAGTTACACCGTAGGACCCTGCCTGGCCTCAGTTACACCACAGGACCCTGCCTGGCCTCAGTTACACCGCAGGGCTCTGCCTGGCCTCAGTTACACCGCAGGGCTCTGCCTGGCCTCAGTTACACCGTAGGACCCTGTCTGGCCTCAGTTACACCGAAGGGCTCTGCCTGGCCTCAGTTACACAGCAGGGCTCTGCCTGGCCTCAGTTACACCGCAGGGCTCTGCCTGGCCTCAGTTACACCGCATGGCTCTGCCTGGCCTCAGTTACACCGCAGGACCCTGCCTGGCCTCAGTTACACCGCAGGGCTCTGCCTGGCCTCAGTTACACCGTAGGACCCTGCCTGGCCTCAGTTACACCGTAGGACCCTGCCTGGCCTCAGTTACACCGCAGGACCCTACCTGGCCTCAGTTACACCGCATGGCTCTGCTTGGCCTCTGTTACACCGCAGGACCCTGCCTGGCCTCAGTTACACCGCAGCGCTCTGCCTGGCCTCAGTTACACCGCAGGGCCCTGCCTGGCCTCAGTTACACCGCAGGGCCCTGCCTGGCCTCAGTTACACCGCAGCACTCTGCATGGCCTCAGTTACACCGCAGCGCTCTGCATGGCCTCAGTTACGCCGTAGGGCCCTGCCTAGCCTCAGTTACACCGCAGGGCCCTGCCTGGCCTCAGTTACACCGCAGGGCCCTGCCTGGCCTCAGTTACACCACAGGGCCCTGCGTGGCCTCAGTTACACCGCAGCGCTCTGCATGGCCTCAGTTACACCGCAGAGCTCTGCTTGGCCTCAGTTACGCCGTAGGACCCTGTCTGCCCTCAGTTACACCGTAGGACTCTGCCTGGCCTCAGTTACACCGTAGGACACTGCCTGGCCTCAGTTACACCGCTTGGCTCTGCCTGGCCTCAGTTACAACGCAGGGCTCTGCCTGGCCTCAGTTACACCGCAGGGCGCTGCCTGGCCTCAGTTACACCGCAGGACACTGCCTGGCCTCAGTTACACCGTAGGACCCTGCCTGGCTTCAGCTACACCGCATGGCTATGCCTGGCCTCAGTTACACTTCAGGGCTCTGCCTGGCCTCAGTTACACCGCAGGGCTCTGCCTGGGCTCAGTTACACTGCAGGACCCTGCCTGGCCTCAGTTAAACCGTAGGACCCTGCCTGGCCTCAGTTACACCGCATGGCTCTGCCTCGCCTCAGTTACAACGCAGGACCCTGCCTGGCCTCAGTTACACCGCAGGACCCTGCGTGGCTTCAGTTACACCGCAGCGCTCTGCCTGGCCTCAGTTACAACGCAGGACCCTGCCTGGCCTCAGTTACACCGCAGGACCCTGCCTGGCCTCAGTTACACCGCAGGGCTCTGCCTGGCCTCAGTTTCACTGTAGGGCCCTGTCTGGCCTCAGTTATACCGTAGGACCCTGCCTGGCCTCAGTTACACCTCATGGCTCTGCCTGGCCTCAGTTACACCTCATGGCTCTGCCTGGCCTCAGTTACACCGCAGGGCTCTGCCTGGCCTCAGTTACACCGCAAGGCTCTGCCTGGCCTCAGTCACACCGCAGCGCGCTGCCTGGCCTCACTCATACCGCAGCGCTCTGCCTGGCCTCAGTTACACCGCAGGACCCTGTCTGGCCTCAGTTACACCGCAGGGCTCTGCCTATCCTCAGTTACACCGCAGGGCTCTGCCTGGCCTCAGTTACACCGTAGGACCCTGCCTGGCCTCAGTTACACCGTAGGACCCTGCCTGGCCTCAGTTACACTGCAGGACCCTGCCTGGCCTCAGTTACACCGCATGGCTCTGCCTGGCCTCAGTTACACTGCATGGTTCTGCCTGGCCTCAGTTACACCGCAGGACCCTGCCTGGCCTCAGTTACGCAGCAGCGCTCTGCCTGGCCCCAGTTACACCGTAGGACCCTGCCTGGCCTCAGTTACACCACAGGACCCTGCCTGGCCTCAGTTACACCGTAGGACTCTGCCTGGCCTCAGTTACACCGTGAGGACACTGCCCGGCCTCAGTTACACCGCTTGGCTCTGCCTGGCCTCAGTTACACCGCAGGGCTCTGCCTGGCCTCAGTTACACCGTAGGACCCTGTCTGGCCTCAGTTACACCGAAGGGCTCTGCCTGGCCTCAGTTACACAGCAGTGCTCTGCCTGGCCTCAGTTACACCGAAGGGCTCTGCCTGGGCTCAGTTACACTGCAGGACCCTGCCTGGCCTCAGTTAAACCGTAGGACCCTGCCTGGCCTCAGTTACACCGCATGGCTCTGCCTCGCCTCAGTTACAACGCAGGACCCTGCCTGGCCTCAGTTAAACCGTAGGACCCTGCCTGGCCTCAGTTACACCTCATGGCTCTGCCTCGCCTCAGTTACACCGTAGGACCCTGCCTGGCCTCAGTTACACCGCATGGCTCTGCCTGACCTCAGTTACACTGCATGGCTCTGCCTGGCCTCAGTTACACCGCATGGCTCTGCCTGACCTCAGTTACACTGCATGGCTCTGCCTGGCCTCAGTTACACCGCAGGACCCTGCCTGGCCTCAGTTACAACGCATGGCTCTGCCTGGCCTCAGTTACACCGCAGGACCCTGCCCGGCCTCAGTTACACCCCAGCGATCTGCCTGGCCTCAGTTACACCGCAGGGCCCTGCCTGGCCTCAGTTACACCGCAGGGCCCTGCCTGGCATCAGTTACACCGCAGGGCCCTGCCTGGCCTCAGTTACACCGCAGGGCCCTGCGTGACCTCAGTTACACCACAGCGCTCTGCATGGCCTCAGTTACACCGCAGCGCTCTGCATGGCCTCAGTTACGCCGTAGGACCCTGTCTGGCCTCAGTTACACCGTAGGACTCTGCCTGGCCTCAGTTACACCGTAGGACACTGCCTGGCCTCAGTTACACCGCTTGGCTCTGCCTGGCCTCAGTTACAACGCAGGGCTCTGCCTGGCCTCAGTTACACCGCAGGGCGCTGCCTGCCCTCAGTTACACCGCAGGACACTGCCTGGCCTCAGTTACACCGTAGGACCCTGCCTGGCTTCAGCTACACCGCATGGCTATGCCTGGCATCAGTTACACTGCAGGGCTCTGCCTGGCCTCAGTTACACCGCAGGGCTCTGCCTGGCCTCAGTTACACCGCAGGACCCTGCCTGGCCTCAGTTAAACCGTAGGACCCTGCCTGGCCTCAGTTACACCGCATGGCTCTGCCTCGCCTCAGTTACACCGCAGGACCCTGCCTGGCCTCAGTTACACCGCAGGACCCTGCGTGGCTTCAGTTACACCGCAGCGCTCTACCTGGCCTCAGTTACACCGCAGGACCCTGCCTGGCCTCAGTTACACCGCAGGACCCTGCCTGGCCTCAGTTACACCGCAGGGCTCTGCCTGGCCTCAGTTTCACTGTAGGACCCTGTCTGGCCTCAGTTATACCGTAGGACCCTGCCTGGCCTCAGTTACACCTCATGGCTCTGCCTGGCCTCAGTTACACCGCAGGGCTCTGCCTGGCCTCAGTTACACCGCAAGGCTCTGCCTGGCCTCAGTCACACCGCAGCGCGCTGCCTGGCCTCACTCATACCGCAGCGCTCTGCCTGGCCTCAGTTACACCGCAGGGCTCTCCCTGGCCTCAGTTACAACGCAGGACCCTGCCTGGCTTCAGTTACACCGTAGGACCCTGTCTGGCCTCAGTTACACCACAGGGCTCTGCCTGGCCTCAGTTACACCGCAGGACCCTGCCTGGCCTCAGTTACACCGTAGGACCCTGCCTGGCCCCAGTTACACCGCAGGGCTCTGCCTGGCCTCCGTTACACCGCAGGACCCTGCCAGGCCTCAGTTACACCGCAGGACCCTGCCTGGCCTCAGTTACACCGCAGGGCTCTGCCTGGCCTCTGTTACACCGCAGGGCTCTGCCTGGCCTCAGTTACACCGCAGCGCTCTGCCTGGCCTCAGTTACACCGCAGGACCCTGCCTGGCCTCAGTTACACCGCAGGGCTCTGCCTGGCCTCAGTTACACCGCAGGGCTCTGCCTGGCCTCAGTTACACCGCAGCGCTCTGCCTGGCCTCAGTTACACCGCAGGGTCCTGCCTGGCCTCAGTTACAATGCAGGGCTCTGCCTGGCCTCAGTTACACCGCAGGGCTCTGCCTGGCCTCAGTTACACCGCAGGGCTCTGCCTGGCCTCAGTTACACCGCAGGTCTCGGCCTGGCCTCTATTACACCGCAGGACCCTACCTGGCCTCAGTTACACCGCAGGGCTCTGCCTGGCCTCAGTTACACCGCAGAGCTCTGCCTGGCCTCAGTTACACCGCAGGACCCTGCCTGGCCTCAGTTACACCGCAGGACCCTGCCTGGCCTCAGTTACACCGTAGGACCCTGCCTGGCCTCAGTTACACCGCATGGCTCTGCCTGGCCTCAGTTACACCGCAGGACCCTGCCCGGCCTCAGTTACACCGCAGCGATCTGCCTGGCCTCAGTTACACCGCAGGGCCCTGCCTGGCCTCAGTTACACCGCAGGGCCCTGCCTGGCCTCAGTTACACCGCAGGGCCCTGCGTGACCTCAGTTACACCGCAGCGCTCTGCATGGCCTCAGTTACACCGCAGCGCTCTGCATGGCCTCAGTTACGCCGTAGGACCCTGTCTGGCCTCAGTTACACCGTAGGACTCTGCCTGGCCTCAGTTACACCGTAGGACACTGTCTGGCCTCAGTTACACCGCTTGGCTCTGCCTGGCCTCAGTTACAACGCAGGGCTCTGCCTGGCCTCAGTTACACCGCAGGGCGCTGCCTGGCCTCAGTTACACCGCAGGACACTGCCTGGCCTCAGTTACACCGTAGGACCCTGTCTGGCTTCAGCTACACCGCATGGCTATGCCTGGCGTCAGTTACACTGCAGGGCTCTGCCTGGCCTCAGTTACACCGCAGGGCTCTGCCTGGCCTCAGTTACACCGCAGGACCCTGCCTGGCCTCAGTTAAACCGTAGGACCCTGCCTGGCCTCAGTTACACCGCATGGCTCTGCCTCGCCTCAGTTACACCGCAGGACCCTGCCTGGCCTCAGTTACACCGCAGGACCCTGCGTGGCTTCAGTTACACCGCAGCGCTCTACCTGGCCTCAGTTACACCGCAGGACCCTGCCTGGCCTCAGTTACACCGCAGGACCCTGCCTGGCCTCAGTTACACCGCAGGGCTCTGCCTGGCCTCAGTTTCACTGTAGGACCCTGTCTGGCCTCAGTTATACCGTAGGACCCTGCCCGGCATCAGTTACACCTCATGGCTCTGCCTGGCCTCAGTTACACCGCAGGGCTCTGCCTGGCCTCAGTTACACCGCAGGGCTCTGCCTGGCCTCAGTCACACCGCAGCGCGCTGCCTGGCCTCACTCATACCGCAGCGCTCTGCCTGGCCTCAGTTACACCGCAGGGCTCTCCCTGGCCTCAGTTACAACGCAGGACCCTGCCTGGCTTCAGTTACACCGTAGGACCCTGTCTGGCCTCAGTTACACCACAGGGCTCTGCCTGGCCTCAGTTACACCGCAGGACCCTGCCTGGCCTCAGTTACACCGTAGGACCCTGCCTGGCCCCAGTTACACCGCAGGGCTCTGCCTGGCCTCCGTTACACCGCAGGACGCTGCCTGGCCTCAGTTACACCGCAGGACTCCTGCCTGCCCTCAGTTACACCGCAGGGCTCTGCCTGGCCTCTGTTACACCGTAGGACCCTGCCTGGCCTCAGTTACACCGCGGGACCCTGCCTGGCCTCAATTACACCGCATGGCTCTGCTTGGCCTCAGTTACACCGCAGGGCCCTGCCTGGCCTCAGTTACACCGCAGGGCCTTGCCTGGCCTCAGTTACATCGCAGGGCCCTGCCTGGCCTCAGTTACACCGCAGCGCTCTGCATGGCCTCAGTTACACCGCAGCGCTCTGCATGGCCTCAGTTACGCCGTAGGACCCTGCCTGGCCTCAGTTACACCGCAGGTCCCTGCCTGGCCTCAGTTACACCTCAGCGCTCTGCCTGGCCTCAGTTATACCGCAGGACCCTGCCTGGCCTCAGTTACACCGCAGGACCCTGCCTGGCCTCAGTTACACCGCAGGGCTCTGCCTGGCCTCAGTGACACCGCAAGGCTCTGCCTGGCCTCAGTCACACTGCAGCGCACTGCCTGGCCTCACTCATACCGCAGCGCTCTGCCTGGCCTCAGTTACACCGCAGGACCCTGTCTGGCCTCAGTTACACCGCAGGGCTCTGCCTATCCTCAGTTAAGCCGCAGGGCTCTGCCTGGCCTCAGTTACACCGTAGGAACCTGCCTGGCCTCAGTTACACCGCAGGACCCTGCCTGGCCTCAGTTACACCGCATGGCTCTGCCTGACCTCAGTTACACTGCATGGCTCTGCCTGGCCTCAGTTACACCGCAGGACCCTGCCTGGCCTCAGTTACACCGCATGGCTCTGCCTGGCCTCAGTTACACTGCAGGACCCTGCCTGGCCTCAGTTACACCGCAGCGCTCTGCCTGGCCTCAGTTACACCGCAGGGCCCTGCCTGGCCTCAGTTACACCGCAGGGCCCTGCCTGGCCTCAGTTACACCGCAGGGCCCTGCCGGGCCTCAGTTACACCGCAGGGCCCTGCGTGGCCTCAGTTACACCGCAGCGCTCTGCATGGCCTCAGTTACACCGCAGCGCTCTGCATAGCCTCAGTTACGCCGTAGGACCCTGTCTGGCCTCAGTTACACCGTAGGACTCTGCCTGGCCTCAGTTACACTGTAGGACACTGCCTGGCCTCAGTTACACCGCTTGGCTCTGCCTGGCCTCAGTTACAACGCAGGGCTCTGCCTGGCCTCAGTTACACCGCAGGGCGCTGCCTGGCCTCAGTTACACCGCAGGACACTTCCTGGCCTCAGTTACACCGTGGGACCCTGCCTGGCTTCAGCTACACCGCATGGCTATGCCTGGCGTCAGTTACACTGCAGGGCTCTGCCTGGCCTCAGTTACACCGCAGGGCTCTGCCTGGCCTCAGTTACACCGCAGGACCCTGCCTGGCCTCAGTTAAACCGTAGGACCCTGCCTGGCCTCAGTTACACCGCATGGCTCTGCCTTGCCTCAGTTACACCGCAGGACCCTTCCTGGCCTCAGTTACACCGCAGGACCCTGCGTGGCTTCAGTTACACCGCAGCGCTCTGCCTGGCCTCAGTTACACCGCAGGACCCTGCCTGGCCTCAGTTACACCGCAGGACCCTGCCTGGCCTCAGTTACACCGCAGGACCCTGCCTGGCCTCAGTTACACCGCAGGGCTCTGCCTGGCCTCAGTTTCACTGTAGGACCCTGTCTGGCCTCAGTTATACCGTAGGACCCTGCCTGGCCTCAGTTACACCTCATGGCTCTGCCTGGCCTCAGTTACACCGCAGGGCTCTGCCTGGCCTCAGTTACACCTCAAGGCTCTGCCTGGCCTCAGTCACTCCGCAGCGCGTTGCCTGGCCTCACTCATACCGCAGCGCTCTGCCTGGCCTCAGTTACACCGCAGGACCCTGTCTGGCCTCAGTTACACCGCATGGCTCTGCCTATCCTCAGTTACACCGCAGGGCTCTGCCTGGCCTCAGTTACACCTTAGGACCCTGCCTGGCCTCAGTTACACCACAGGGCTCTGCCTGGCCTCAGTTACACCGCAGGACCCTGCCTGGCCTCAGTTACACCGTAGGACCCTGCCTGGCCCCAGTTACACCGCAGGGCTCTGCCTGGCCTCCGTTACACCGCAGGACCCTGCCTGGCCTCAGTTACACCGCAGGACCCTGCCTGGCCTCAGTTACACCGCAGGGCTCTGCCTGGCCTCTGTTACACCGTAGGACCCTGCCTGGCCTCAGTTACACCGCGGGACCCTGCCTGGCCTCAGTTACACCGCATGGCTCTGCTTGGCCTCAGTTACACCGCAGGACCCTGCCTGGCCTCAGTTACACCGCAGCGGTCTGCCTGGCCTCAGTTACACCGCAGGGCCCTGCCTGGCCTCAGTTACACCACAGGACCCTGCCTGGCCTCAGTTACACCGCAGGGCTCTGCCTGGCCTCAGTTACACCGCAGGACTCTGCCTGGCCTCAGTTACACCGCAGGACCCTGCCTGGCCTCAGTTACAGCGCAGCGGTCTGCCTGGCCTCAGTTACACCGCAGGGCCCTGCCTGGCCTCAGTTACACCACAGGACCCTGCCTGGCCTCAGTTACACCGCAGGGCTCTGCCTGGCCTCAGTTACACTGCAGTGCACTGCCTGGCCTCACTCATACCGCAGCGCTCTGCCTGGCCTCAGTTACACCGCAGGACCCTGTCTGGCCTCAGTTACACCGCAGGGCTCTGCCTATCCTCAGTTAAGCCGCAGGGCTCTGCCTGGCCTCAGTTACACCGTAGGACCCTGCCTGGCCTCAGTTACACCGCAGGACCCTGACTGGCCTCAGTTACACCGCGTGGCTCTGCCTGACCTCAGTTACACTGCATGGCTCTGCCTGGCCTCAGTTACACCGCAGGACCCTGCCTGGCCTCAGTTACACCGCATGGCTCTGCCTGGCCTCAGTTACACCGCAGGACCCTGCCTGGCCTCAGTTACACCGCAACGCTCTGCCTGGCCTCAGTTACACCGCAGGGCCCTGCGTGGCCTCAGTTACAGCGCAGCGCTCTGCATGGCCTCAGTTATACCACAGCGCTCTGCATAGCCTCAGTTACGCCGTAGGACCCTGTCTGGCCTCAGTTACACCGTAGGACTCTGCCTGGCCTCAGTTACACCGTAGGACACTGCCTGGCCTCAGTTACACCGCTTGGCTCTGCCTGGCCTCAGTTACAACGCAGGGCTCTGCCTGGCCTCAGTTACACCGCAGGGCGCTGCCTGGCCTCAGTTACACCGCAGGACACTTACTGGCCTCAGTTACACCGTAGGACCCTGCCTGGCTTCAGCTACACCGCATGGCTATGCCTGGCGTCAGTTACACTGCAGGGCTCTGCCTGGCCTCAGTTACACCGCAGGGCTCTGCCTGGCCTCAGTTACACCGCAGGACCCTGCCTGGCCTCAGTTACACCGCAGGACCCTGCCTGGCCTCAGTTACACCGCATGGCTCTGCCTCGCCTCAGTTACACCGCAGGACCCTTCCTGGCCTCAGTTACACCGCAGGACCCTGCGTGGCTTCAGTTACACCGCAGCCCTCTGCCTGGCCTCAGTTACACCGCAGGACCCTGCCTGGCCTCAGTTACACCGCAGGACCGTGCCTGGCCTCAGTTACACCGCAGGGCTCTGCCTGGCCTCAGTTTCACTGTAGGACCCTGTCTGGCCTCAGTTATACCGTAGGACCCTGCCTGGCCTCAGTTACACCTCATGCTTCTGCCTGGCCTCAGTCACACCGCAGCGCGCTGCCTGGCCTCACTCATACCGCAGCGCTCTGCCTGGCCTCAGTTACACCGCAGGACCCTGTCTGGCCTCAGTTACACCGCAGGGCTCTGCCTATCCTCAGTTACACCGCAGGGCTCTGCCTGGCCTCAGTTACACCGTAGGACCCTGCCTGGCCTCAGTTACACCGCATGGCTCTGCCTGGCCTCTGTTACACTGCATGGTTCTGCCTGGCCTCAGTTACACCGCAGGACCCTGCCTGGCCTCAGTTACACAGCACCGCTCTGCCTGGCCTCAGTTACACCGTAGGACCCTGCCTGGCCTCAGTTACACCACAGGACCCTGCCTGGCCTCAGTTACACCGCAGGGCTCTGCCTGGCCTCAGTTACACCGCAGGGCTCTGCCTGGCCTCAGTTACACCGTAGGACCCTGTCTGGCCTCAGTTACACCGAAGGGCTCTGCCTGGCCTCAGTTACACAGCAGGGCTCTGCCTGGCCTCAGTTACACCGCAGGGCTCTGCCTGGCCTCAGTTACACCGCAGGGCTCTGCCTGGCCTCAGTTACACCGCATGGCTCTGCCTGGCCTCAGTTACACCGCAGGACCCTGCCTGGCCTCAGTTACACCGCAGGGCTCTGCCTGGCCTCAGTTACACCGTAGGACCCTGCCTGGCCTCAGTTACACCGTAGGACCCTGCCTGGCCTCAGTTACACCGCAGGACCCTGCCTGGCCTCAGTTACACCGCATGGCTCTGCTTGGCCTCAGTTACACCGCAGGACCCTGCCTGGCCTCAGTTACACCGCAGCGCTCTGCCTGGCCTCAGTTACACCGCAGGGCCCTGCCTGGCCTCAGTTACACCGCAGGGCCCTGCCTGGCCTCAGTTACACCGCAGCACTCTGCATGGCCTCAGTTACACCGCAGCGCTCTGCATGGCCTCAGTTACGCCGTAGGGCCCTGCCTGGCCTCAGTTACACCGCAGGGCCCTGCCTGGCCTCAGTTACACCGCAGGGCCCTGCGTGGCCTCAGTTACACCGCAGCGCTCTGCATGGCCTCAGTTACACCGCAGAGCTCTGCTTGGCCTCAGTTACGCCGTAGGACCCTGTCTGGCCTCAGTTACACCGTAGGACTCTGCCTGGCCTCAGTTACACCGTAGGACACTGCCTGGCCTCAGTTACACCGCTTGGCTCTGCCTGGCCTCAGTTAGAACGCAGGGCTCTGCCTGGCCTCAGTTAGAACGCAGGGCTCTGCCTGGCCTCAGTTACACCGCAGGGCGCTGCCTGGCCTCAGTTACACCGCAGGACACTGCCTGGCCTCAGTTACACCGTAGGACCCTGCCTGGCTTCAGCTACACCGCATGGCTATGCCTGGCCTCAGTTACACTTCAGGGCTCTGCCTGGCCTCAGTTACACCGCAGGGCTCTGCCTGGGCTCAGTTACACTGCAGGACCCTGCCTGGCCTCAGTTAAACCGTAGGACCCTGCCTGGCCTCAGTTACACCGCATGGCTCTGCCTCGCCTCAGTTACAACGCAGGACCCTGCCTGGCCTCAGTTACACCGCAGGACCCTGCGTGGCTTCAGTTACACCGCAGCGCTCTGCCTGGCCTCAGTTACAACGCAGGACCCTGCCTGGCCTCAGTTACACCGCAGGACCCTGCCTGGCCTCAGTTACACCGCAGGGCTCTGCCTGGCCTCAGTTTCACTGTAGGACCCTGTCTGGCCTCAGTTATACCGTAGGACCCTGCCTGGCCTCAGTTACACCTCATGGCTCTGCCTGGCCTCAGTTACACCTCATGGCTCTGCCTGGCCTCAGTTACACCGCAGGGCTCTGCCTGGCCTCAGTTACACCGCAAGGCTCTGCCTGGCCTCAGTCACACCGCAGCGCGCTGCCTGGCCTCACTCATACCGCAGCGCTCTGCCTGGCCTCAGTTACACCGCAGGACCCTGTCTGGCCTCAGTTACACCGCAGGG
This sequence comes from Calotriton arnoldi, assembly GCA_963921515.1. Lineage (NCBI taxonomy): Eukaryota > Metazoa > Chordata > Amphibia > Caudata > Salamandridae > Calotriton > Calotriton arnoldi. The sequence continues at coordinate 3,038,646 of CAWUFW010001130.1, read as the reverse complement.
CTCTGCCTATCCTCAGTTACACCGCAGGGCTCTGCCTGGCCTCAGTTACACCGTAGGACCCTGCCTGGCCTCAGTTACACTGCAGGACCCTGCCTGGCCTCAGTTACACCGCATGGCTCTGCCTGGCCTCAGTTACACTGCATGGTTCTGCCTGGCCTCAGTTACACCGCAGGACCCTGCCTGGCCTCAGTTACGCAGCAGCGCTCTGCCTGGCCCCAGTTACACCGTAGGACCCTGCCTGGCCTCAGTTACACCACAGGACCCTGCCTGGCCTCAGTTACACCGTAGGACTCTGCCTGGCCTCAGTTACACCGTAGGACACTGCCCGGCCTCAGTTACACCGCTTGGCTCTGCCTGGCCTCAGTTACACCGCAGGGCTCTGCCTGGCCTCAGTTACACCGTAGGACCCTGTCTGGCCTCAGTTACACCGAAGGGCTCTGCCTGGCCTCAGTTACACAGCAGTGCTCTGCCTGGCCTCAGTTACACCGAAGGGCTCTGCCTGGGCTCAGTTACACTGCAGGACCCTGCCTGGCCTCAGTTAAACCGTAGGACCCTGCCTGGCCTCAGTTACACCGCATGGCTCTGCCTCGCCTCACTTACAACGCAGGACCCTGCCTGGCCTCAGTTAAACCGTAGGACCCTGCCTGGCCTCAGTTACACCGCATGGCTCTGCCTCGCCTCAGTTACACCGTAGGACCCTGCCTGGCCTCAGTTACACCGCATGGCTCTGCCTGACCTCAGTTACACTGCATGGCTCTGCCTGGCCTCAGTTACACCGCAGGACCCTGCCTGGCCTCAGTTACACCGCATGGCTCTGCCTGGCCTCAGTTACACCGCAGGACCCTGCCCGGCCTCAGTTACACCGCAGCGATCTGCCTGGCCTCAGTTACACCGCAGGGCCCTGCCTGGCCTCAGTTACACCGCAGGGCCCTGCCTGGCCTCAGTTACACCGCAGGGCCCTGCCTGGCCTCAGTTACAGCGCAGGGCCCTGCCTGGCCTCAGTTACACCGCAGGGCCCTGCGTGACCTCAGTTACACCACAGCGCTCTGCATGGCCTCAGTTACACCGCAGCGCTCTGCATGGCCTCAGTTACGCCGTAGGACCCTGTCTGGCCTCAGTTACACCGTAGGACTCTGCCTGGCCTCAGTTACACCGTAGGACACTGCCTGGCCTCAGTTACACCGCTTGGCTCTGCCTGGCCTCAGTTACAACGCAGGGCTCTGCCTGGCCTCAGTTACACCGCAGGGCGCTGCCTGCCCTCAGTTACACCGCAGGACACTGCCTGGCCTCAGTTACACCGTAGGACCCTGCCTGGCTTCAGCTACACCGCATGGCTATGCCTGGCGTCAGTTACACTGCAGGGCTCTGCCTGGCCTCAGTTACACCGCAGGGCTCTGCCTGGCCTCAGTTACACCGCAGGACCCTGCCTGGCCTCAGTTAAACCGTAGGACCCTGCCTGGCCTCAGTTACACCGCATGGCTCTGCCTCGCCTCAGTTACACCGCAGGACCCTGCCTGGCCTCAGTTACACCGCAGGACCCTGCGTGGCTTCAGTTACACCGCAGCGCTCTACCTGGCCTCAGTTACACCGCAGGACCCTGCCTGGCCTCAGTTACACCGCAGGACCCTGCCTGGCCTCAGTTACACCGCAGGGCTCTGCCTGGCCTCAGTTTCACTGTAGGACCCTGTCTGGCCTCAGTTATACCGTAGGACCCTGCCTGGCCTCAGTTACACCTCATGGCTCTGCCTGGCCTCAGTTACACCGCAGGGCTCTGCCTGGCCTCAGTTACACCGCAAGGCTCTGCCTGGCCTCAGTCACACCGCAGCGCGCTGATGGCCTCACTCATACCGCAGCGCTCTGCCTGGCCTCAGTTACACCGCAGGGCTCTCCCTGGCCTCAGTTACAACGCAGGACCCTGCCTGGCTTCAGTTACACCGTAGGACCCTGTCTGGCCTCAGTTACACCACAGGGCTCTGCCTGGCCTCAGTTACACCGCAGGACCCTGCCTGGCCTCAGTTACACCGTAGGACCCTGCCTGGCCCCAGTTACACCGCAGGGCTCTGCCTGGCCTCCGTTACACCGCAGGACCCTGCCTGGCCTCAGTTACACCGCAGGACCCTGCCTGGCCTCAGTTACACCGCAGGGCTCTGCCTGGCCTCTGTTACACCGTTGGACCCTGCCTGGCCTCAGTTACACCGCAGGGCTCTGCCTGGCCTCAGTTACACCGCAGCGCTCTGCCTGGCCTCAGTTACACCGCAGGGCTCTGCCTGGCCTCAGTTACAACGCAGGGCTCTGCCTGGCCTCAGTTACACCGCAGGGCTCTGCCTGGCCTCAGTTACACCGCAGGGCTCTGCCTGGCCTCAGTTACACCGCAGGTCTCGGCCTGGCCTCTATTACACCGCAGGACCCTACCTGGCCTCAGTTACACCGCAGGGCTCTGCCTGGCCTCAGTTACACCGCAGAGCTCTGCCTGGCCTCAGTTACACCGCAGGGCTCTGCCTGGCCTCAGTTACACCGCAGGACCCTGCCTGGCCTCAGTTAAACCGTAGGACCCTGCCTGGCCTCAGTTACACCGCATGGCTCTGCCTCGCCTCAGTTACACCGCAGGACCCTGCCTGGCCTCAGTTACACCGCAGGACCCTGCGTGGCTTCAGTTACACCACAGCGCTCTACCTGGCCTCAGTTACACCGCAGGACCCTGCCTGGCCTCAGTTACACCGCAGGACCCTGCCTAACCTCAGTTACACCGCAGGGCTCTGCCTGGCCTCAGTTTCACTGTAGGACCCTGTCTGGCCTCAGTTATACCGTAGGACCCTGCCTGGCCTCAGTTACACCTCATGGCTCTGCCTGGCCTCAGTTACACCGCAGGGCTCTGCCTGGCCTCAGTTACACCGCAAGGCTCTGCCTGGCCTCAGTCACACCGCAGCGCGCTGCATGGCCTCACTCATACCGCAGCGCTCTGCCTGGCCTCAGTTACACCGCAGGGCTCTCCCTGGCCTCAGTTACAACGCAGGACCCTGCCTGGCTTCAGTTACACCGTAGGACCCTGTCTGGCCTCAGTTACACCACAGGGCTCTGCCTGGCCTCAGTTACACCGCAGGACCCTGCCTGGCCTCAGTTACACCGTAGGACCCTGCCTGGCCCCAGTTACACCGCAGGGCTCTGCCTGGCCTCCGTTACACCGCAGGACCCTGCCTGGCCTCAGTTACACCGCAGGACCCTGCCTGGCCTCAGTTACACCGCAGGGCTCTGCCTGGCCTCTGTTACACCGTAGGACCCTGCCTGGCCTCAGTTACACCGCAGGGCTCTGCCTGGCCTCAGTTACACCGCAGCGCTCTGCCTGGCCTCAGTTACACCGCAGGGCTCTGCCTGGCCTCAGTTACAACGCAGGGCTCTGCCTGGCCTCAGTTACACCGCAGGGCTCTGCCTGGCCTCAGTTACACCGCAGGGCTCTGCCTGGCCTCAGTTACACCGCAGGTCTCGGCCTGGCCTCTATTACACCGCAGGACCCTACCTGGCCTCAGTTACACCGCAGGGCTCTGCCTGGCCTCAGTTACACCGCAGAGCTCTGCCTGGCCTCAGTTACACAGCAGGGCTCTGCCTGGCCTCAGTTATACCGCAGGACCCTGCCTGGCCTCAGTTACACCGCAGGACCCTGCCTGGCCTCAGTTACACCGTAGGACCCTGCCTGGCCTCAGTTACACCGCATGGCTCTGCCTGACCTCAGTTACACTCCATGGCTCTGCCTGGCCTCAGTTACACCGCAGGACCCTGCCTGGCCTCAGTTACACCGCATGGCTCTGCCTGGCCTCAGTTACACCGCAGGACCCTGCCCGGCCTCAGTTACACCGCAGCGATCTGCCTGGCCTCAGTTACACCGCAGGGCCCTGCCTGGCCTCAGTTACACCGCAGGGCCCTGCCTGGCCTCAGTTACACCGCAGGGCCCTGCCTGGCCTCAGTTACACCGCAGGGCCCTGCGTGACCTCAGTTACACCACAGCGCTCTGCATGGCCTCAGTTACACCGCAGCGCTCTGCATGGCCTCAGTTACGCCGTAGGACCCTGTCTGGCCTCAGTTACACCGTAGGACTCTGCCTGGCCTCAGTTACACCGTAGGACACTGTCTGGCCTCAGTTACACCGCTTGGCTCTGCCTGGCCTCAGTTACAACGCAGGGCTCTGCCTGGCCTCAGTTACACCGCAGGGCGCTGCCTGGCCTCAGTTACACCGCAGGACACTGCCTGGCCTCAGTTACACCGTAGGACCCTGCCTGGCTTCAGCTACACCGCATGGCTATGCCTGGCGTCAGTTACACTGCAGGGCTCTGCCTGGCCTCAGTTACACCGCAGGGCTCTGCCTGGCCTCAGTTACACCGCAGGACCCTGCCTGGCCTCAGTTAAACCGTAGGACCCTGCCTGGCCTCAGTTACACCGCATGGCTCTGCCTCGCCTCAGTTACACCGCAGGACCCTGCCTGGCCTCAGTTACACCGCAGGACCCTGCGTGGCTTCAGTTACACCGCAGCGCTCTACCTGGCCTCAGTTACACCGCAGGACCCTGCCTGGCCTCAGTTACACCGCAGGACCCTGCCTGGCCTCAGTTACACCGCAGGGCTCTGCCTGGCCTCAGTTTCACTGTAGGACCCTGTTGGCAACGGGGTTACCGAGTCCGTTACGGTAGCATGGCGCAAAGCGGGGAAAGGCACGCGAAGGCAATGTGTAAGGCAGTTGTGCAGCACACTCTTACCTTGACTCAGAAATGCGAAGCAATAACCGGACACCACACCAGGTTTACGTAAGTAAAAATCAAGTTCCTTTATATCAATCAAGATGCGTTAGATTATGCAGATGATACCATACATTTCATTAACTGGTGCGCATTCTGTTAAACAAAAAAAAGACCCTCAACAGTTCTGGCCACTAAAAGGCCGCAGGAATCAGTTCCTAAAAATACAGCACCACTAATGATTCGGGTGCACTAACACATTAGGGCCTAGCACATGCACAACACTTTTTAGGCATATGACAATCTCTGGCCCCTGGGCACATACATCAGGCCTAGGTACTCAGTACAGCATGGGGTACATTAGGCAGGAGGGAATCCTAAAGGGAACCCCTCAACATGTCCAGCAGCTGGGGCTTCCCTATGAGGGGGGGACTCCTATACCTCCCAGGGGAGGTGAGGGTTAAATTAGGTTAGGGCCCCTTCTCACCAGGTGCCTGGCCTGGTACAACTTATCAATGAGGGCTCTTCCCTCGTTAATCGTGGCCCCCGGCCCCCAGGGGCTTAACCTAGAGCCCTAGGGGCCTCCCGGGCTCACCTGCGGTGCTGGAGCTGGTCGCTGTGCCTCTCGACGGACTCTCCCACGGGCCAGCCCTCTGTTAGACGGGGCGGGGCCCGGCGCGAGTCTCACGGCCCTCCGGCCGGCGCTGCCAAGTCTCCTCGAGGCTATGGAGCCTCTTGGTACACTATCCTGTCGTTGGGGGGCCGGTATGCCACTCCTCCGGCCCCCGTGGAGTCAGCAGTACGAGGGAGGTTGAAGGGTGAAGGGAGCGGGAGCCGGCAGTCCTCTCAGACGGCTCCCCGCTTCCCGACTGAACGCCCGGAGTTCTTCTTCCTCCGTACGTGCTGGGGGGGGGCGGGCTCTCGATGCCACCCAATCCCAGCGCGGCCTGGATTCTTCCGGGGGCTCCCGTTGGCAGTGGAGCCCCTTCGACGTCTTCCTGCTTGACTCCGGCGGGGCCAATCGCGTCGCGGCCTTCTCCTGTTGCTGGGCGACGCCTCCCGCCTCCTTCTCTTCAGCGGCTGGCTCCGGCGGGGCCAATCGCGTCGCGGCCTTCTCGGGGGCGCGACCTGTGACGCGGTCGGCGTCCCCGGCCCCACGGCAACGGCGTCCCACGGGCCTGGAGGCCGCAGTAGGCCTCAGCTCTGTTCACGCTACCCTCCTGGGCTGCGGCGGTGTTCTTCTTGGCCGCGCTTGCAGCGGCAGGGGTCTCGGGCCCGGCGGTGACTTCTGTGGGCTTCGGTGAGGGCGCGGACGGCGCACCTCACCACACTCATGTACGGGGGAGAGGTCTTCCTCACCTCAGCACCCCTCTTCACGCGGCGGCGGCGGCGATCCGGTCACAAGGTCAGTGGCTGGAGGGGGGGTCAAGTTCTCCCACGTGGAGTTGTAGCGCGGGGCGCGCTGACAGCCTTAGTCACCAGGCTGTGTGGGAAGGGTTCTTGGGGGACAGTCCAGCTGTCGGTGTGGATAGATAGGGGGGTGAAGGTCTAGCGCTTAGGACACAGCGCTTCGCCTCGTGATCCCCATGAGACGTATTACTTAAGTTCCTGTTACTCTTGGCTTAAAAGTTCTTCTTCTTATGAACAGTGGGGGGTTGTGAGTTGGTGATTCTGGGAGTGCTTGATGTTCCTCCCGGCACGCTGGAGATGGTTCCCTGGGTCCCCTCACACTGGGCAAGATCAGTGGGTGGTGGGCGTTCCTCAGCTATCTTACGGCAGCAGGGCCTGGACCCTGTCAGCAGCAGTAGTGTAGGTCTCCCCCCTAGGCCCTAAAGTCTATACTCCGGTGCAGGTTCTCCCAGGTTCAGCGGTGCCTCAACCTAACTGACTAAAAGGTTTTCCCTCCAAGCCTCTTATACCCCTAGGTCAGGTGACCCTCCTAAAGGCGGCAAAACGTAACTCCTCCCACAGCCCGGAAGGTTCTGGAACCTTCCACCTACCTAGCTATGGGGCCCAGAGGCGGGGACCGGATGGATACTGTATCCCTATGTCCCAGCCTGACTCTGGCGACTAGCGTGTATGTGTGGAAGGCCCTCTGCAGTAGCAGGGGCCTGTGGCAGCCATCTTTAGTGAGAGAGCACCTGCACCTCAGCACTGACCAGCAGTGGCAAGGCGCCCGGAGACCTAGGTCCAGTAAAAATATGGTGGCAAAAATGAGGCGCAAAAGGGAAAAAAACAGGGCAAGACCACCCTAGGGCTGACAGGTCTAACAGACCCTGTCTGGCCTCAGTTATACCGTAGGACCCTGCCCGGCCTCAGTTACACCTCATGGCTCTGCCTGGCCTCAGTTACACCGCAGGGCTCTGCCTGGCCTCAGTTACACCGCAAGGCTCTGCCTGGCCTCAGTCACACCGCAGCGCGCTGCCTGGCCTCACTCATACCGCAGCGCTCTGCCTGGCCTCAGTTACACCGCAGGGCTCTCCCTGGCCTCAGTTACAACGCAGGACCCTGCCTGGCCTCAGTTACACCGTAGGACCCTGTCTGGCCTCAGTTACACCACAGGGCTCTGCCCGGCCTCAGTTACACCGCAGGACCCTGCCTGGCCTCAGTTACACCGTAGGACCCTGCCTGGCCCCAGTTACACCGCAGGGCTCTGCCTGGCCTCCGTTACACCGCAGGACGCTGCCTGGCCTCAGTTACACCGCAGGACTCCTGCCTGGCCTCAGTTACACCGCAGGGCTCTGCCTGGCCTCTGTTACACCGTAGGACCCTGCCTGGCCTCAGTTACACCGCGGGACCCTGCCTGGCCTCAGTTACACCGCATGGCTCTGCTTGGCCTCAGTTACACCGCAGCGGTCTGCCTGGCCTCAGTTACACCGCAGGGCCCTGCCTGGCCTCAGTTACACCGCAGGGCCTTGCCTGGCCTCAGTTACACCGCAGGGCCCAGCCTGGCCTCAGTTACACCGCAGCGCTCTGCATGGCCTCAGTTACACCGCAGCGCTCTGCATGGCCTCAGTTACGCCGTAGGACCCTGCCTGGCCTCAGTTACACCGCAGGACCCTGCCTGGCCTCAGTTACACCTCAGCGCTCTGCCTGGCCTCAGTTATACCGCAGGACCCTGCCTGGCCTCAGTTACACCGCAGGACCCTGCCTGGCCTCAGTTACACCGCAGGGCTCTGCCTGGCCTCAGTGACACCGCAAGGCTCTGCCTGGCCTCAGTCACACTGCAGCGCACTGCCTGGCCTCACTCATACCGCAGCGCTCTGCCTGGCCTCAGATACACCGCAGGACCCTGTCTGGCCTCAGTTACACCGCAGGGCTCTGCCTATCCTCAGTTAAGCCGCAGGGCTCTGCCTGGCCTCAGTTACACCGTAGGAACCTGCCTGGCCTCAGTTACACCGCAGGACCCTGCCTGGCCTCAGTTACACCGCATGGCTCTGCCTGACCTCAGTTACACTGCATGGCTCTGCCTGGCCTCAGTTACACCGCAGGACCCTGCCTGGCCTCAGTTACACCGCATGGCTCTGCCTGGCATCAGTTACACTGCAGGACCCTGCCTGGCCTCAGTTACACCGCAGCGCTCTGCCTGGCCTCAGTTACACCGCAGGGCCCTGCCTGGCCTCAGTTACACCGCAGGGCCCTGCCTGGCCTCAGTTACACCGCAGGGCCCTGCCGGGCCTCAGTTACACCGCAGGGCCCTGCGTGGCCTCAGTTACACCGCAGCGCTCTGCATGGCCTCAGTTACACCGCAGCGCTCTGCATAGCCTCAGTTACGCCGTAGGACCCTGTCTGGCCTCAGTTACACCATAGGACTCTGCCTGGCCTCAGTTACACTGTAGGACACTGCCTGGCCTCAGTTACACCGCTTGGCTCTGCCTGGCCTCAGTTACAACGCAGGGCTCTGCCTGGCCTCAGTTACACTGCAGGGCGCTGCCTGGCCTCAGTTACACCGCAGGACACTTCCTGGCCTCAGTTACACCGTAGGACCCTGCCTGGCTACAGCTACACCGCATGGCTATGCCTGGCCTCAGTTACACCGCAGGACCCTGCCTGGCCTCAGTTACACCGCATGGCTCTGCCTGGCCTCAGTTACACCGCAGGACTCTGCCTGGCCTCAGTTACACCTTAGCGCGCTGCCTGGCCTCAGTTATACCGCAGCGCTCTGCCTGGCCTCAGTTACACCGCAGGACCCTGTCTGGCCTCAGTTACACTGCAGGGCTCTGCCTGGCCTCAGTTACACCGCAGGGCTCTGCCTGGCCTCAGTTACACCGCAGGGCTCTGCCTGGCCTCAGTTACACCACAGGGCTCTGCTTGGCCTCAGTTACACCGCAGGGCTCTGCCTGGCCTCAGTTACACCGCAGGTATCTGCCTGGCCTCGGTTACACCGCAGGCCTCTGTCTGGCCTCAGTTACACCGCAGGCCTCTGCCTTGCCTCAGTTATACCGCAGGACCCTGCCTGGCCTCAGTTACACCGCAGGACCCTGCCTGGCCTCAGTTACACAGCAGGGCTCTCCCTGGTCTCAGTTACAACGCAGGACCCTGCCTGGCCTCAGTTACACCGTAGGACCCTGTCTGGCCTCAGTTACACCGCAGGACCCTGCCTGGCCTCAGTTACACCACAGGGCTCTGCCTGGCCTCAGTTACATCGCAGGACCCTGCCTGGCCTCAGTTACACCATAGGACCCTGCCTGGCCCCAGTTACACCGCAAGGCTCTGCCTGGCCTCCGTTACACCGCAGGACCCTGCCTGGCCTCAGTTACACCGCAGGACCCTGCCTGGCCTCAGTTACACCGCAGGGCTCTGCCTGGCCTCTGTTACACCGTAGGACCCTGCCTGGCCTCAGTTACACCGCATGACCCTGCCTGGCCTCAGTTACACCGCAGGGCTCTGCCTGGCCTCAGTTACACCGCAGGACCCTGCCTGGCCTCAGTTACACCGCAGGACTCTGCCTGGCCTCAGTTACACCGCATGGCTCTGCCTGGCCTCAGTTACACCGCAGGATCCTGCCTGGCCTCAGTTACACCGCAGCGCTGTGCCTGGCCTCAGTTACACCGTAGGACCGTGTCTGGCCTCAGTTACACAGCAGGGCTCTGCCTGGCCTCAGTTACACCGCAGGGCTCTGCCTGGCCTCAGTTACACCGCAGGGCTCTGCCTGGCCTCAGTCAACTTTGTAATTACTCGAGACAATTCTGCAAGCACACACGCTTGGCGAACTGCATTGACCACAATGCTCAGGGGCGAACCTGCTGTGAGGTGAAGCAGTGTGATCCCACATTGGTTTCCTGTTTAAAAGGCTCCCGCGAGCCGGCTGAGCTGACGAGCTCGTGGAGAGGCACCTGCGCACCTTGAGAGGTACTGTGACCTGAGAATACTTTGGCAGCCTGCTCAGCAACCCCAAATATTTGATGCCTAATCTCTACTGACGACGGATAATGATCCAGAAACACGTGTATAGAGATGGCCAGTACAACTTTGTAATTACTCGAGACAATTCTGCAACCACACACGCTTGGCGAACTGCATTGACCACAATGCTCAGGGGCGAACCTGCTGGGAGGTGAAGCAGTGTGATCCCACATTGGTTTCCTGTTTAAAAGGCTCCCGCGAGCCGGCTGAGCTGACGAGCTCGTGGAGAGGCACCTGCGCGCCTTGAGAGGTACTGTGACCTGAGAATACTTTGGCAGCCTGCTCAGCAACCCCAAATATTTGATGCCTAATCTCTACTGACGACGGATAATGATCCAGAAACACGTGTATAGAGATGGCCAGTACAACTTTGTAATTACTCGAGACAATTCTGCAAGCACACACGCTTGGCGAACTGCATTGACCACAATGCTCAGGGGCGAACCTGCTGGGAGGTTAAGCAGTGTGATCCCACATTGGTTTCCTGTTTAAAAGGCTCCCGCGAGCCGGCTGAGCTGACGAGGTCGTGGAGAGGCACCTGCGCTCCTTGAGAGGTACTGTGACCTGAGAATACTTTGGCAGCCTGCTCAGCAACCCCAAATATTTGATGCCTAATCTCTACTGACGACGGATAATGATCCAGAAACACGTGTATAGAGATGGCCAGTACAACTTTGTAATTACTCGAGACAATTCTGCAAGCACACACGCTTGGCGAACTGCATTGACCACAATGCTCAGGGGCGAACCTGCTGGGAGGTGAAGCAGTGTGATCCCACATTGGTTTCCTGTTTAAAAGGCTCCCGCGAGCCAGCTGAGCTGACGAGCTCGTGGAGAGGCACCTGCGCGCCTTGAGAGGTACTGTGACCTGAGAATACTTTGGCAGCCTGCTCAGCAACCCCAAATATTTGATGCCTAATCTCTACTGACGACGGATAATGATCCAGAAACACGTGTATAGAGATGGCCAGTACAACTTTGTAATTACTCAAGACAATTCTGCAAGCACACACGCTTGGCGAACTGCATTGACCACAATGCTCAGGGGCGAACCTGCTGGGAGGTGAAGCAGTGTGATCCCACATTGGTTTCCTGGCCTCAGTTACACCGCAGGTCTCGGCCTGGCCTCAGTTACACCGCAGGTCTCGGCCTGGCCTCAGTTACAACGCAGGGCTCTGCCTGGCCTCAGTTACACCGCAGGGCTCTGCCTGGCCTCAGTTACACCAGAGGTCTCGGCCTGGCCTCAGTTACACCGCAGGACCCTGCCTGGCCTCAGTTACACCGCAGGGCTCTGCCTGGCCTCAGTTACACCGCAGGGCTCTGCCTGGCCTCAGTTACACCGCAGGGCTCTGCCTGGCCTCAGTTACACCGCAAGCGTCTGCCTGGCCTCAGTTAAACAGCAGGTCTCGGCCTGGCCTCAGTTACACCGCTGGTCTCGGCCTGGCCTCAGTTACACCGCAGGACCCGGCCTGGCCTCAGTTACACCGCAGGACCCTGCCTGGCCTCAGTTACACCGCTGGTCTCGGTCTGGCCTCAGTTATACCGCTGGTCTCTGCCTGGCTTCAGTTACACCGCAGGACCCGGCCTGGCCTCAGTTACACTGCAGGACCCTGCCTGGCTTTAGTTACAACGCAGTGCTCTGCCTGGCCTCAGTTACACTGCAGGGCTCTGCCTGGCCTCAGTTACACCGCAGGTCTCGGCCTGGCCTCAGTTACACCGCGGGTCTCGGCCTGGCCTCAGTTACACCGCAGGATCCTACCTGGCCTCAGTTACACGGCTGGTCTCGGTCTGGCCTCAGTTACACCGCGGGTCTCGGCCTGGCCTCAATTACACCGCAGTACCCGGCCTGGCCTCAGTTACACCGCAGGACCCTGCCTGGCCTCAGTTACACAGCTGGTCTCGGCCTGGCCTCAGTTACACTGCTGGTCTCGGCCTGGCCTCAGTTACACTTTAGGACCCGGCCTGGCCTCAGTTACACCGCAGGACCCTGCCTGGCCTCAGTTACACCGCTGGTCTCGGCCTGGCCTCAGTTACACCGCTGGTCTCGGCCTGGCCTCAGTTACACCGCAGGTCTCTGCCTGGCCTCAGTTACACCGCTATTCTCGGCCTGGCCTCAGTTACACCGCTGGTCTCGGCCTGGCCTCCGTTACACCGCAGGACCCTGCCTGGCCTCTTTTACACCGCTTGTCTCGGCCTGGCCTCAGTTACACCGCAGGACCCTGCCTGGCCTCAGTTACACCACTGGTCTCGGCCTGGCCTCAGTTACACCGCGGGTCTCGGCCTGGCCTCAGTTACACCGCAGGACCCTGCCTGGCCTCAGTTACACTGCTGGTCTCGGCCTGGCCTCAGTTACACTGCTGGTCTCGGCCTGGCCTCAGTTACACCGCTGGACCCTGCCTGGCCTCAGTTACACCGCAGGACCCTGCCTGGCCTCAGTTACACTGCTGGTCTCGGCCTGGCCTCAGTTACACTGCTGGTCTCGGCCTGGCCTCAGTTACACCGCTGGACCCTGCCTGGCCTCAGTTACACTGCAGGACCCTGCCTGGCCTCAGTTACACCGCATGGCTCTGCCTGACCTCAGTTACACTGCATGGCTCTGCCTGGCCTCAGTTACACCGCAGGACCCTGCCTGGCCTCAGTTACACCGCATGGCTCTGCCTGGCCTCAGTTACACCGCAGGACCCTGCCTGGCCTCAGTTACACCGCAGCGCTCTGCCTTGCCTCAGTTACACCGCAGGGCCCTGCCTGGCCTCAGTTACACCGCAGGGCCCTGCCTGGCCTCAGTTACACCGCAGGACCCTGCCTGGCCTCAGTTACACCGCAGGGCCCTGCGTGGCCTCAGTTACACCGCAGCGCTCTGCATGGCCTCAGTTACACCGCAGGGCCCTGCGTGGCCTCAGTTACACCGCAGCGCTCTGCATGGCCTCAGTTACACCGCAGCGCTCTGCATGGACTCAGTTACGCCGTAGGACCCTGTCTGGCCTCAGTTACACCGTAGGACTCTGCCTGGCCTCAGTTACACCGTAGGACACTGCCTGGCCTCAGTTACACTGCTTGGCTCTGCCTGGCCTCAGTTACAACGCAGGGCTCTGCCTGGCCTCAGTTACACCGCAGGGTGCTGCCTGGCCTCAGTTACACCGCAGGACACTGCCTGGCCTCAGTTACACCGTAGGACCCTGCCTGGCTTCAGCTACACCGCATGGCTATGCCTGGCCTCAGTTACACCGCAGGACACTGCCTGGCCTCAGTTACACCGCAGGGCTCTGCCTGGCCTCAGTTTCACTGTAGGACCCTGTCTGGCCTTAGTTATACCGTAGGACCCTTCCTGGCCTCAGTTACACCTCATGGCTCTGCCTGGCCTCAGTTACACCCCAGGGCTCTGCCTGGCCTCAGTTACACCGAAGGCTCTCCCTGGCCTCAGTCACACCGCAGCGCGCTGCCTGGCCTCACTCATACCGCAGCGCTCTGCCTGGCCTCAGTTACACCGCAGGACCCTGTCTGGCCTCAGTTACACCGCAGGGCTCTGCCTATCCTCAGTTACACCGCAGGGCTCTGCCTGGCCTCAGTTACACCGTAGGACCCTGCCTGGCCTCAGTTACACTGCAGGACCCTGCCTGGCCTCAGTTACACCGCATGGCTCTGCCTGGCCTCAGTTACACTGCATGGTTCTGCCTGGCCTTAGTTACAGCACAGGACCCTGCCTGGCCTCAGTTACACAGCAGCGCTCTGCCTGGCCTCAGTTACACCGTAGGACCCTGCCTGGCCTCAGTTACACCACAGGACCCTGCCTGGCCTCAGTTACACCGCAGGGCTCTGCCTGGCCTCAGTTACACCGCAGGGCTCTGCCTGGCCTCAGTTACACCGTAGGACTCTGTCTGGCCTCAGTTACACCGAAGGGCTCTGCCTGGCCTCAGTTACACAGCAGGGCTCTGCCTGGCCTCAGTTACACCGCAGGGCTCTGCCTGGCCTCAGTTACACCGCAGGGCTCTGCCTGGCCTCAGTTACGCCGCAGGGCTCTGCCTGGCCTCAGTTACAATGCAGGGCTCTGCCTGGCCTCAGTTACACCGCAGGGCTCTGCCTGGCCTCAGTTACACCACAGGACCCTGCCTGGCCTCGGTTACACCGCAGGCCTCTGTCTGGCCTCAGTTACACCGCAGGCCTCTGCCTTGCCTCAGTTATATCGCAGGACCCTGCCTGGCCTCAGTTACACCGCAGGACCCTGCCTGGCCTCAGTTACACAGCAGGGCTCTCCCTGGTCTCAGTTACAACGCAGGACCCTGCCTGGCCTCAGTTACACCATAGGACCCTGTCTGGCCTCAGTTACGCCGCAGGACCCTGCCTGGCCTCAGTTACACCACAGGGCTCTGCCTGGCCTCAGTTACACCGCAGGACCCTGCCTGGCGTCAGTTACACCATAGGACCCTGTCTGGCCTCAGTTACACCGTAGGACTCTGCCTGGCCTCAGTTACACCGTAGGACACTGCCTGGCCTCAGTTACACCGCTTGGCTCTGCCTGGCCTCAGTTACAACGCAGGGCTCTGCCTGGCCTCAGTTACACCGCAGGGCGCTGCCTGGCCTCAGTTACACCGCAGGACACTGCCTGGCCTCAGTTACACCGTAGGACCCTGCCTGGCTTCAGCTACACCGCATGGCTATGCCTGGCGTCAGTTACACTGCAGTGCTCTGCCTGGCCTCAGTTACACCGCAGGGCTCTGCCTGGCCTCAGTTACACCGCAGGACCCTGCCTGGCCTCAGTTACACCGCAGGGCTCTGCCTGGCCTCTGTTACACCGTAGGACCCTGCCTGGCCTCAGTTACACCGCAGGACCCTGCCTGGCCTCAGTTACACCGCAGGGCTCTGCCTGGCCTCAGTTACACCGTAGGACCCTGCCTGGCCTCAGTTACACTGGAGGACCCTGCCTGGCCTCAGTTACACCGCAGGACCCTGCCTGGCCTCAGTTACACCGCAGGGCTCTGCCTGCCCTCAGTTACACCGCAGGGCTCTGCCTAGCCTCAGTTACACCGCAGGGCCCTGCCTGGCCTCAGTTACACCGCAGGGCCCTGCCTGGCATCAGTTACACCGCAGGACCCTGCCTGGCCTCAGTTACGCCGTAGGACCCTGTCTGGCCTCAGTTACACCGTATGACTCTGCCTGGCCTCAGTTACACCGTGAGGACACTGCCTGGCCTCAGTTACTTCGCTTGGCTCTGCCTGGCCTCAGTTACACCGCAGGGCTCTGCCTGGCCTCAGTTACACCGCAGGGCTCTGCCTGGCCTCAGTTACACCGCAGGACCCTGCCTGGCCTCAGTTACACCATAGGACCCTGCCTGGCCTTAGTTACACCGCATGGCTCTGCCTCGTTTCATTTACACCGCAGGACCCTGCCTGGCCTCAGTTACACCGCAGGACCCTGCCTGGCCTCAGTTACACCGCAGCGCTCTGCCTGGCCTCAGTTACACCGCAGGACCCTGCCTGGCCTCAGTTACACCGCAGAACCCTGCCTGGCTTCAGTTACACCGCAGGGCTCTGCCTGGCCTCAGTTAAACTGTAGGAACCTGTCTGGCCTCAGTTATACCGTAGGACCCTGCCTGGCCTCAGTTACACCTCATGGCTCTGCCTGGCCTCAGTTACACCACAGGGCTCTGCCTGGCCTCAGTTACACCGCAAGGCTCTGCCTGGCCTCAGTCACACCGCATGGCTCTGCCTGGCCTCAGTTACACTGCATGGCTCTGCCTGGCCTCAGTTACACCATAGGACCCTGCCTGGCCTCTGTTACACCATAGGACCCTGCCTGGCCTCAGTTACACCGCAGGGCTCTGCCTGGCCTCAGTTACACCGCAGGGCTCTGCCTGGCCTCAGTTACACCGCAGGGCTCTGCCTGGCCTCAGTTACAACGCAGGGCTCTGCCTGGCCTCAGTTACACCGCAGGGCTCTGCCTGGCCTCAGTTACACCACAGGGCTCTGCTTGGCCTCAGTTACACCGCAGGGCTCTGCCTGGCCTCAGTTACACCGCAGGTCTCTGCCTGGCCTCAGTTACACCGCAGGTCTCTGCCTGTCCTCAGTTACACCGCAGGTCTCTGCCCGGCCTCAGTTACACTGCAGGACCCTGCCTGGCCTCGGTTAAACCGCAGGCCTCTGTCTGGCCTCAGTTACACCGCAGGCCTCTGCCTTGCCTCAGTTATACCGCAGGACCCTGCCTGGCCTCAGTTACACCGCAGGACCCTGCCTGGCCTCAGTTACACAGCAGGGCTCTCCCTGGTCTCAGTTACAACGCAGGACCCTGCCTGGCCTCAGTTACACCATAGGACCCTGTCTGGCCTCAGTTACACCGCAGGACCCTGCCTGGCCTCAGTTACACCACAGGGCTCTGCCTGGCCTCAGTTACACCGCAGGACCCTGCCTGGCCTCAGTTACACCATAGGACCCTGCCTGGCCCCAGTTACACCGCAAGGCTCTGCCTGGCCTCCGTTACACCGCAGGACCCTGCCTGGCCTCAGTTACACTGCAGGGCTCTGCCTGGCCTCTGTTACACCGTAGGACCCTGCCTGGCCTCAGTTACACCGCAGGACCCTGCCTGGCCTCAGTTACACCGCAGGGCTCTGCCTGGCCTCAGTTACACCGTAGGACCCTGCCTGGCCTCAGTTACACCGGAGGACCCTGCCTGGCCTCAGTTACACCGCATGGCTATGCCTGGCCTCAGTTACACCGCAGGACCCTGCCTGGCCTCAGTTACACCGCAGCGCTCTGCCTGGCCTCAGTTACACCGCAGGGCCCTGCCTGGCCTCAGTTACACCGCAGGGCCCTGCCTGGCATCAGTTACGCCGCGGGACCCTGCCTGGCCTCAGTTACGCCGTAGGACCCTGTCTGGCCTCAGTTACACCGTATGACTCTGCCTGGCCTCAGTTACACCGTAGGACACTGCCTGGCCTCAGTTACACCGCTTGGCTCTGCCTGGCCTCAGTTACACCGCAGGGCTCTACCTGGCCTCAGTTACACCGCAGGGCTCTGCCTGCCCTCAGTTACACCGCAGGGCTCTGCCTAGCCTCAGTTACACCGCAGGGCCCTGCCTGGCCTCAGTTACACCGCAGGGCCCTGCCTGGCATCAGTTACACCGCAGGACCCTGCCTGGCCTCAGTTACGCCGTAGGACCCTGTCTGGCCTCAGTTACACCGTATGACTCTGCCTGGCCTCAGTTACACCGTAGGACACTGCCTGGCCTCAGTTACTTCGCTTGGCTCTGCCTGGCCTCAGTTACACCGCAGGGCTCTGCCTGGCCTCAGTTACACCGCAGGGCTCTGCCTGGCCTCAGTTACACCGCAGGACCCTGCCTGGCCTCAGTTACACCATAGGACCCTGCCTGGCCTTAGTTACACCGCATGGCTCTGCCTCGTTTCATTTACACCGCAGGACCCTGCCTGGCCTCAGTTACACCGCAGGACCCTGCCTGGCCTCAGTTACACCGCAGCGCTCTGCCTGGCCTCAGTTACACCGCAGGACCCTGCCTGGCCTCAGTTACACCGCAGAACCCTGCCTGGCTTCAGTTACACCGCAGGGCTCTGCCTGGCCTCAGTTAAACTGTAGGAACCTGTCTGGCCTCAGTTATACCGTAGGACCCTGCCTGGCCTCAGTTACACCTCATGGCTCTGCCTGGCCTCAGTTACACCACAGGGCTCTGCCTGGCCTCAGTTACACCGCAAGGCTCTGCCTGGCCTCAGTCACACCGCATGGCTCTGCCTGGCCTCAGTTACACTGCATGGCTCTGCCTGGCCTCAGTTACACCATAGGACCCTGCCTGGCCTCTGTTACACCATAGGACCCTGCCTGGCCTCAGTTACACCGCAGGGCTCTGCCTGGCCTCAGTTACACCGCAGGGCTCTGCCTGGCCTCAGTTACACCGCAGGGCTCTGCCTGGCCTCAGTTACACCGCAGGGCTCTGCCTGGCCTCAGTTACAACGCAGGGCTCTGCCTGGCCTCAGTTACACCGCAGGGCTCTGCCTGGCCTCAGTTACACCACAGGGCTCTGCTTGGCCTCAGTTACACCGCAGGGCTCTGCCTGGCCTCAGTTACACCGCAGGTCTCTGCCTGGCCTCAGTTACACCCAGGTCTCTGCCTGTCCTCAGTTACACCGCAGGTCTCTGCCCGGCCTCAGTTACACTGCAGGACCCTGCCTGGCCTCGGTTAAACCGCAGGCCTCTGTCTGGCCTCAGTTACACCGCAGGCCTCTGCCTTGCCTCAGTTATACCGCAGGACCCTGCCTGGCCTCAGTTACACCGCAGGACCCTGCCTGGCCTCAGTTACACAGCAGGGCTCTCCCTGGTCTCAGTTACAACGCAGGACCCTGCCTGGCCTCAGTTACACCATAGGACCCTGTCTGGCCTCAGTTACACCGCAGGACCCTGCCTGGCCTCAGTTACACCACAGGGCTCTGCCTGGCCTCAGTTACACCGCAGGACCCTGCCTGGCCTCAGTTACACCATAGGACCCTGCCTGGCCCCAGTTACACCGCAAGGCTCTGCCTGGCCTCCGTTACACCGCAGGACCCTGCCTGGCCTCAGTTACACTGCAGGGCTCTGCCTGGCCTCTGTTACACCGTAGGACCCTGCCTGGCCTCAGTTACACCGCAGGACCCTGCCTGGCCTCAGTTACACCGCAGGGCTCTGCCTGGCCTCAGTTACACCGTAGGACCCTGCCTGGCCTCAGTTACACCGGAGGACCCTGCCTGGCCTCAGTTACACCGCATGGCTATGCCTTGCCTCAGTTACACCGCAGGACCCTGCCTGGCCTCAGTTACACTGCAGCGCTCTGCCTGGCCTCAGTTACACCGCAGGGCCCTGCCTGGCCTCAGTTACACCGCAGGGCCCTGCCTGGCATCAGTTACGCCGCGGGACCCTGCCTGGCCTCAGTTACGCCGTAGGACCCTGTCTGGCCTCAGTTACACCGTATGACTCTGCCTGGCCTCAGTTACACCGTAGGACACTGCCTGGCCTCAGTTACACCGCTTGGCTCTGCCTGGCCTCAGTTACACCGCAGGGCTCTACCTGGCCTCAGTTACACCGCAGGGCTCTGCCAGGCCTCAGTTACACCGCAGGACCCTGCCTGGCCTCAGTTACACCATAGGACCCTGCCTGGCTTCAGTTACACCGCATGGCTATGCCTGGCGTCAGTTACACTGCAGGGCTCTGCCTGGCCTCAGTTACACCGCAGGGGTCTGCCTGGCCTCAGTTACACCGCAGGACCCTGCCTGGCCTCAGTTACACCTTAGGACCCTGCCTGGCCTCAGTTACACCGCATGGCTCTGCCTCGCCTCATTTACACCGCAGGACCCTGCCTGGCCTCAGTTACACCGCAGGACCCTGCCTGGCCTCAGTTACACCGCAGCGCTCTGCCTGGCCTCAGTTACACCGCAGGACCCTGCCTGGCCTCAGTTTCACCGCAGGGCTCTGCCTGGCCTCAGTTACACTGTAGGACCCTGTCTGGCCTCAGTTATACCGTAGGACCCTGCCTGGCCTCAGTTACACCTCATGGCTCTGCCTGGCCTCAGTTACACCGCAGGGCTCTGCCTGGCCTCAGTTACACAGCAAGGCTCTGCCTGGCCTCAGTCACACCGCATGGCTCTGCCTGGCCTCAGTTACACTGCATGGCTCTGCCTGGCCTCAGTTACACCACAGGACCCTGCCTGGCCTCAGTTACACAGCAGCGCTCTGCCTGGCCTCAGTTACACCGTAGGACCCTGCCTGGCCTCAGTTACACCGCAGGACCCTGCCTGGCCTCAGTTACACCGCAGGGCTCTGCCTGCCCTCAGTTACACCGCAGGGCTCTGCCTGGCCTCAGTTACACCGTAGGACCCTGTCTGGCCTCAGTTACACCGAAGGGCTCTGCCTGGCCTCAGTTACACAGCAGGGCTCTGCCTGGCCTCAGTTACACCGCAGGGCTCTGCCTGGCCTCAGTTACAAGCAGGGCTCTGCCTGGCCTCAGTTACACCGCAGGGCTCTGCCTGGCCTCAGTTACACCGCAGGTCTTGGCCTGGCCTCAGTTACACCGCAGGTCTCGGCCTGGCCTCAGTTACAACGCAGGGCTCTGCCTGGCCTCAGTTACACCGCAGGGCTCTGCCTGGCCTCAGTTACACCGCAGGGCTCTGCCTGGCCTCAGTTACACCACAGGTCTCGGCCTGCCCTCAGTAACACCGCAGGACCCTGCCTGGCCTCAGTTACACCGCAGGGCTCTGCCTGGCCTCAGTTACACCGCAGGGCTCTGCCTGGCCTCAGTTACACCGCAGGGCTCTGCCTGGCCTCAGTTACACCGCAGGTCTCTGCCTGGCCTCAGTTACACCGCAGGGCTCTGCCTGGCCTCAGTTACACTGTAGGACCCTGTCTGGCCTCAGTTATACCGTAGGACCCTGCCTGGCCTCAGTTACACCTCATGGCTCTGCCTGGCCTCAGTTACACCGCAGGGCTCTGCCTGGCCTCAGTTACACAGCAAGGCTCTGCCTGGCCTCAGTCACACCGCATGGCTCTGCCTGGCCTCAGTTACACTGCATGGCTCTGCCTGGCCTCAGTTACACCACAGGACCCTGCCTGGCCTCAGTTACACAGCAGCGCTCTGCCTGGCCTCAGTTACACCGTAGGACCCTGCCTGGCCTCAGTTACACCGCAGGACCCTGCCTGGCCTCAGTTACACCGCAGGGCTCTGCCTGCCCTCAGTTACACCGCAGGGCTCTGCCTGGCCTCAGTTACACCGTAGGACCCTGTCTGGCCTCAGTTACACCGAAGGGCTCTGCCTGGCCTCAGTTACACAGCAGGGCTCTGCCTGGCCTCAGTTACACCCCAGGGCTCTGCCTGGCCTCAGTTACAAGCAGGGCTCTGCCTGGCCTCAGTTACACCGCAGGGCTCTGCCTGGCCTCAGTTACACCGCAGGTCTCGGCCTGGCCTCAGTTACACCGCAGGTCTCGGCCTGGCCTCAGTTACAACGCAGGGCTCTGCCTGGCCTCAGTTACACCGCAGGGCTCTGCCTGGCCTCAGTTACACCGCAGGGCTCTGCCTGGCCTCAGTTACACCACAGGTCTCGGCCTGGCCTCAGTAACACTGCAGGACCCTGCCTGGCCTCAGTTACACCGCAGGGCTCTGCCTGGCCTCAGTTACACCGCAGGGCTCTGCCTGGCCTCAGTTACACCGCAGGGCTCTGCCTGGCCTCAGTTACACCGCAGGTCTCTGCCTGGCCTCAGTTACACCGCAAGCGTCTGCCTGGCCTCAGTTAAACAGCAGGTCTCGGCCTGGCCTCAGTGTAGTGGTGATGTATTTGTCTGGTGTTACCTTATCCCTTTGTATACATGTCATTAGAATGCTGTATAGGTAATGTAGAATGTCTTGATTGGAATGTACGACGTGGAGTCTTCCTCGGTTCGGGGTTCGATGGGCTGAGGCAGTTGCTGATCGGACTTCGGGCTGAGGAGGCGCTCCTTGTCGTGGGTGAAGTACTTTGGAATAAACTACTTCTTATTTACCTTACCAAGTCTCATGCGTAATGACTAAGTGAATCATTACATTTGGCGACGATCGGGATTTTGTCGCTTCACCCACCGACCGACCGACCGACCCACGCAGAGCTGTGAACTGCGAGACCTTCTGATTCCTGGACACACCTGAAACTGAATTGGCGTGCCCAGACGGACTTTGACTGTGTCGTCGGCACCTCTCCACCTGTTTGCTGTTACTACTTAAGGCATTGCTGTGGTCGCGGAATTACGGTAGGATTAGACTGAGCAAGTGTTTGTGTGCACGACTGAGGCCCTTTCCTGTTTCTGGAGAAGGATTGGTGGATTGGCCCTGCTGACTGTTGGGGACTGCGCTCTGAGAACTGAGTTCTTTGCGGCCTGAAAACTTTTACACGGTCGGGTTCTCCCGGCCAATTGCGATTCCCTAACTGCCACCATTATTTAAAAAAAAAAATTCACGGAACACGAGTCATTACCTGCATTCTTCTGACTCCGACGCGCTGTTGGTTCTCGGCTCCCTCTGTGACGCGCTGCTGGTTCATGGCTTCTGTGACGTCCAGACGCTTGGCATTGCTGAAGGACGCTCTGCTGTTCTAGCGTGCCGTGAGCCTTCCGGAGCGAACGTCGGGGGAGCGTGCCACCATTCTGGGATTGGCGTTTTGCTTCTGTGGCCTCATTTGCCAACCACGTTTTTTTTAACTTGAAGCGCGAGGAGTTTAGAAAGCGTTTTTCTTCAAGTTTGAACCACTAAGCAGGTAAAGCTTGCACAGGATCACACTCTGAACATTCCTGTGTACTAAAGAATAGTGTTCAGCATGCGTGTTGAAAATTAAAAAAAAATGTAACTCTTCGGTGACACGCACACCTTAAATTTAAAGTGCACCTCCAGTACGGTATCAAGGAGTGTTTCGGTGATTCACTCACCAATTCAAACAGTTACAGGCTCTGTTAAACTTGAGTGTTCGGTGATACACTCACCTCTATAATTCTACAGGGAGCAATTTTAATATGGCTTCAGCACGGGAAGTCACTCAACCTCCTCCATTCTTGGACAAACCTGGTAAACCAGTTATGTTATGGGCAGAGTGGTTAGGATTATTTCAGAACCACCTAGTGGCTATTGATGCTTCTGAATATTCCCCTCCCCGAAAATTTGCTTTATTGTTTGGCAGTTTAGGTCTAGCTGCCCAACGCATTTTTAAGAGTTTAACGCCGATTCCTCCTCCTTCTGGTCAATCAGGAGACGGCCAATGGGACGTCTATTTAGAAGCAATTGCCAGATTAAAAAACAATTTGAGGAATCTCCTAATATTATGCTCGAAAGGCATAATTTTTATAAGCGTAAACAGAAGGAGGATGAAAAGGTCGAGGAATATGTTTCCGCCCTGAGAGTTTTGGCAATTTCATGTGATTTTGGTCCCCTGCTGGAGAATTACATAAGAGATCAGTTTGTATTTAATTGTTCTTCGTCTAAAATTAAGGAAAGAATCCTCAGTTGCAAAAATCCTCCACTCTCAGAGGTAATAGACCTGGCGTTAAGCATTGAAAGATCTGTAATTTCAACTAAGGCAATGCTGCCGGAATCAATTCCTAAGGTAAGCATGGTTTCAGAAGAATATAACGAGGAGGGTTTGTATGCAATTGGTTCTAAAGATAAATCTTTGAAACCAATTCAATCTAAAGTGCAAAATTTCTGCTACAGATGTGGTTCTAAATTTCACATCGGCAATTTTAGAGGCTGCCCAGCTTTGAGTAAGCGCTGTTCTATATGTAAAAAGATCGGCCATTTTCAAAAAGTCTGTAGAAATCAAAAGAAGCCTGTGAAGATAAGCAGTGTCGATATGGATATGTGTTCAGAGTCACTTGACAATCTTTTATTGACTCTTGATTTGGAGGATGAGCCAATTCAAATTAAGGGTCCTTTGTGTGAGTCTACCATCAATGGAATTAATCTGGAAGTCATGGCAGACTCTGGTTCGCCTATTACCATCCTTCGAGACTCTACTTTTTATGAAAAATGGGGCGAAGGTATTAGTTTACTGGAAACAGATGTGAATCCCAAAGCCTTTGGTGAAAAGGATATTGAAATGTTGGGGTTTTTCATGGGCACCTTACAGGTTTTGGAAAGATCGATATGTACAAAAATTTATGTGGCAATTAAGGGAAAAAACATTGTGGGGTGGAAAGACCTGGCAAAAATGGGACTGTATTTAGTACCAGGGGATGAAAATCCCATAAGAGCAAGGGATTTGTCTATTTGCAATGTGGATGAACCAAAAATCGATCGCAAGGATCTGTTATACGAATTAAAAAATGTATTTAATGACAAAGTGGGCTTAGTAAAAGGTGTAGAGCATAAGATTAGGTTACTACCTGGAGCGTCTCCTGTGGCAAATAGAGTTCGCCCGGTGCCGTTAAGTGTCAGGGGGGAGTTAAAAAAAATGCTGGAAGATTTGTGTTCCCAAGGGATAATACAACCCACAGAGTCATCCCAATGGGTCGCTCCCATCGTCGTAGCTCGTAAGAAGACTGGCGAAATTAGGTTATGTGCGGATCTTAGGGG
The DNA here is from genome assembly GCA_963921515.1 of Calotriton arnoldi. Lineage (NCBI taxonomy): Eukaryota > Metazoa > Chordata > Amphibia > Caudata > Salamandridae > Calotriton > Calotriton arnoldi. The sequence goes on along the minus strand of CAWUFW010001130.1, from coordinate 3,014,465 downwards.
TTTAAATAAAAACATTAAAGTGGACTGCCACCCCCTTCCGAGAATCCACGAACTTTTGGCGAATTTGGGGGGGGCTAAATGGTTCTCGTTAATCGATTTAAAATCCGCATATCATCAAGTTCCTTTATCCAAAGAATCCCAAGAGCTGACAACCTTTGTTACTCCGTTTGGGGCTTACAAGTTCCTGAGGCTTCCTTTCGGACTGGCATCGGCAGCCAGCGTGTTTCAAAGACTTATGGATACCTTATTTAAGGATTTGAAAGGGGTTCAGGCTTACTTGGACGATATTTTGATTTTTGCAAAAAGTCTGGAGGAACATAATGTGTTAGTGAAAAAGGTTCTGTCCTTATTAGGGGAACGAGGTATGACAGTCAGAGAGGATAAGTGCAAGTTTGGTGTGAATGAATTAGAGTATTTAGGCCACACAATATCAGAATCGGGAATTAAACCAAAATTTTCAGTGGTCAGGGCTTTAAAAGAAGCAAGGGCACCTTGTGATAAGGATTCTCTGCGGTCATTTTTGGGGCTTGCAGAGTATTATGCAAGATTTGTGGTCAATTACGCTCAAGTGGTGGAACCACTAAGAGCTTTATTAAAAAAGGGTCAGAAATTTGTGTGGTCCAGAGAGTTGGATGAAACTTTTTCAAAAGTGAAGGAGCGGATTGTTTCAGCACAAGCACTTCACGCCTTTAGAGATGACTGTACCTCAGTCATTTCTGTGGATGCAAGCATGAATGGTTTAGGGGCAGTGTTAAGTCAGGAAGTTAATGGTAAGGAGCAAACAGTAGCTTTTGCTTCAAGGTCACCTAGACAGTTTGAGCGGCACTATAGCACTATCGAACGTGAGGCTTTGGCTTGCGTTTGGGCTGCACAAAAATTTAAAATGTATATTTGGGGACGTAAATTTGTAATTTTTTCAGATCACAAACCCCTTTCTTTTATTTTTAGCAAGGTGGCTGGTAATAATAATTTGTCACCAAGATTAACTAGACTAGTGTCTAAACTCCAGGAGTACAACTTTGAAATGAAACATATTTCCGGAGGGAGAAATTTTCGGGCAGATTGCCTTTCAAGGATGTTAATGGAAAAAGATGATGAGGATGATTTGATTGAAGAGGATGTCGAATGTGTGGCGGTGGTGGATGCTATTGATGAATGGAGTTTGACAATCTCAGAGAATGAATGGAAAGAGGCTAGCTTGAAAGATACAGTTCTGTCTAAAGCAATGGAATTTTCAACCAAAATCTGGCCCGAGGCAAGAAATTTGACTGGAGAATTGAGAAACTTTGCTCAAGTTGCAGATGAGCTGTCCGTAAAGGACCACATCCTTTTAAGGGGCGATAAATTTGTTCCTCCATCTGAACTAAGAAATACGATAGTGAAAATGGCTCATAAAGGTCATTTGGGGGTTACCAAAACTTGTATGAGAATTAAACTGCACTATTGGTGGCCTGGCATAGATGCACAGGTTAGGGCGGTGGTGAATAATTGTGAGGAGTGCTTGTTGTCTGACAAACACTGGAAAACTTCTTCTGCTCCACTACATCCCACTCAGTTTCCCGCTTCAGCATGGGAAAAAGTAGGATTGGATTTTTCAGGTCCTTATAATATTTTACCAGAAGGAATGAGGTACCTCATCTTAGCAATGGACTATTATTCGAAATGGATGTACTATAAATTTGTCGATGCGCCTGATTCAGCCAATACCATCTGTTAGACCTGTCAGCCCTAGGGTGGTCTTACCCTGTTTTTTTCCCTTTCTGCGCCTCATTTTTGCCACCATATTTTTACTGGACCTAGGTCTCCGGGCGCCTTGCCACTGCTGGTCAGTGCTGAGGTGCAGGTGCTCTCTCACCAAAGATGGCTGCCACAGGCCCCTGCTACTGCAGAGGGCCTTCCACACATACACGCTAGTCGCCAGAGTCAGGCTGGGACAAGGGATACAGTAGCCATCCCATCCCCGCCTCTGGGCCCCATAGCTAGGTAGGTGGAAGGTTCCAGAACCTTCCGGGCTGTGGGAGGAGTTACACTTTGCCGCCTTTGGGAGGGTCACCTGACCTAGGGGTATAAGAGGCTTGGAGGGAAAACCTGGAGTTAGTTAGGTTGAGGCACCGCTGAACCTGGGAGAACCTGCGCTGGAGTACAGACTTTAGGGCCTAGGGGGAGACCTACACTACTGCCGCTGACAGGGTCAAGGCCCTGCTGCCGTAAGATAGATGAGGAACGCCCACCACCCACTGATCTTGCCCAGTGTGAGGGGACCCAGGGAACCATCTCCAGCGTGCCAGGAGGCACATCAACCCCTCCAAGAATCACCAACTCACAACCCCCCTGTTCATAAAGAGACTTTGCTGAATCCATGACCTGCAGAACCTAAAGTGAAAACCATTGAGAGGGGATCAGGAGGCGAAGCGCTGCGTCCTAAGCGCTAGGCCTCCACCCCCTATCTACCTATACAGACAGCTGGACTGTCCCCCTAGAACCATCCCTTCACAGCCTGAGCATAAGGCTGTCAGCGCGCCTGCGCTGCAACCCCCAAGTGCGGAGAGAACTTGACCCCCCCCTCGGTCACTGACCTGGTGACCGGATCACCGCCGCGGCCGCCGCCGCTGGAAGAAGGGAACTGAGGCCGGGGATCTCTCCCCTATTCATAGTAGTGGTGAGGGCGCCGTCCGCGCCCTCACCGAAATCACCACAAGTCACCGCCGGGCCCGAGACCCCTGCCGCTGCCAGCGCGGCCAAGAATACCGCAGCCGCAGCCCCGTGGGCCGCGTGAAGTGAATTGAGGCCTGCTGCGGCCTCCCGGCCCGTGGACGCTGTCGCCGAGGGGCCGGGGACGCTGACCGCGTCACAGGTCGCGCCCCGAAAGGCCGCGACGGGATTGGCCCGCCAAAGCCAATCGCCGGAGAAGAGGGCGTCGCCTGGCAACCACCAGAAGCCGCGACGTGATTGGCCCAGCAGAGCCGAACATCGACGTCAGAGGGGCTCCACTGTCAACGGGAGCCCCCGGAGGAAGAGAAGGCCGCGACGCGATTGGCTCAGCCGGAGCCAATCGGGAGGACGTCCCCGGGGCTCCACTGCCAACGGGAGCCCCGCGAAGAATCGCCGCCGCGCCCGGATTGGGCGCCGTGAAGAGCCCGCCTCCGCCCAGCACGCCGGGAGGTAAGGAAGGACCTCCTCACCTCTCGGGACGCCGGAGCCGACTGGCAGGACCGCCGGCTCCCGCACCAAGTCCCCACTCACTCCCTGGACTCCACGGGGGCCGGAGGAGGGGCATACCGGCCCCCCAACGAAGGGGGAAACAACGCGAGAGGCTCCATAGCCTCGAGAAAGCCAACCAGCACCGGCCGGAGGGCCGCAAGACTCGCGCCGGGCCCCGCCCCCACCACAGAGGGCCGGGCCAGAGAGGAGTCCGCCGTAAGGCCCCGCAGCCAGCCACAACACCGCAGGTGAGCCCAGGAGGCCCCTAGGGCTCTAGGTTAAGCCCCTGGGGCCGGGGGCCACCCTTGAGGAGGGATCACGGAGGGAGGGGGCCTTTAATGACTTTGGGATTACAGGCCAGGCACATCCTATGACCCTAGCCTCCCGGGGAGATAAAGAAGTTCCCCCTTTTGGTAGCCCCCAGCTGCTGGACATGTTGAGGGGTTCCCTGTAGGATTCCCTCCCGCCTAGTGTATCATAGGCTGTATAGAGTACCTAGGCCTACTGTATATATGTTGATGTATAAACCGTGTTGCGCCTGTTCTAGGCCCTAGTTGGTAAAGAGCACCCGAATGAGCAGTGGTGCTGTGATTTTAATGCGGCCTTTTAGTGGCCAGAATTGTGAAGGGTCTTTTTAAATGAACGCGCACTAGTTACCCGAATGTATAATTTGAATAATTGAATGCCATCTTGATTAAGATAAAGGAACCTGATTGTTACTTATCTAAGCCTGGTGTGGTGTCCGGTTATTGCTTCGCATTTCTGAGTTAAAGTGAGAGTGTGCTGCACAACTGCCTTACACATTGCCTTCGCGTGCCTTTCCCCGCTTTGCGCCATGCTACCATAACGGTCTCGGTAACCCCGTTTCCAACATTGGTGTTCAGCGGTGGGATAAGGACTGGTATTTGTGCAGCACCCTACAGTGACTCAGTGTGCGCCGCAATTGGACACCTAGGAAAATAATAAGTAGGAGGAATTCTATTGTAAATTGCCAGTTGTATTAGTCCTGTGTTAAGACCTGCTGCCTTCCATTTAGGACCCCTTCCTTAAGTTGTCTGGGACCCCACCTAGGAGGATGGAGTTTGAGCTAGCCGACCTAGAGAGGTACACGGTGAACCAGCTCAAGGAGTTCTGCCTAGAGAGGGGGTGGCCGTCAAGCGAGGTGCCAGGAAGGAGGTACTTCAGAAGGCTTTGAGGGCATGGGTCATGGCCCACCCGGAGGGAAGAGGGGAGGAGGAGGAGCAGAGGGAGACAGACGACCCAGGAGAACTGAGCCTACTGAACATTGACGTCAGCGAGAATGTGTTGCCAGGAAGACGTTCCAGGGCAGGCAGTAGTGCGTCAGGGGGAGTGTGTCACCAGAGGAATTCGAGGACAGAAGGCAGCAAAGGCAATTGACATTAGAATTGGCTAAGATGGAAAGGGAGCGAGAACAGGGAAGGCTAGCCATGGAGGAAAGAAGGCTTGTACATGAGCTTAGCCTGAAAGAACTGGAGCTCCGAGCCTTGCAAATGGAAATGGAAGGCAAAGGAAATGGTGGCAGCGTACCTACTGGGGTTCCACAGGAGCCCAAATTTTACCTACCCAGGGAGGTGATGGCCAGCTTTAGTGTGGGTGATGACATAGACAAGTGGTTGACGGCGTACGAGGTAGCTTTGGTGGCCCATAGAGTTCCTGAGAGCTACTGGGGAGGAGGACTTTATAGATACATACCTCCACTAGTCAGGGACACACTGCTAACCTTAGAAAAGGGGGATCGAACCAACTACCCTATCATGAGGGAGGCCCTGCTCAGGAAGTTTGGCCTCACCCCTGAGAAGTACCGCCAAAAGTTTCGCAACAGCCACAAGCTCACCACACAAAACTGGGTAGATTTTTATGATTATGCCCGGAAGGCATTAGAGGGTTGGGTGCGTGGCAGCGAGGTTGACAATTACACTGGGCTGTACGACCTATTTTTGAGAGAGCACCTCCTCGAGAAATGTTTTCCGGAGCTGCGCCAGTACTTGGTGGACCGCAAGCTGACCAACCCAAGGGAGCTTGCAGAGGAGGCAGACACGTGGGTCAGCACTCGGGTGTCCCACAAGGGAGCCGGGGCGGATCCCCCGAAGGGTGGACAGGTGTTCCCCCAGAAGAAAGAGGGGGAGATAAAAAGAGGGAGTTCTTTAAAGGTCCCCAAAATAGACCGCCTGGGAGAGGGGTAGGTTTCCCATCCCAATCTGGATACCAGAAACCCACTTACCCTGACAGGAGTCAGCAGCCCAGAACTGTCCGGTGCTACGAGTGCGGGGAGGTTGGACACTACAAGGGGGATGCCCAGTGTCGCAAGAGAGCCCCAGCCCCCACAGGAGGTAAGACCCCCGGGGTGGCCAGTGTAGCGCTTGGGGAGGAGTTGTCCCTAGGTAGGGGAGGTGAGTGGACAGGCTTGACCTTAGTTTCCCTGGGGATAGGGAGATCATCCCAAGGGTGCAGGTACCCGAGAACACTGCCAAGTATCGGCAGAGGGTCCTGGTGAACGGGGAGGAGGTGGAGGCTCTGAGGGACACAGGTGCCAGCATGACGATGGTGAGACGTCAGCTGGTGTCCCCAGAGCAGGTGATTCCTGAGGAGTTCCACCCAGTAGTGATGGCTGATAATAGCCTGGGTCATTACCCCGTGGCCCAAGTTCCCTTTGAGTGGGGAGGAGTGTCAGGTCTGATGAAGGTTGCGGTGAGCCCTGCCATGCCGGTTGACTGTCTGCTGGGCAACGACTTAGAACACACTGCCTGGAGAGAGGTAGAGTTCAATGCCCATGCTGAGATGTTGGGGTTACCAGGATGGACTTGCGTTGTCACGCGGTCCATGGCTGCCCGACAAGGAACTCAGCCCGGGTTGGAGCCTGAAAGAAGGGCCCAGCCCACTGCTGGACGAGGAGATGTCCGGGAGGAAACACCCGGTGAGATGGATGGGGAGCCCGCGGAGGTGGCCCCGGAGTCCGCTGAGGTGGTTGGTTTTCCCGTGGGGGACCTGCCGACCCCTGCAGAGTGGCAGGTGGAAGGAGGGCCTACCCGGGAAGAATTTTGCAGGGCACAGAGGGAGTGCCCTACGCTTGTTGGCATACGGCAACAGGCCGACGCCCAAGCAGCTGGAACAGAGACTGGTAATTACCATGTCTACTGGGAGGATGGTCTCCTCTACAGTGAGCCTAAGGCTCCGGTGCATGGGTCCTCAAGGGCCGTGGTGGTCCCCCAATGCCACCGAGCCTTTCTGCTAGAGTTGGCGCATGAGATACCACTAGCAGGACACCTGGGCCAGGACAAGACGTTTGCGCGCTTGGTCCCACATTTTTACTGGCCCAGGATGCGCGTCACTTCTGACACTTATTGCAAGACCTGCACCACTTGCCAAGCAAGCGGCAAGACAGGGACTAAGGTGAAGGTCCCTCTAGAACCTCTCCCAGTGGTCGATACCCCTTTTGAGCGAGTGGGGATTGACATTGTCGGGCCGTTGGATCCGCCGACTTCAGCTGGGCATAGGTTCATTTTGGTGCTAGTAGACCACGCCACCCGGTACCCAGAGGCAATCCCTCTGAGGACCATCACAGCACCGGTGGTGGCGCGGGCCCTCATGGGGATTTTTACCCGAGTGGGATTCCCCAAGGTCGTGGTGTCAGATAGGGGCACGAATTTCATGTCAGCCTACATGCAGGCCATGTGGAAGGAGTGTGGAGTGACCTACCGGTTCTCCACTCCTTACCACCCCCAGACGAACGGGCTCGTGGAGCGCTTCAACAAAACCTTGAAGGGGATGATCAGGAGCCTACCCGAGGACTTGAGAAGAAAGTGGGACGTCCTCTTACCCTGTCTGCTCTTCTCCTACCGAGAGGTGCCGCAGAAGGGGGTCGGTTTCAGCCCCTTTGAGCTGCTCTATGGCCACCCCGTTCGGGGGCCCCTCAGTCTTGTCAAAGAGGGGTGGGAGAAGTCTTCCTCGAAGCTTCCCCGTGATGTGGTCAGCTATATGCTGGCGTTCCGCAGCCAAGTGGCCAAGCTGTGGAAGGAGGCCTCGGACAACTTAGAGGCAAGTCAGGCCGTCATGAAGCAATGGTATGACCGGAACGCGCGGACGGTAGAGTTAGACGCTGGACAGAAGGTGTGGGTCATGGAGCCAGGAGAGCTTAGCGCCCTCCAGGACCGATGGACTGGGCCGTTTGAGATCTTAGAACGAAAAGGCCAGACCACGTATGTCGTCGACATGAAGACCCCCGTCAACCCCACAGGGTGCTCCACGTCAACCGCCTGAAGCCACACCAGGAGCGTTCCGAGCTCACTCTCTTGATGATAACGGATGGGAGTGAGGAGGAAGAGAGTGAGCCTCTGCCAGACCTTCTGGCGGTCCACGAGAAGGATGGTTCGGTAGAGGGAGTAGTCCTCGCCCCATCCTTGACCCCAGAGCAACAGAGGGACTGCCGCCAGGTTTTGGGGCAGTACGCCTCGTTGTTTTCCCTCACGCCTGGAATCACGCACCTGTGTACCCATGATGTGGACACAGGGGACAGTCCGCCAGTGAAGAACAAGTCTTACCGGCTGTCCGATAAGGTCAAGGCTAGTATCCAGAGTGAGGTGGTAAAGATGCTAGAACTGGGGGTGATTGAGCCTTCCAGTAGCCCTTGGGCTAGTCCGGTAGTGTTGGTGCCGAAAGCGGCCCCCGGGCACCACACCAGAACTTCGGTTCTGTGTGGATTATCGTGGACTCAACTCGGTCACCAAGACCGACGCTCACCCGATCCCTCGGGCGGATGAGCTCATTGACCGGCTGGGAGCAGCCCGGTATTTGAGTACCATTGATTTAACATCAGGATATTGGCAGATCGCCATGGCGGAAGGAGCAAGGGAGAAGACTGCGTTCTCCACCCCGAGGGCCACTTTCAATTCCAGGTGATGCCCTTCGGGTTGAAAAATGCTCCCGCCACTTTCCAGCGGTTGGTGAACCAGGTGCTGTCTGGCCTAGAGGCCTTCTCTGCTGCCTACCTGGATGACATAGCTGTCTTCAGTAGCAGCTGGGAGGACCATCTGCAGCATCTCCAGGAGGTGCTGCAGGCTTTGCAAAGGGCTGGTCTAACCATCAAGGCCAGCAAGTGCCAGATTGGACAGGGATCTGTCGTGTACCTGGGACATCTGGTGGGCGGAGGTAAGGTGCAACCCCTCCAAGCCAAGATTGAGACCATCATGGCCTGGGAGCCCCCAAGACCCAAACAGAGGTCCGAGCTTTTCTCGGCCTCACGGGATACTACCGCCGGTTCGTCAAGGGATATGGAACCATCGTGGGCCCATTGACGGAATTGACTTCCAAGAAACAGCCACGCAGAGTAATCTGGACGGCTGCCTGCCAAGATGCCTTTGAGACTCTTAAACGTGCCATGTGCACCGCACCGGTGCTCAGGACCCCAGACTTCGGACGGGAGTTTATCGTGCAGACAGACGCTTCTGAGCATGGCATAGGAGCTGTGCTCTCGCAGCTGAATGACGATGGCCAAGACCAGCCAGTGGCCTTTATCTCCCGACGACTACTCCCCGGGAACAGCGGTGGAGTACCATCGAGCGGGAAGCCTTTGCTGTGGTTTGGGCGGTGAAGAAGTTGAGGCCATACCTTTTTGGTTGTCACTTCTTGGTCCAGACCGACCACAGACCCCTTCGCTGGCTCATGCAGATGAGAGGCGAAAATCCCAAATTGTTGAGGTGGTCCATTTCCCTCCAGGGGATGGACTTTCGGGTGGAACATCGACCCGGTGTAGACCACGCCAACGCTGACGGTCTCTCCCGGTTTTTCCGCCTTAGTGAAGAGAACTCCCTAGAGGTTGGGAAGCTCTCCCCTCTTTCGGCTGGGGGGACGTGTGTTAGACCTGTCAGCCCTAGGGTGGTCTTACCCTGTTTTTTTCCCTTTCTGCGCCTCATTTTTGCCACCATATTTTTACTGGACCTAGGTCTCCGGGCGCCTTGCCACTGCTGGTCAGTGCTGAGGTGCAGGTGCTCTCTCACCAAAGATGGCTGCCACAGGCCCCTGCTACTGCAGAGGGCCTTCCACACATACACGCTAGTCGCCAGAGTCAGGCTGGGACAAGGGATACAGTAGCCATCCCATCCCCGCCTCTGGGCCCCATAGCTAGGTAGGTGGAAGGTTCCAGAACCTTCCGGGCTGTGGGAGGAGTTACACTTTGCCGCCTTTGGGAGGGTCACCTGACCTAGGGGTATAAGAGGCTTGGAGGGAAAACCTGGAGTTAGTTAGGTTGAGGCACCGCTGAACCTGGGAGAACCTGCGCTGGAGTACAGACTTTAGGGCCTAGGGGGAGACCTACACTACTGCCGCTGACAGGGTCAAGGCCCTGCTGCCGTAAGATAGATGAGGAACGCCCACCACCCACTGATCTTGCCCAGTGTGAGGGGACCCAGGGAACCATCTCCAGCGTGCCAGGAGGCACATCAACCCCTCCAAGAATCACCAACTCACAACCCCCCCTGTTCATAAAGAGACTTTGCTGAATCCATGACCTGCAGAACCTAAAGTGAAAACCATTGAGAGGGGATCAGGAGGCGAAGCGCTGCGTCCTAAGCGCTAGGCCTCCACCCCCTATCTACCTATACAGACAGCTGGACTGTCCCCTAGAACCATCCCTTCACAGCCTGAGCATAAGGCTGTCAGCGCGCCTGCGCTGCAACCCCCAAGTGCGGAGAGAACTTGACCCCCCCCTCGGTCACTGACCTGGTGACCGGATCACCGCCGCGGCCGCCGCCGCTGGAAGAAGGGAACTGAGGCCGGGGATCTCTCCCTATTCATAGTAGTGGTGAGGGCGCCGTCCGCGCCCTCACCGAAATCACCACAAGTCACCGCCGGGCCCGAGACCCCTGCCGCTGCCAGCGCGGCCAAGAATACCGCAGCCGCAGCCCCGTGGGCCGCGTGAAGTGAATTGAGGCCTGCTGCGGCCTCCCGGCCCGTGGACGCTGTCGCCGAGGGCCGGGGACGCTGACCGCGTCACAGGTCGCGCCCCGAAAAGGCCGCGACGGGATTGGCCCGCCAAAGCCAATCGCCGGAGAAGAGGGCGTCGCCTGGCAACCACCAGAAGCCGCGACGTGATTGGCCCAGCAGAGCCGAACATCGACGTCAGAGGGGCTCCACTGTCAACGGGAGCCCCCGGAGGAAGAGAAGGCCGCGACGCGATTGGCTCAGCCGGAGCCAATCGGGAGGACGTCCCCGGGGCTCCACTGCCAACGGGAGCCCCGCGAAGAATCGCCGCCGCGCCCGGATTGGGCGCCGTGAAGAGCCCGCCTCCGCCCAGCACGCCGGGAGGTAAGGAAGGACCTCCTCACCTCTCGGGACGCCGGAGCCGACTGGCAGGACCGCCGGCTCCCGCACCAAGTCCCCACTCACTCCCTGGACTCCACGGGGGCCGGAGGAGGGGCATACCGGCCCCCCAACGAAGGGGGAAACAACGCGAGAGGCTCCATAGCCTCGAGAAAGCCAACCAGCACCGGCCGGAGGGCCGCAAGACTCGCGCCGGGCCCCGCCCCCACCACAGAGGGCCGGGCCAGAGAGGAGTCCGCCGTAAGGCCCCACAGCCAGCCACAACACCGCAGGTGAGCCCAGAAGGCCCCTAGGGCTCTAGGTTAAGCCCCTGGGGGCCGGGGGCCACCCTTGAGGAGGGATCACGGAGGGAGGGGGCCTTTAATGACTTTGGGATTACAGGCCAGGCACATCCTATGACCCTAGCCTCCCGGGGAGATAAAGAAGTTCCCCCTTTTGGTAGCCCCCAGCTGCTGGACATGTTGAGGGGTTCCCTGTAGGATTCCCTCCCGCCTAGTGTATCATAGGCTGTATAGAGTACCTAGGCCTACTGTATATATGTTGATGTATAAACCGTGTTGCGCCTGTTCTAGGCCCTAGTTGGTAAAGAGCACCCGAATGAGCAGTGGTGCTGTGATTTTAATGCGGCCTTTTAGTGGCCAGAATTGTGAAGGGTCTTTTTAAATGAACGCGCACTAGTTACCCGAATGTATAATTTGAATAATTGAATGCCATCTTGATTAAGATAAAGGAACCTGATTGTTACTTATCTAAGCCTGGTGTGGTGTCCGGTTATTGCTTCGCATTTCTGAGTTAAAGTGAGAGTGTGCTGCACAACTGCCTTACACATTGCCTTCGCGTGCCTTTCCCCGCTTTGCGCCATGCTACCATAACGGTCTCGGTAACCCCGTTTCCAACACCATCTTATTTAAAAAAAAAGTATTTTTGTTAGAAGGGGCTCCTTATGTTTTAGTAACAGACAATGGGACACATTTTGTATCAGAGAAAATGCATAAGTTTTTAGATTTACAAGACATTAAGCATTTTAAAGTAGCACTCTACTCTCCTTCTTCTAATGGGCCGGTGGAACGCGGTAACAAGATTATGAAGGAAGGGATCCAGACTGCTATTGCTTCAGGTCTTGATGTGGGAAAATTTCTCGAGGAAAAGGTGTGGAATTATAATACATCTCCTCATTGTACCACTGAAGTCACACCTTTCGAGCTATTAAGAGGTAGAAAAGCACACTCTACTTTATTTCCTCTTGGTTAGACAAGAAAAGTATAAATGTTATAAAAGAAGGGTCTGACAGAGAAATGTTGGTAAACAAAGTTAAAGAGAAACAACATCACATGAAGAAAAATTATGATAAAAAGAATTATTTAAGGAATTTGGAAATTTCAGTTGGTGACTGGGTAATGATTAAAAACCTTATAAGGTTTCAAAAGGAGTTCGGTATTTTCAAATCCAGTTCAAGTTAGCAAAACCAGCAAAGGAGCTGCCTTTTTGAATGAGAAAGGTTGGTGGAACAAAAGGCAATTGGTACAAATGTCTCAAGAGCAAGCCAAGCTAGTTAGTTGTAGGAAAGACAATTTGGGTTCTGAAAGCTGCGGGTGGACACATTGGTTACAATCGGATGTGAAAACTGTACCTGTTTCCAGAAATGAAAATGTTGGTTCTGCCAGTGGTTCTCTCACTGCTTCATTTAGTCGTTGCGGCAGGTTGAGGAGAGCTCCTGCTAGATATAATGAGTTCATTGCATATTAAATTGTTAATGAGTTTATTGCATATTAAATTGTTTTTATGATAAAGGGGGAGGTGATGTAGTGGTGATGTATTTGTCTGGTGTTACCTTATCCCTTTGTATACATGTCATTAGAATGCTGTATAGGTAATGTAGAATGTCTTGATTGGAATATACGACGTGGAGTCTTCCTCGGTTCGGGGTTCGATGGGCTGAGGCAGTTGCTGATCGGACTTCGGGCTGAGGAGGCGCTCCTTGTCGTGGGTGAAGTACTTTGGAATAAACTACTTCTTATTTACCTTACCAAGTCTCATGCGTAATGACTAAGTGAATCATTACACTCAGTTACCCCGCTGGTCTCGGCCTTGCCTCAGTTACACCGCAGGACCCGGCCTGGCCTCAGTTACACCGCAGGACCCTGCCTGGCCTCAGTTACACCGCTGGTCTCCGTCTGGCCTCAGTTATACTGCTGGTCTCGGCCTGGCCTCAGTTACACCGCAGGATCCTGCCTGGCCTCAGTTACACCGCTGGTCTCGGCCTGGCCTCAGTTACACTGCTGGTCTCGGCCTGGCCTCAGTTACACTTTAGGACCCGGCCTGGCCTCAGTTACACCGCAGGACCCTGCCTGGCCTCAGTTACACCGCTGGTCTCGGCCTGGCCTCAGTTACACCGCTGGTCTCGGCCTGGCCTCAGTTACACCGCAGGTCTCTGCCTGGCCTCAGTTAAACCGCTATTCTCGGCCTGGCCTGAGTTACACCGCTGGTCTCGGCCTGGCCTCCGTTACACCGCAGGACCCTGCCTGGCCTCTTTTACACCGCTGGTCTCGGCCTGGCCTCAGTTACACCGCAGGACCCTGCCTGGCCTCAGTTACACCGCTGGTCTCGGCCTGGCCTCAGTTACACCGCGGGCCTCGGCCTGGCCTCAGTTACACCGCAGTACCCGGCCTGGCCTCCGTTACACCGCAGGACCCTGCCTGGCCTCAGTTACACAGCTGGTCTCGGCCTGGCCTCAGTTACACTGCTGGTCTCGGCCTGGCCTCAGTTACACTTCAGGACCCGGCCTGGCCTCAGTTACACCGCAGGACCCTGTCCGGCCTCAGTTACACCGCTGGTCTCGGCCTGGCCTCAGTTACACCGCTGGTCTTGGCCTAGCCTCAGTTACACCGCAGGTCTCTGCCTGGCCTCAGTTACACCACTGGTCTCGGCCTGGCCTCAGTTACACTGCTGGTCTCGGCCTGGCCTCCGTTACACCGCAGGACCCTGCCTGGCCTCTTTTACACCGCTGGTCTCGGTCTGGCCTCAGTTACACTGTTGGTCTTGGCCTGGCCTCAGTTACACCGCAGGACCAGGCCTGGCCTCAGTTACACCGCAGGACCCTGCCTGGCCTCAGTTACACTGCTGGTCTCGGCCTGGCCTCAGTTACACCGCTGGTCTCGCCCTGGCCTCAGTTACACCGCTGGTCTCGGCCTGGCCTCAGTTACACCGCAGGTCTCTGCCTGGCCTCTGTTACACTGCTGGTCTCGTCCTGGCCTCAGTTACACCGCTGGTCTCGGCCTGGCCTCAGTTACACCGCTGGTCTCGGCCTGGCCTCAGTTACACCGCTGGTCTCGGCCTGGCCTCAGTTACACCGCAGGACCCTGCCTGGCCTCAGTTACACCGCAGGGCCCTGCCTGGCCTCAGTTACACAGCAGGGCTCTGCCTGGCCTCAGTTACACCGCAGGTCTCTGCCTGGCCTCAGTTACACCGCTGGACCCTGCCTGGCCTCAGTTACACCGCAGGACCCTGCCTGGCCTCAGTTACACCGCAGGGCTCTGCCTGGCCTCAGTTACACCGCAGGGCTCTGCCTGGCCTCAGTTACACCGCAGGGCTCTGCCTGGCCTCAGTTACACAGCAGGGCTCAGCCTGGCCTCAGTTACACCGCAGGACCCTGCCTGGCCTCAGTTACACCGCAGGACCCTGCCTGGCCTCAGTTACACCGTAGGTCCCTGCCTGGCCTCGGTTACACCTCATGGCTCTGCCTGGCCTCAGTTACACCGCAGGGCTCTGCCTGGCCTCACTTACACTGCAGGGCTCTGCCTGGCCTCAGTTACACCGCAGGACCCTGCCTGGCCTCAGTTACAGCGCAGCGCTCTGCCTGGCCTCAGTTACACCGCAGCGCTCTGCCTGGCCTCAGTTACACCGCAGGACCCTGTCTGGCCTCAGTTACACTGCAGGGCTCTGCCTGGCCTCAGTTACACCGTAGGACCCTGCCAGGCCTCAGTTAAACAGCAGGTCTCGGCCTGGGCTCAGCTACACTGCTGGTCTCGGCCTGGCCTCAGTTACACTGCAGGACCCTGCCTGGCCTCGGTTACACCGCAGGCCTCTGTCTGGCCTCAGTTACACCGCAGGCCTCTGCCTTGCCTCAGTTATACCGCAGGACCCTGCCTGGCCTCAGTTACACTGCAGGACCCTGCCTGGCCTCAGTTACACAGCAGGGCTCTCCCTGGTCTCAGTTACAACGCAGGACCCTGCCTGGCCTCAGTTACACCATAGGACCCTGTCTGGCCTCAGTTACACCGCAGGACCCTGCCTGGCCTCAGTTACACCGCAGGACCCTGCCTGGCCTCAGTTACACCGCAGGGCTCTGCCTGGCCTCAGTTACACCGTAGGACCCTGCCTGGCCTCTGTTACACTGGAGGACCCTGCCTGGCCTCAGTTACACTGCATGGCTCTGCCTGGCCTCAGTTACACCGCAGGACCCTGCCTGGCCTCAGTTACACCGCAGCGCTCTGCCTGGCCTCAGTTACACCGCAGGGCCCTGCCTGGCCTCAGTTACACCGCAGGGCCCTGCCTGGCATCAGTTACACCGCAGGACCCTGCCTGGCCTCAGTTACGCCGTAGGACCCTGTCTGGCCTCAGTTACACCGTATGACTCTGCCTGGCCTCAGTTACACCGTAGGACACTGCCTGGCCTCAGTTACACCGCTTGGCTCTGCCTGGCCTCAGTTACACCGCAGGGCTCTACCTGGCCTCAGTTACACCGCAGGGCTCTGCCTGGCCTCAGTTACACCGCAGAACCCTGCCTGGCCTCAGTTACACCATAGGACCCTGCCTGGCTTCAGTTACACCGCATGGCTATGCCTGGCGTCAGTTACACTGCAGGGCTCTGCCTGGCCTCAGTTACACCGCAGGGCTCTGCCTGGCCTCAGTTACACCGCAGGACCCTGCCTGGCCTCAGTTACACCGTAGGACCCTGCCTGGCCTCAGTTACACCGCATGGCTCTGCCTCGCCTCATTTACACCGCAGGACGCTGCCTGGCCTCAGGTACACCGCAAGACCCTGCCTGGCCTCAGTTACACCGCAGCGCTCTGCCTGGCCTCAGTTACACCGCAGAACCCTGCCTGGCTTCAGTTACACCGCAGGGCTCTGCCTGGCCTCAGTTACACTGTAGGACCCTGTCTGGCCTCAGTTATACCGTAGGACCCTGCCTGGCCTCAGTTACACCTCATGGCTCTGCCTGGCCTGGCTAAGCTCCTGAGACGGCTGCAACGCATCCAGAACGCCTCTGCACGTCTTATCCTCGACATCCCCGACGCAGCCACATCACACCCCACCTGAGAGACCTGCACTGGCTCCCTGTCAACAACAGGATAACCTTCAAGCTCCTCACCCACGCACACAAAGCACTCCACAACTCCGGACCAGCCTACCTCAACAGACGACTCAGCTTCTACACCCCCACCCG
The DNA here is from genome assembly GCA_963921515.1 of Calotriton arnoldi. NCBI lineage: Eukaryota > Metazoa > Chordata > Amphibia > Caudata > Salamandridae > Calotriton > Calotriton arnoldi. The sequence continues at coordinate 2,998,482 of CAWUFW010001130.1, read as the reverse complement.
CCAGCTCCGCTCGACCAGCCTCGCCCTCGCCACAGTCCCCCGCATCCGGAAAACGACCGCCGGCGGCAGATCCTTCTCCCACCTCGCCGCCAAGACCTGGAACACCCTCCCCACCAACCTCCGACAGACCCAAGACCTACTGGCCTTCAGAAGACTCCTCAAGACCTGGCTCTTCGATCAGTAGCAGCACCACCTCCCTCTTCCCCCAGCGCCTTGAGACCCTCGCGGGTATGTAGTGCGCTTTATAAGTGACATGATTGATTGATTGATTGAGTTACACCGCAGGGCTCTGCCTGGCCTCAGTTACACAGGAAGGCTATGCCTGGCCTCAGTCACACCGCATGGCTCTGCCTGGCCTCAGTTACACTGCATGGCTCTGCCTGGCCTCAGTTACACCGCAGGGCTCTGCCTGGCCTCAGTTACACCGCAGGGCTCTGCCTGGCCTCAGTTACACCGCAGGGCTCTGCCTGGCCTCAGTTACACCGCAGGTCTCGGACTGGCCTCAGTTACACCGCAGGTCTCGGCCTGGCCTCAGTTACAACGCAGGGCTCTGCCTGGCCTCAGTTACACCGCAGGGCTCTGCCTGGCCTCAGTTACACCGCAGGGCTCTGCCTGGCCTCAGTTACACCACAGGTCTCGGCCTGGCCTCAGTTACACCGCAGGACCCTGCCTGGCCTCAGTTACACCGCAGGGCTCTGCCTGGCCTCAGTTACACCGCAGGGCTCTGCCTGGCCTCAGTTACACCGCAGGGCTCTGCCTGGCCTCAGTTACACCGCAGGTCTCTGCCTGGCCTCAGTTACACCGCAAGCGTCTGCCTGGCCTCAGTTAAACAGCAGGTCTCGGCCTGGCCTCAGTTACCCCGCTGGTCTCGGCCTGGCCTCAGTTACACCGCAGGACCCGGCCTGGCCTCAGTTACACCGCAGGACCCTGCCTGGCCACAGTTACACCGCTGGTCTCCGTCTGGCCTCAGTTATACCGCTGGTCTCGGCCTGGCCTCAGTTACACCGCAGGACCCGGCCTGGCCTCAGTTACACCGCAGGACCCTGCCTGGCTTCAGTTACAACGCAGTGCTCTGCCTGGCCTCAGTTACACCGCTGGTCTCGGCCTGGCCTCAGTTACACCGCTGGTCTCGGCCTGGCCTCAGTTACACCGCAGGTCTCTGCCTGGCCTCAGTTAAACCGCTATTCTCGGCCTGGCCTCAGTTACACCGCGCTGGTCTCGGCCTGGCCTCCGTTACACCGCAGGACCCTGCCTGGCCTCTTTTACACCGCTGGTCTCGGCCTGGCCTCAGTTACACCGCAGGACCCTGCCTGGCCTCAGTTACACCGCTGGTCTCGGCCTGGCCTCAGTTACACCGCGGGACTCGGCCTGGCCTCAGTTACACCGCAGTACCCGGCCTGGCCTCAGTTACACCGCATTACCCTGCCTGGCCTCAGTTACACAGCTGGTCTCGGCCTGGCCTCAGTTACACTGGTGGTCTCGGCCTGGCCTCAGTTACACTTCAGGACCCGGCCTGGCCTCAGTTACACCGCAGGACCCTGCCCAGCCTCAGTTACACCACTGGTCTCGGCCTGGCCTCAGTTACACTGCTGGTCTCGGTCTGGCCTCCGTTACATCGCAGGACCCTGCCTGGCCTCTTTTACACCGCTGGTCTCGGTCTGGCATCAGTTACACTGTTGGTCTTGGCCTGGCCTCAGTTACACCGCAGGACCAGGCCTGGCCTCAGTTACACCGCAGGACCCTGCCTGGCCTCAGTTACACTGCTGGTCTCGGCCTGGCCTCTGTTACACCGCTGGTCTCGGCCTGGCCTCAGTTACACCGATGGTCTCGGCCTGGCCTCAGTTACACCGCAGGTCTCTGCCTGGCCTCTGTTACACCGCTGGTCTCGTCCTGGCCTCAGTTACACCGCTGGTCTCGGCCTGGCCTCAGTTACACCGCTGGTCTCGGCCTGGCCTCAGTTACACCGCAGGACCCTGCCTGGCCTCAGTTACACCGCAGGGCCCTGCCTGGCCTCAGTTACACAGCAGGGCTCTGCCTGGCCTCAGTTACACCGCAGGTCTCTGCCTGGCCTCAGTTACACCGCTGGACCCTGCCTGGCCTCAGTTACACCGCAGGACCCTGCCTGGCCTCAGTTACACCGCAGGGCTCCGCCTGGCCTCAGTTACACCGCAGGGCTCTGCCTGGCCTCAGTTACACCGCAGGGCTCTGCCTGGCCTCAGTTACACAGCAGGGCTCTGCCTGGCCTCAGTTACACCGTAGGACCCTGCCTGTCCTCAGTTACACCGCAGGACCCTGCCTGGCCTCAGTTACACCGTAGGACCCTGCCTGGCCTCGGTTACACCTCGTGGCTCTGCCTGGCCTCAGTTACACCGCAGGGCTCTGCCTGGCCTCACTTACACGGCAGGGCTCTGCCTGGCCTCAGTTACACCGCAGGACCCTGCCTGGCCTCAGTTACACCGCATCGCTCTGCCTGGCCTCAGTTACACCGCAGCGCTCTGCCTGGCCTCAGTTACACCGCAGGACCCTGTCTGGCCTCAGTTACACCGCAGGGCTCTGCCTGGCCTCAGTTACACCGTAGGACCCTGCCAGGCCTCAGTTAAACAGCAGGTCTCGGCCTGGGCTCAGCTACACTGCTGGTCTCGGCCTGGCCTCAGTTACACCGCTGGTCTCGGCCTGGCCTCAGTTACACCACTGGTCTCGGCCTGGCCTCAGTTACACCTCTGCTCTCAGCCTGGCCTCAGTTACACCGCTGGTCTCGGCCTGGCCTCAGTTACACTGCTGGTCTCGGTCTGGCCTCAGTTACACCGCAGGACCCTGCCTGGCATCAGTTACACCGCTGGTCTCGGCCTGGCGTCAGTTACACCGCTGGTCTCGGCCTGGCCTCAGTTACACCGCAGGGCTCTGCCTGGCCTCAGTTATACAGCAGGGCTCTGCCTGGCCTCAGTTACACCGTAGGACCCTGCCTGTCCTCAGTTACACCGCAGGACCCTGCCTGGCCTCAGTTACACCGTAGGACCCTGCCTGGCCTCGGTTACACCTCGTGGCTCTGCCTGGCCTCAGTTACACCGCAGGGCTCTGCCTGGCCTCAGTTACACCACAGGGCTCTGCCTGGCCTCAGTTACACCGCAGGACCCTGCCTGGCCTCAGTTACACCGCAGGGACCTGCCTGGCCTCGGTTACACAGCAGGGCTTTGCCTGGCGTCAGTTACACCGCAGGTCTCTGCCTGGCATCAGTTACACCGCTGGACCCTGCCTGGCCTCAGTTACACCGCAGGACCCTGCCTGGCCTCAGTTACACCACAGGGCTCTGCCTGGCCTCAGTTACACCGCAGGGCTCTGCCTGGCCTCAGTTACACCGCAGGGCTCTGCCTGGCCTCAGTTACACAGCAGGGCTCTGCCTGGCCTCAGTTACACCGTAGGACCCTGCCTGTCCTCAGTTACACCGCAGGACCCTGCCTGGCCTCAATTACACTGTAGGACCCTGCCTGGCTTCGGTTACACCTCATGGCTCTGCCTGGCCTCAGTTACACCGCAGGGCTCTGCCTGGCCTCAGTTACACCGCAGGGCTCTGCCTGGCCTCAGTTACACCGCAGGACCCTGCCTGGCCTTAGATACACCGCAGCGCTCTGCCTGGCCTCAGTTACACCGCAGCGCTCTGCCTGGCCTCAGTTACACCGCAGGACCCTGTCTGGCCTCAGTTACACCGCAGGGCTCTGCCTGGCCTCAGTTACACCGTAGGACCCTGCCAAGCCTCAGTTAAACAGCAGGTCTCGGCCTGGCCTCAGCTACACTGCTGGTCTCGGCCTGGCCTCAGTTACACCGCTGGTCTCGGCCTGGCCTCAGTTACACCGCTGGTCTCGGACTGGCCTCAGTTACACCGCTGCTCTCGGCCTGGCCTCAGTTACACCGCTGGTTTCGGCCTGGCCTCAGTTACACTGCTGGTCTTGGGCTGGCCTCAGTTACACCGCAGGACCCTGCCTGGCATCAATTACACAGCTGGTCTCGGCCTGGCCTCAGTTACACCGCTGGTCTCGGCCTGGCCTCAGTTACACCGCAGGACCCGGCCTGGCCTCAGTTACACCGAAGGACCCTGCCTGGCCTCAGTTACACCGCTGGTCTCGGCCTGGCCTCAGTTACAACGCAGGGCTCTTCCTGGCCTCAGTTACACCACAGGGCTCTGCCTGGCCTCAGTTACACCGCAGGTCTCTGCCTGGCCTCAGTTACACCGCAAGCGTCTGCCTGGCCTCAGTTAAACAGCAGGTCTCTGCCTGCCCTCAGTTACACCGCAGGACCCTACCTGGCCTCAGTTACACCGCTGGTCTCGGCCTGGCCTCAGTTACACCGCTGGTCTCGGCCTGGCCTCAGTTACACCGCAGGACCCGGCCTGGCCTCAGTTACAGCGCAGGACCCTGCCTGGCCTCAGTTACACAGCTGGTCTCGGCCTGGCCTCAGTTACACTGATGGTCTTGGCCTGGCCTCAGTTACACTGCAGGACCCGGCCTGGCCTCAGTTACACCCCAGGACGCTGCCTGGCCTCAGTTACACCGCTGGTCTCGGCCTGGCCTCAGTTACACCGCTGGTCTCGGCGTGGCCTCAGTTACACTGCAGGTCTCTGCCTGGCCTCAGTTACACCGCTGGTCTCGGCCTGGCCTCAGTTACACCACTGGTCTCGGCCTGGCCTCAGTTACACCGCAGGACCCTGCCTGGCCTCAGTTACACCGCTGGTCTCGGTCTGGCCTCAGTTACACTGTTGGTCTTGGCCTGGCCTGGCCTCAGTTACACCGCAGGACCCGGCCTGGCCTCAGTTACACCGCAGGACCCTGCCTGGCCATGACCAAATGAAAGGAGAACCACACCAGGTATATATATAAAATATATGTATTTATTTCTAAACACTCACTACTAATCTCTTTATGAGATTAGAGTCCAAGATACACAATATCACAGTATTAAAACGACAGTAAATAGCACAATATACAATGGGCCCCAGGGGGGGACCAAACCATATATTAAGAAAGTGGTATAAGAACCACGACTTGACTAGACACAGTGCCTACAGCACGTAGAATCGCTGGGACCCCAAGGAACCACCCAAGGTAGTGACACAGGAGACCCACGGGGGACGTGTGCAGTGTGAGAACACAGCCGCGAGCGCCGTAGGATTCTATGCGGAAAGTCGCGGTTGGAATTTTAAAGATAAAGGACACTTAGGAGAGGACTTTGAGCAAACCCCTTTAGACTTAAGGGGTTCTAGGGCCAACACCCACGGGAGCACCGTAGTACTCGAGTTACCTCACCCAGGGAAGCCGGGTGCATAGGTGTCAAAGGGTGTCGGGAATCGTCGTTGTTTTCAATGGCGATCTGCTGCAAAGTGCTGCTGCCGTGAAGAAGAAAAGTGTCCGGGATGATCCAAGCCTGGATCGAAGATGTGAAGAACCTGAAAGCAGAGGGGACAGGGTCTGGGTCACTAGCCAGTGACCAGGAGCGGAGCAATCGAATGCCCACCGATGTCGGGTGCTTCAGGTGCGAAGAGGTGAAGCTTGACTCTGCAGCCACGGGGTCCAGGAGATGTCGAGGACAACCAGGAGCCGGATTCGAGCTGTCCCACAAACGATGTTGAGTGCTGGGGTGTCGCTGATCGGATTTATCACAAAAAGTCTTGGCAACAGCAACCCATGCAGGAAGAGAAAAGATGCTTCTGTGCGGACCAGCAAGGTCCTGGGGACTCCCCAAGTGATGGAGAGTCAGGGCACGTCTGGAGCAACCATGGAAGCCCAATTAAAGTTAGAGTTGCCTTCTTGGGGACCCACAGGTCAACAGACCAGGGATCGCGAAGGGACCTCAAGAGGAATCACAAAATGGCGGCCCACGGAACACTCGTTGAGTGTAGGCCAGCAATCTTCGGTGTAATTACTGCTCTGGGTCAGGGCTACAAGTATCCCAAAGCTCAGCCTCAGGAATTGCCGGAAAGCTGATGCTTCTGCAAATGGTCGCGGTGTCCAGGGGTTTGGGTTGCACGGTCTCCACGAGGGATACGGGCCTCAGACTTGCTGTGGGCACAGATCGACCTCAGAGACCTCGGGAACCCACCTTATGTGTGGCAATATTCTTCGGAGTCTGCAGGAGCTTCGGAGATGCCAACAGGTCAGTTGCGTTAAAGGTGCCTGCCTTGCAGGGGAGTAACTCCTTTACTCCAAGGGAGATTCTTCAGTCATCCAGCGTAGTGTAGATCGTCAAAGTACTTGGTTTCTGTGTCAGAGTTTAGTCCAGGTGTAATCTAAAGTCCTGTAGTCAGGGGTTCCTAATTTATACCCAAGGAAGGGGTGGGACAAACTCTGGGGACCCACCTATGGGAGGATGAGGAAAGAGGAGTGGCTACACCCATTTCCTTTGTCCAGTTTCGCGCCAGAGCAGGGGCTGGTAGCCCCTGCAACCGGTTTGAGCTGGACTATGCACAGGGACACCAAATGTGCCCCCAGTGCAGACTTCAAAGCACTCTTGGAGTGCACCCACCCAGCCCCAATACACTAAAGCCTGTCTGGGAGGTGGTCACACCTCCCTGTGACAGGAAACCTATTGTCCAGGCCTCCCCTGCCGGAGTTTCATCCAGCAGAAGGAGGGCAGACTCGTGTCTGTGGCTGCCGCATCCATTTTGTGATGCCAGGGTTCTGTTAAGCTGGTACCGGGTGTACCGGTGGTGCCATGCTTCTCCCTCTAGTAGGGTGGAATCATACCTCCCACCCCAGTTACTGGGGTGGAGGTATGATTCCAAGGTGTTTGACACCAAACACGACATGTTTCCATGCAGCCCTTCTCAAGTTAGCATTTACCGCGAGGTCATAATGCACTTAAGAGTATATGGTTGGCTGCATCACAGACAACCCCGGAATAGTGGTTCCAAAGGCTGCAGAGGGGCTCTGCTCATGCATGGGCACCCTCTCACATGAAACCCAGCACCCTGCCTTCAGGATTGTTAAGGCCTGCCATAGGGGTGACTGATAGGTTTACATGTGCAGTGATATGGAGAGATATAGGGAACCTATATCTCAGTAAGGGGTGCATACACCACCTTACACAGGCTGCTGTAGCAGACCTGTTGTGTCATTTTGGATGGCCCCTCAGGGGTGGCATAATACATGCTGCAGCCCCTGGGAGGCCTCTGGGGTACCTATGCCCTGGGTACATAGTATACCAAATACTAGGGACTCATAAGGGTACCCCAGAATCCAATCTGGAGTGTACCTAAAGTACATGCAATCAATTTAAAGGGGAAAGCAGATAGGCTGGGGTCCTGAATAGCAGGATCCCAGCCAAACTAAGTCGAAAACCAGCAAAACACCAGGAAAAAAGTGGGGGCAACCATGCAGTCAGATTCCGCCTTCCTACATAACCCCCCCCCCCAAATGAAAGGAGATAAGGCTAACCTTGCCCAGTTGAGCCTTTATTGACTAAGTGGCCATATAAGGAAGAACCTGCACTAGCATGGTTACCCCCTGTCTTATGGTCCACTAAGCAATTCCTAACCCCAAGGGTATTGGATGATCTCCACCATTTGGAATTACTACCTGTAGTGTGTTTTGGCAAAGTAAAAGGCTGGTGGGGTGTCTGAGTGGAGAAGTGAGGCCCTAATAAAGTTGGTCTCAGCTTCCTCAGATCACTGGTCACCATGGAGGCCTTTCTTTACATGACTGAGTTGTATCTGGCCCTAAGGGTCAACCTCTGACAGCCTACAGCTGGGGGTTGGGTCCCTTTGGTTGGAACAATGGAGGGACATGGTAGGTTTGGAACCACTGGGTCCCAGGTTTGCCCTTGCCCAACAGAGTCCATCTGGGGGAGGTCCCTACACAATGGTAAGAGGGATCCCTCAGTGTGCTGAGGAATTTTCACCTGGCTAGGGCTACTAGACTGGGTGCCCCTAATCTGAGGATGAGGGGGTTCCTCTGGACAGGGAGCCCTTAGGGGTCCACTGACCTCCCTGACCTCTGCAGCCCTGGGCTGACAGAGGGAGGGGAGAGAGGGGCATATTACCTGCTCCAGACTGGGTACCACCTTGGAAGGGTCCCCTGCCATCAGGGGTGTTGCCAGGCCAGCCCTGACCACCTCTGGGGCAGTTCCTTCACTAGGGGTAGGATCAGTTCCCTGAGGAAGCTGACCCTTACCTATAGTCTGGGGGAAAGAAGACTTTTCTTCAACCCTTCTGCTCTTAAGGGGAGTAGAGTGGGCCATTCTTTCAGGCTCCACTTCTCCAAAATTTCCCTGGGATGGGGCTGAGGCCCTAACAGCCCCACCAACCTTCTCAGAGAGGCCCAACATTTTTAAATGGGCCTGGTATTCAACTTTAGCCCGGGCTGAAACCTCCAGATCATTGCCCAACAGGCAATCTACAGGCAAGTTTGGGGACACTGCCACTCTCTTTGGGCTAGTGACCCCTCCCCAGCTGAGATTGACTATGGCCATGGGATGATCTGTTCTGATACCATCAATGTTGGTCACCTGGTACTTGAACTCAGGTAAAAGCTGTTGAGGGGGGACTAGTTTCCCTGTCACCATGGTGACACTGGCCCCTGTGTCCCTAAGTGCCACAGCTTTCTGACCATTTATTAAGGGCTCCTGTCTGTTCTTGCCCAAAGTATTGGGACTCATAGTAAAAGTGGCAAATACCATGCCACCATCACAGACTAAGGAGGCCTGGGAGGAGGACCTTGATAAACTGGGGTCCACCTCAGTTCCCCATGAGAATGCACCTACCTTTTTGGGTGCATTACTACCACCTGGGGGATTACTACTTGTAGTACCAGGAGGAGTGGTAGTATTGCTGGGAGGAACATTTTCCTTATTGCTGGCCTTAGAGCAACTGGGGTCATTTTTCCAGTGGCCAGGCTTCTTACATATATGGCAATAAGGTTTCTTTTCAGGGGAGGAAGGAGTTTGGGACCCACCCCCAGAAGAGGAATTTTGGGGCCCTGTAGTGGATTTATCTTTTGATTTATCCCCACCTTTCTCTTGGTTTTTGGAAGAATCTTTCTTCTGGTCACCACCCTGATTCTTTGGCTTTACTCTGGTTCTGACCCATTTGTCTGCCTTCTTTCCCAATTCTTGGGGAGAGGTCAGATCAGAGTCCACCAGGTACTGGTGTAAAAGCTGGTTTTGACAATTATTAAGGATCTGTTCCCTCATAATCAAATTGTACAATCCTAAAAAGTCATGCACCTTGCTGCCATGTATCCAACCTTCCAGAGCCTTAGTAGAACAATCTACAAAGTCAACCCAGTCCTGAGTCTGTGCCTTTTGGGTGTCTCTGAACTTTAACCTGTATTGTTCAGTGGTTAGGCCAAACCCATCAATCAGAGCACTCTTCAGGACTTTGTAATTATCAGCATCCTCTTCTCTTACAGCGAGGAGCTTGTCTCTACCTTTGTCTGCAAAGGAGAGCCACAAGATTGCTGCCCACTGCTCCTGGGGACCCTCTGTACTTTACAGGCCCTCTCCAGTGCAGTTATCCATTTGTGGATGTCATCCCCACTCTGGTAGGGAGGGACAATCTTGTTCAGGTTCCTATGGGGATGAGTATCTTCTCTATTCCTAGGGACACTGTTGCTGCCACCATGGGACCCTAGTCCCAATTTCTGAGAAGCTCTCTGAAGCTCCAGGGATTCCCTGTCTAAGGCCAATTGCTCTCTCTTGATTCTGAGCTTAGCTCTCTCAAACTCAAGCAGTTGGCATTTCTTCTCATAAGAGGATGCCCTTTTATGAGAAGCAGAGGACCCTATAGAAGTACCAGAATGATTAGATTCCTGAGAAGGAGATCTTGATCTTCTTGGTAGACTATTAACCCTTCCAGGTGGGGTAAAGAGAACCCCACTGGGGTCTCCTTCCTCACCTTCAGGAAGAATTGGATTTTCCAGGTTGGAATCATTTTGATCCCCCTGGCCAGCATCAGAGTCTGGGTCATAGTAGTGTTAACTACCTGGCCTTTCCTCTTCTGCTGCCCCATCCCCTTTGCCAACCTCATCAGACCCTGGGGTCTTTTTGAGGTCATCTGCTAGCAACAACTGTATGAGGTGTTGTGTGGATGGGCTTTTCCCTGTCTTCAATTTCCTAGAGGCACACATAGTCCTCAATTCTTGGTATGAGACCTGGTCATACTTAGTTGGGAGAGACCCACTGGTTTCTGCCCTTGAAGACATGACTAGTGTGGTGTGATGTATGCACCTACCTACTCTAGTGGGGCCTACTAAACTCTCTTGAGTTGTAGAAAGGGTGTGCTAAGCCCTTGACACACAACTCTAAGTTCAGTAGAACTTACTGTATTCTAAACTTGATTTATATGTACCTATGTACCTATAGTGCTTTTCAGTTAGTCACTCAAAGAGATTATCTGGTAAAGCAATAGCAAGCTTGAATCCAACCGCTGCACACCAATGTGAGAAGTTGGCCTGGCATATGCTGTCCACTAGTTATAGTGGGCACCTTGCACCAGTCCAAACGACCCTTATTGATGATAGGTTTAAAGACAACCTTTATTGAAAGCTATCCTAGTGGTAGAGCAGCCTTCAGGCTAAGTCTTGAAGGAGTGTAAAGCAGCTTGGTTTACCAGATTATAACCTCTTGAATGACCAAATGAAAGGAGAACCACACCAGGTATATATATAAAATATATGTATTTATTTCTAAACACTCACTACTAATCTCTTTATGAGATTAGAGTCCAAGATACACAATATCACAGTATTAAAACGACAGTAAATAGCACAATATACAATGGGCCCCAGGGGGGGACCAAACCATATATTAAGAAAGTGGTATAAGAACCACGACTTGACTAGACACAGTGCCTACAGCACGTAGAATCGCTGGGACCCCAAGGAACCACCCAAGGTAGTGACACAGGAGACCCACGGGGGACGTGTGCAGTGTGAGAACTCAGCCGCGAGCGCCGTAGGATTCTATGCGGAAAGTCGCGGTTGGAATTTTAAAGATAAAGGACACTTAGGAGAGGACTTTGAGCAAACCCCTTTAGACTTAAGGGGTTCTAGGGCCAACACCCACGGGAGCACCTGAGTACTCGAGTTACCTCACCCAGGGAAGCCGGGTGCATAGGTGTCAAAGGGTGTCGGGAATCAATGGCGATCTGCTGCAAAGTGCTGCTGCCGTGAAGAAGAAAAGTGTCCGGGATGATCCAAGCCTGGATCGAAGATGTGAAGAACCTGAAAGCAGAGGGGACAGGATCTGGGTCACTAGCCAGTGACCAGGAGCGGAGCAATCGAATGCCCACCGATGTCGGGTGCTTCAGGTGCGAAGAGGTGAAGCTTGACTCTGCAGCCACGGGGTGCAGGAGACGTCGAGGACAACCAGGAGCCGGATTCGAGCTGTCCCACAAAGGATGTCGAGTGCTGGGGTGTCGGTGCTCGGATTGAACACAACAAGCCTTGAAATGAATGAAATGAAAGGGACATTTATAAAGCGCATGGCTACCCGGAGGCCTCCCAGCGCTGCGCATAATCAGTAATCAGAGATAGGGGTTTTAAGAAAACAGAAGTGTTTTCAGTTGTTTTCGGAAAACAAGGTGGCTGGGTTCCATGCGGAGGTGAAGAGATAGTGCATTCCAGAGTTTAGCTGCATTGAGGGAAAAGAGACGACCACCGCTTCTGGACCTCTTAATTCTGGGGACTTCGACTAAGTGAAGTTCGTCCGAGTGGAGTTTCCTACTCGCTTTGTAGGGGTGAATCATGGTCGAGATTAGGGGAGGCCCATTCCCCTGCAGGGACTTGTGGACGACACAGAGGGCTTTAAAGCTAACTCTCTCTTTCACTGGCAACCAGTGAAGGGAGCGAAGGGCAGGTTTGGCTGAGACGCGGTTCGGAGTTCCCATCAATAGTCTAGCCGCACTGTTCTGAACCGTTTGCAGTTTAGTGATTACTGCAGTCGGGCCCCCAAGTAAAGTGCGTTTCCATAGTCTATCCTAAAAAGTATCAGCGCTTGGACTAGGACTTTCTTAGCTTGGGGAGGAAGGATGGGGAGCACTTTTCTGCCCATTCTAAGCAAGCCAAAGCAGGTGGCGACCGTCTTCCTTGCTTGCACCTTGAATGTCAGGTTCTGGTCTAGCCAGATGCCCAGACTCTTTATTTCGGGTTTGGGGGTCGGGGCTGGGCCCATGCACGCTGGCCACATGGTCCCTAGTGTCACATTCGAGGGGTTGCCCAGGATCATGATCTCGGTTTTTTCACCGTTAAGCTTCAGGTGGGACGCCCCCATCCACTTAGAGACCTCCATTAGGCATGCTTGAAGGACATTCGTCTGTTGCGTAGCTTGGTTGAGCGCTACGACCAATTGGGTGTCGTCAGCGTAGGTCACCATATGGATTCCGAAAGGGGCCACGATTGCCGCCAAAGGGGCCATATATATATTAAAAAGAGTTGGGCTAAGCGATGAGCCCTGACGGACACCACATAGCAAAAGCAAGGGTTTAGAACTCGTATCTCCTTCAAAAATCTGGAAGGAGCGTCCCTCCAGAAAGGAGCGCAGCCACTGCAATGCAGTGGCAGCTATTCCTATGTTTCTGAGACGGTGAATCAGAATGCGATGGTTCACCGTATCGAATGCTGCGCTCAGGTCAAGGAGGATGATGGCCGCTGACCCTCCTGAGTCCAGGATCTTTCTGCTTTCCTCTACCACCGCTAGCAAAGCAGTTTCAGTACCCTGGCGAGGACGGAATCCTGTTTGAGAGGGGTGAAGCAAGCTAAAGGATTCCACAAAGTTAGATAGGGTATGGTTGACATGTTTTTCGGCGATTTTGGCAATCCCAGGAAGGAGGGAAATGGGGCGGTAGTTGCCTAAATCCGCCGGGTCCAGATTGTGTTTCTTCAAAAGCGTCTTAACCATTGCCCTTTTCCAGCTGGGGGGAACTACTCCTGTGGTAAGTGAGGCATTGATCACGTCCGCAATGGTAGGGGCAATTATGGGTGCTACCTTTTTCAGTACATTCATAGGTGCGGGATCCCTCGGCGAGCCACTTTTCACCGAGGAAATCAAAGTCAGAAGAGTTTCCTGGGGGAGAGGAGGGATGAACGCCAACCGATGCCTTGGCAACAGCAACCCACGCAGGAAGAGTAAAGATGCTTCTGTGAGGACCAGCAAGGTCCTGGGGACTCCCCAAGCGATGGAGAGTCAGGGCACGTCTGGAGCAACCAGAGAAGCCCAATTAAAGTTAGAGTTGCCTTCTTGGGGACCCACAGGTCAAGGGACCAGGGATCGCGAAGGGACCTCGAGAGGAATCACAAAATGGCGGCCCACGGAACACTCGTTGAGTGTAGGCCAGCAATCTTCGGTGTAATTACTGCTTGGGGTCAGGGCTACAAGTAACCCAAAGCTCAGCCTCAGGGGTCGCCGGAAAGCTGATACTTCTGCAAATGGTCGCGGTGTCCAGGGGTTCGGGTTGCACGGTCACCACGAGGGAAACGGGCCTCAGACTTGCTGTGGGCACAGATCGACCTCAGAGACCTCGGGAACCCATCTCCTGTGTGGCAATATTCTTCGGAGTTCTCAGGAGCTGCGGAGATGCCAACCGGTCAGTTGCATTAAAGGTGCCTGCCTTGCAGGGGAGTAACTCCTTTACTCCAAGGGAGATTCTTCAGTCATCCAGCGTAGTGTAGATCGTCGAAGTACTTGGTTTCTGTGTCAGAGTTTAGTCCAGGTGTAATCTAAAGTCCTGTAGTCAGGGGTTCCTACTTTATACCCAAGGAAGGGGTGGGACAAACTCTGGGGACCCACCTATGGGAGGGTCAGGAAAGAGGGGTTGCTACACTCATTTCCTTTGTCCAGTTTCGCGCCAGAGCAGGGGCTGGTAGCCCCTGCAACCGGTTTAAGCTGGACTATGCACAGGGACACCAAATGTGCCCCCAGTGCAGACTTCAAAGCACTCTTGGAGTGCACCCACCCAGCCCCAATACACTAAAGCCTGTCTGGGAGGTGGTCACACCTCCCTGTGACAGGAAACCTATTGTCCAGGCCTCCCCTGCCGGAGTTTCATCCAGCAGCAGGAGGGCAGACTCGTGTCTGTGGCTGCAGCATCCATTTTGTGATGCCAGGGTTCTGTTAAGCTGGTACCGGGTGTACCGGTGGTGCCATGCTTCTCCCTCTAGTAGGGTGGAATCATACCTCCCACCCCAGTTACTGGGATGGAGGTATGATTCCAAGGTGTTTGACACCAAACACGACATGTTTCCATGCAGCCATTCTCAAGTTAGCTTTTACCGCGAGGTTATAATGCACTTAAGAGTATATGGTCTGGCTGCATCACAAACAACCCCGGAATGAAGATTCCGAAAGCTGCAGAGGGGCTCTGTTCATGCATGGGCACCCTCTCACATGAAACCCAGCACCCTGCCTTCAGGATTGTTAAGGCCAGCCATAGGGGTGACTGATAGGTTTACATGTGGAGTGATATGGAGAGATATAGGGAACCTATATCTCAGTAAGGGGTGCATATACCACCTTACACAGGCTGCTGTAGCAGACCTGTTGTGTCATTTTAAAAGGCTTCCCAGGGGTGGCACAATACATGCTGCAGCCCTGGTAGGCCTCTGGGGTACCTAGGCCCTGTGTATATAGTATACCATATACTAGGGACTTATAAGGGTACCCCAGAATCCAATCTGGAGTGTACCTAAAGTACATACAATCAATTTAGAGTAGAAAGCAGATAGACTGGGGTCCTGATTAGCAGGGTCTCAGTCTGGCTAGGTCGAAAAACAGTGAAACATCAGCAAAAAGTGGGGGTAACTATAAGAAGCAGATCCTACTCTCCTACAGCTGGTCTCGGCCTGGCCTCAGTTACACCGCTGGTCTCGGCCTGTCCTCAGTTACACCGCAGGACCCTGCCTGGCCTCAGTTACACCGCAGGGCCCTGCCTGGCCTCAGTTACACAGCAGGGCTCTGCCTGGCCTCAGTTACACCGCAGGTCTCTGACTGGCCTCAGTTACACCGCTGGACCCTGCCTGGCCTCAGTTACACCACAGGACAATGCCTGGCCTCAGTTACACCGCAGGGCTCTGCCTGGCCTTAGTTACACCGCAGGGCTCTGCCTGGACTCAGTTACACAGCAGGGCTCTGCCAGGCCTGAGTTACACCGTAGGACCCTGCCTGGCATCAGTTACACCGCAGGACCCTGCCTGGGATCAGTTACACCGTAGGACCCTGCCTGGCCTCAGTTACACCGCATGGCTCTGCCTGGCCTCAGTTACACCGCAGGGCTCTGCCTGGCCTCAGTTACACCGCAGGGCTCTGCCTGGCCTCAGTTACACAGCAGGGCTCTGCCTGGCCTGAGTTACACCGTAGGACCCTGCCTGGCCTCAGTTACACCGCAGGACCCTGCCTGGCCTCAGTTACACCGTAGGACCCTGCCTGGCCTCAGTTACACCTCATGGGTCTGCCTGGTCTCAGTTACACCGCAGGGCTCTGCCTGGCCTCAGTTACACCCGCAGGGCTCTGCCTGGCCTCAGTTACACCGCAGGACCCTGCCTGGCCTCAGTTACACCGCAGGACCCTGCCTGGCCTCAGTTACACCGCAGCGCTCTTCCTGGCCTCAGTTACACCGCAGCGCTCTGCCTGGCCTCAGTTACACCGCAGGACCCTGTCTGGCCTCAGTTACAACGCAGCTCTCGGCCTGGCCTCAGTTACACCGCAGGACCCTGCCTGGCCTCAGTTACACCACTGTTCTCGGCTTGGCCTCAGTTGCACCGCTGGTCTCGGCCTGGCCTCAGTTACACTGCAGGACCCGGCCTGGCCTCAGTTACAACGCAGGACCCTGCTTGGCCTCAGTTACACCGCTGGTCTCGGCCTGGCCTCAGTTACACTGCTGGTCTTGGCCTGGCCTCAGTTACAGCGCTGGTCTCGGCCTGGCCTCAGTTACAGCGCTGGTCTCGGCCTGGCCTCAGTTACACCGCTGGTCTCGGCCTGGCCTCAGTTACACCGCTGGTGTTGGCCTGGCCTCAGTTACACCGCTGGTATTGGCCTGGTCTCAGTTATACCACAGGACCCTGCCTGGCCTCAGTTCCACTGCAGGGCCCTACCTGGCCTCAGTTACACAGCAGGGCTCTGCCTGGCCTCAGTTACACCGCAGGTCTCTGCATGGCCTCAGTTACACCGCTGGACCCTGCCTGGCCTCAGTTACACCGCAGGACCCTGCCTGGCCTCAGTTACACCGCAGGGCTCTGCATGGCCTCAGTTACACCGCAGGGCTCTGCCTGGCCTCAGTTACACAGCAGGGCTCTGCCTGGCCTCAGTTACACCGCAGGACCCTGCCTGGCCTCAGTTACATTGTAGGACCCTGCCTGGCCTCAGTTACACCTCATGGCTCTGCCTGGCCTCAGTTACACCGCAGGGCTCTGCCTGGCCTCAGTTACACCGCAGGGCTCTGCCTGGCCTCAGTTACACCGCAGGACCCTGCCTGGCCTCAGTTACACCACAGCGCTCTGCCTGGACTCAGTTACACCGCAGTGCTCTGCCTGGCCTCAGTTACACCGCTGGACCCTGTCTGGCCTCAGTTACACCGCAGGGCTCTGCCTGGCCTCAGTTACACCGTAGGACCCTGCCTGGCCTCAGTTACACCGTAGGACCCTGCCTGGCCTCAGTTACACCGCATGGCTCTGCCTGGCCTCAGTTACACCGCATGGCTCTGCCTGGCCTCAGTTACACCGCAGGACCCTGCCTGGCCTCAGTTACACAGCAGCGCTCTGCCTGGCCTCAGTTATACCGTAGGACCCTGCCTGGCCTCAGTTACACCGCAGGACCCTGTCTGGCCTCAGTTACACCGCAGGGCTCTGCTTGGACTCAATTACACCGCAGGGCTCTGCCTGGCCTCAGTTACACCGTAGGACCCTGTCTGGCCTCAGTTACACTGCAGGGCTCTGCCTGGCCTCAGTTACACCGCATGGCTCTGCCTGGCCTCAGTTACACCGCAGCGCGATACCTGGCCTCAGTTATACTGCAGCGCTCTGCCTGGCCTCAGTTACACCGCAGGACCCTGTCTGGCCTCAGTTACACTGCAGGGCTCTGCCTGGCCTCAGTTACACCGCAGGACCCTGCCTGGCCTCTGTTACACTGCAGGACCCTGCCTGGCCTCAGTTACACCGCAGGTCTCTCCCTGGCCTCAGTTACAACGCAGGACCTTGCCTGGCCTCAGTTACACCGTAGGACCCTGTCTGGCCTCAGTTACACCGCAGGGCCCTGCCTGGCCTCAGTTACACCGCAGGACCCTGCCTGGCCTCAGTTACACCACAGGGCTCTGCCTGGCCTCAGTTACCCCACAGGGCTCTGTCTGGCCTCAGTTACACCGCAGGACCCTGCCTGGCCTCAGTTACACCGTAGGACCCTGCCTGGGGTCTCCTTCCTTACCTTCAGGAAGAATTGGATTTTCCAGGTTGGAATCATTTTGATCCCCCTGGCCAGCATCAGAGTCTGGGTCATAGTAGTGTTAACTACCTGGCCTTTCCTCTTCTGCTGCCCCACCGCCTTTGCCAACCTCATCAGACCCTGGGGTCTTTTTGAGGTCATCTGCTAGCAACAACTGTATGAGGTGTTGTGTGGATGGGCTTTTCCCTGTCTTCAATTTCCTAGAGGCACACATAGTCCTCAATTCTTGGTATGAGACCTGGTCATACTTAGTTGGGAGAGACCCACTGGTTTCTGCCCTTGAAGACATGACTAATGTGGTGTGGTGTATGCACCTACCTACTCTAGTGGGGTCTACTAAACTCTCTTGAGTTGTAGAAAGGGTGTGCTAAGCCCTTGACACACAACTCTAAGTTCAGTAGAACTTACTGTATTCTAAACTTGATTTATATGTACCTATGTACCTATAGTGCTTTTCAGTTAGTCACTCAAAGAGATTATCTGGTAAAGCAATAGCAAGCTTGAATCCAACCGCTGCACACCAATGTGAGAAGTTGGCCTGGCATATGCTGTCCACTAGTTATAGTGGGCACCTTGCACCAGTCCAAACGACCCTTATTGATGATAGGTTTAAAGACAACCTTTATTGAAAGCTATCCTAGTGGTAGAGCAGCCTTCAGGCTAAGTCTTGAACGAGTGTAAAGCAGCTTGGTTTACCAGATTATAACCTCTTGAATGACCAAATGAAAGGAGAACCACACCAGGTATATATATAAAATATATGTATTTATTTCTAAACACTCACTACTAATCTCTTTATGAGATTAGAGTCCAAGATACACAATATCACAGTATTAAAACGACAGTAAATAGCACAATATACAATGGGCCCCAGGGGGACCAAACCATATATTAAGAAAGTGGTATAAGAACCATGACTTGACTAGACACAGTGCCTACAGCACGTAGAATCGCTGGGACCCCAAGGAACCACCCAAGGTAGTGACACAGGAGACCCACGGGGGACGTGTGCAGTGTGAGAACAGAGCCGCGAGTGCCGTAGGATTCTATGCGGAAAGTCGCGGTTGGAATTTTAAAGATAAAGGACACTTAGGAGAGGACTTTGAGCAAACCCCTTTAGACTTAAGGGGTTCTAGGGCCAACACCCAAGGGAGCACCGGAGTACTCGAGTTACCTCACCCAGGGAAGCCGGGTGCATAGGTGTCAAAGGGTGTCGGGAATCGTCGTTGTTTTCAATGGCGATCTGCTGCAAAGGGCTGCTGCCGTGAAGAAGAAAAGTGTCCGGGATGATCCAAGCCTGGATCGAAGATGTGAAGAACCTGAAAGCAGAGGGGACAGGATCTGGGTCACTAGCCAGTGACCAGGAGCGGAGCAATCGAATGCCCACCGATGTCGGGTGCTTCAGGTGCGAAGAGGTGAAGCTTGACTCTGCAGCCACGGGGTCCAGGAGACGTCGAGGACAACCAGGAGCCGGATTCGAACTGTCCCACAAAGGATGTCGAGTGCTGGGGTGTCGGTGCTCGGATTGAACACAACAAGCCTTGAAATGAATGAAATGAAAGGGACATTTATAAAGCGCATGGCTACCCGGAGGCCTCCCAGCGCTGCGCATAATCAGTAATCAGAGATAGGGGTTTTAAGAAAACAGAAGTGTTTTCAGTTGTTTTCGGAAAACAAGGTGGCTGGGTTCCATGCGGAGGTGAAGAGGTAGTGCATTCCAGAGTTTAGCTGCATTGAGGGAAAAGAGACGACCACCGCTTCTGGACCTCTTAACTCTGGGGACTTCGACTAAGTGAAGTTCGTCCGAGCGGAGTTTCCTACTCGCTTTGTAGGGGTGAATCATGGTCGAGATTAGGGGAGGCCCATTCCCCTGCAGGGACTTGTGGACGACACAGAGGGCTTTAAAGCTAACTCTCTCTTTCACTGGCAACCAGTGAAGGGAGCGAAGGGCAGGTTTGGCTGAGACGCGGTTCGGAGTTCCCATCAATAGTCTAGCCGCACTGTTCTGAACCGTTTGCAGTTTAGTGATTACTGCAGTCGGGGCCCCCAAGTAAAGTGCGTTTCCATAGTCTATCCTAGAAAGTATCAGCGCTTGGACTAGGACTTTCTTAGCTTGGGGAGGAAGGAGGGGGAGCACTTTTCTGGCCATTCTAAGCAAGCCAAAGCAGGTGGCGACCGTCTTCCTTGCTTGCACCTTGAATGTCAGGTTCTGGTCTAGCCAGATGCCCAGACTCTTTATTTCGGGTTTGGGGGTCGGGGCTGGGCCCATGCACGCTGGCCACATGGTCCCTAGTGTCACATTCGAGGGGTTGCCCAGGATCATGATCTCGGTCTTTTCACAGTTAAGCTTCAGGTGGGACGCCCCCATCCACTTAGAGACCTCCATTAGGCATGCGTGAAGGACATTCGTCTGTTGCGTAGCTTAGTTGAGCACTACGACCAATTGGGTGTCGTCGGCGTAGGTCACCATATGGATTCCGAAAGGGGCCACGATTGCCGCCAAAGGGGCCATATATATATTAAAAAGAGTTGGGCTAAGCGATGAGCCCTGACGGACACCACATAGCAAAGGCAAGGGTTTAGAACTCGTATCTCCTTCAAAAATCTGGAAGGAGCGTCCCTCCAGAAAGGAGCGCAGCCACTGCAATGCAGTGGCAGCTATTCCTATGTTTCTGAGACGGTGAATCAGAATGCGATGGTTCACTGTATCGAATGCTGCGCTCAGGTCAAGGAGGATGATGGCAGCTGACCCTCCTGAGTCCAGGATCTTTCTGCTTTCCTCTACCACCGCTAGCAAAGCAGTTTCAGTACCCTGGCGAGGACGGAATCCTGTTTGAGAGGGGTGAAGCAAGCTAAAGGATTCCACAAAGTTAGATAGGGTATGGTTGACATGTTTTTCGGCGATTTTGGCAATCCCAGGAAGGAGGGAAATGGGGCGGTAGTTGCCTAAATCCGCCGGGTCCAGATTGGGTTTCTTCAAAAGCGTCTTAACCATTGCCCTTTTCCAGCTGGGGGAACTACTCCTGTGGTAAGTGAGGCATTGATCACGTCCGCAATGGTAGGGGCAATTATGGGTGCTACCTTTTTCAGTACATTCATAGGTGCGAGATCCCTCGGCGAGCCACTTTTTACCGAGGAAATCAAAGTCAGAAGAGTTTCCTGGGTGAGAGGAGGGATGAATGCCAACCGATGCCTTGGCAACAGCAACCCACGCAGGAAGAGTAAAGATGCTTCTGTGAGGACCAGCAAGGTCCTGGGGACTCCCCAAGCGATGGAGAGTCAGGGCACGTCTGGAGCAACCAGAGAAGCCCAATTAAAGTTAGAGTTGCCTTCTTGGGGACCCACAGGTCAACGGACCAGGGATCGCAAAGGGACCTCGAGAGGAATCACAAAATGGCGACCCACGGAACACTCGTTGAGTGTAGGCCAGCAATCTTCGGTGTAATTACTGCTTGGGGTCAGGGCTACAAGTAACCCAAAGCTCAGCCTCAGGGGTCGCCGGAAAGCTGATGCTTCTGCAAATGGTCGCGGTGTCCAGGGGTTCAGGTTGCACGGTCTCCACGAGGGATACGAGCCTCAGACTTGCTGTGGGCACAGATCGACCTCAGAGATCTCGGGAACCTACCTTATGTGTGGCAATATTCTTCGGAGTCTGCAGGAGCTTCGGAGATGCCAACCGGTCAGTTGCGTTAAAGGTGCCTGCCTTGCAGGGGAGTAACTCCTTTACTCCAAGGGAGATTCTTCAGTCATCCAGCGTAGTGTAGATCGTCGAAGTACTTGGTTTCTGTGTCAGAGTTTAGTCCAGGTGTAATCTAAAGTCCTGTAGTCAGGGGTTCCTAATTTATACCCAAGGAAGGGGTGGGACAAACTCTGGGGACCCACCTATGGGAGGATGAGGAAAGAGGAGTGGCTACACCCATTTCCTTTGTCCAGTTTCGCGCCAGAGCAGGGGCTGGTAGCCCCTGCAACCGGTTTGAGCTGGACTATGCACAGGGACACCAAATGTGCCCCCAGTGCAGACTTCAAAGCACTCTTGGAGTGCACCCACCCAGCCCCAATACACTAAAGCCTGTCTGGGAGGTGGTCACACCTCCCTGTGACAGGAAACCTATTGTCCAGGCCTCCCCTGCCGGAGTTTCATCCAGCAGCAGGAGGGCAGACTTGTGTCTGTGGCTGCAGCATCCATTTTGTGATGCCAGGGTTCTGTTAAGCTGGTACCGGGTGTACCGGTGGTGCCATGCTTCTCCCTCTAGTAGGGTGGAATCATACCTCCCACCCCAGTTACTGGGATGGAGGTATGATTCCAAGGTGTTTGACACCAAACACGACATTTTTCCATGCAGCCATTCTCAAGTTAGCTTTTACTGCGAGGTTATATTGCACTTAAGAGTATATGGTCTGGCTGCATCACAAACAACCCCGGAATGAAGATCCTGAAAGCTGCAGAGGGGCTCTGCTCATGCATGGGCACTCTCTCACACGAAACCCAGCACCCTGCCTTCAGGATTGTTAAGGCCAGCCATAGGGGTGACTGATAGGTTTACATGTGGAGTGATGTGGAGAGATATAGGGAACCTATATCTCAGTAAGGGGTGCATATACCACCTTACACAGGCTGCTGTAGCAGACCTGTTGTGTCATTTTAAAAGGCTTCCCAGGGGTGGCACAATACATGCTGCAGCCCCTGGTAGGCCTCTGGGGTACCTAGGCCCTGTGAATATAGTATACCATATACTAGGGACTTATAAGGGTACCCCAGAATCCAATCTGGAGTGTTCCTAAAGTACATACAATCAATTTAGAGGAGAAAGGAGATAGACTGGGGTCCTGATTAGCAGGGCCTCAGTCTGGCTAGGTCGAAAAACTGTGAAACATCAGCAAAAAGTGATCCTACTCTCCTACAGCTGGTCTCGGCCTGGCCTCAGTTACACCGCTGGTCTCGGCCTGTCCTCGGTTACACCGCAGGACCCTGCCTGGCCTCAGTTACACCGCAGGGCCCTGCCTGGCCTCAGTTACACAGCAGAGCTCTGCCTGGCCTCAGTTACACCGCAGGTCTCTGACTGGCCTCAGTTACACCGCTGGACCCTGCCTGGCCTCAGTTACACCGCAGGACAATGCCTGGCCTCAGTTACACCGCAGGGCTCTGCCTGGCCTTAGTTACACCGCAGGGCTCTGCCTGGACTCAGTTACACAGCAGGGCTCTGCCAGGCCTGAGTTACACCGTAGGACCCTGCCTGGCATCAGTTACACCGCAGGACCCTGCCTGGCATCAGTTACACCGTAGGACCCTGCCTGGCCTCAGTTACACCTCATGGCTCTGCCTGGCCTCAGTTACACCGCAGGGCTCTGCCTGGCCTCAGTTACACCGCAGGGCTCTGCCTGACCTCAGTTACACAGCAGGGCTCTGCCTGGCCTGAGTTACACCGTAGGACCCTGCCTGGCCTCAGTTACACTGCAGGACCCTGCCTGGCCTCAGTTACACCGTAGGACCCTGCCTGGCCTCAGTTACACCTCATGGCTCTGCCTGACCTCAGTTACACCGCAGGGCTCTGCCTGGCCTCAGTTACACCGCAGGGCTCTGCCTGGCCTCAGTTACACCGCAGGACCCTGCCTGGCCTCAGTTACACCGCAGGACCCTGCCTGGCCTCAGTTACACCGCAGGGCTCTTCCTGGCCTCAGTTACACCGCAGCGCTCTGCCTGGCCTCAGTTACACCGCAGGACCCTGTCTGGCCTAAGTTACAACGCAGGTCTCGGCCTGGCCTCAGTTACACCACAGGACCCTGCCTGGCCTCAGTTACACCGCTGTTCTCGGCCTGGCCTCAGTTGCACCGCTGGTCTCGGCCTGGCCTCAGTTACACTGCAGGACCCGGCCTGGCCTCAGTTACACCGCAGGACCCTGCCTGGCCTCAGTTACACCGCTGGTCTCGGCCTGGCCTCAGTTACACTGCTGGTCTCGGCCTGGCCTCAGTTACAGCGCTGGTCTCGGCCTGGCCTCAGTTACACCGCTGGTCTCGGCCTGGCCTCAGTTACACCGCTGGTGTTGGCCTGGCCTCAGTTACACCGCTGGTATTGGCCTGGTCTCAGTTACACCACAGGACCCTGCCTGGCCTCAGTTCCACTGCAGGGCCCTGCCTGGCCTCAGTTACACAGCAGGGCTCTGCCTGGCCTCAGTTACACCGCAGGTCTCTGCATGGCCTCAGTTACACCGCTGGACCCTGCCTGGCCTCAGTTACACCGCAGGACACTGCCTGGCCTCAGTTACACCGCAGGGCTCTGCATGGCCTCAGTTACACCGCAGGGCTCTGCCTGGCCTCAGTTACACAGCAGGGCTCTGCCTCGCCTCAGTTACACCGCAGGACCCTGCCTGGCCTCAGTTACACCGTAGGACCCTGCCTGGCCTCAGTTACACCTCATGGCTCTGCCTGGCCTCAGTTACACCGCAGGGCTCTGCCTGGCCTCAGTTACACCGCAGGGCTCTGCCTGGCCTCAGTTACACCGCAGGACCCTGCCTGGCCTCAGTTACACCGCAGCGCTCTGCCTGGCCTCAGTTACACCGCAGCGCTCTGCCTGGCCTCAGTTACACCGCTGGACCCTGTCTGGCCTCAGTTACACCGCAGGGCTCTGCCTGGCCTCAGTTACACCGTAGGACCCTGCCTGGCCTCACTTACACCGTAGGACCCTGCCTGGCCTCAGTTACACCGCATGGCTCTGCCTGGCCTCAGTTACACCGCATGGCTCTGCCTGGCCTCAGTTACACTGCATGGCTCTGCCTGGCCTCAGTTACACCGCAGCGCTCTGCCTGGCCTCAGTTATACCGTAGGACCCTGCCTGGCCTCAGTTACACCGCAGGACCCTGTCTGGCCTCAGTTACACCGCAGGGCTCTGCCTGGACTCAATTACACCGCAGGGCTCTGCCTGGCCTCAGTTACACCGTAGGACCCTGTCTGGCCTCAGTTACACCGCAGGGCTCTGCCTGGCCTCAGTTACACCACATGGCTCTGCCTGGCCTCAGTTACACCGCAGGACCCTGCCTGGCCTCAGTTACACTGTAGGACCCTGCTTGGCCCCAGTTACACCGCAGGGCTCTGCCTGGCCTCAGTTACACCGTAGGACCCTGCCTGGCCTCAGTTACACCGCAGGACCCTGCCTGGCCTCAGTTACAGCGCCTGGCTCTGCCTGGCCTCAGTTACACCGCAGGACCCTGCCTGGCCTCAGTTACACTGCAGCGCTCTGCCTGGCCTCAGTTACACCGCAGCGCTCTGCCTGGCCGCAGTTACACCACAGGACCCTGCCTGGCCTCAGTTACACCGCAGGGCTCTGCCTGGCCTCAGTTACACCACAGGGCTCTGCCTGGCCTCAGTTACACCGCAGGACCCTGCCTGGCCTCAGTTACACCGCAGGGACCTGCCTGGCCTCGGTTACACAGCAGGGCTCTGCCTGGCCTCGGTTACACCGCAGGTCTCTGCCTGGCCTCAGTTACACC
Source organism: Calotriton arnoldi (assembly GCA_963921515.1). Taxonomy (NCBI): domain Eukaryota; kingdom Metazoa; phylum Chordata; class Amphibia; order Caudata; family Salamandridae; genus Calotriton; species Calotriton arnoldi. Next base: position 2,973,586 of record CAWUFW010001130.1, on the reverse strand, counting down.
GCTGGACCCTGCCTGGCCTCAGTTACACCGCAGGACCCTGCCTGGCCTCAGTTACACCGCAGGGCTCTGCCTGGCCTCAGTTACACCGCAGGGCTCTGCCTGGCCTCAGTTACACCGCAGGGACCTGCCTGGCCTCGGTTACACAGCAGGGCTCTGCCTGGCCTCAGTTACACCGCTGTTCTCTGCCTGGCCTCAGTTACACCGCTGGACCCTGCCTGGCCTCAGTTACACCGCAGGACCCTGCCTGGCCTCAGTTACACTGCAGGGCTCTGCCTGGCCTCAGTTACACCGCAGGGCTCTGCCTGGCCTCAGTTACACCGCAGCGCTCTGCCTGGCCTCAGTTACACAGCAGGGCTCTGCCTGGCCTCAGTTACACCGTAGGACCCTGCCTGTCCTCAGTTACAACGCAGGACCCTGCCTGGCCTCAGTTACACCGTAGGACCCTGCCTGGCCTCGGTTACACCTCATGGCTCTGCCTGGCCTCAGTTACACCGCAGGGCTCTGCCTGGCCTCAGTTACACCGCAGGACCCTGCCTGGCCTCAGTTACACCGCAGCGCTCTGCCTGGCCTCAGTTACACCGCAGCGCTCTCTGCCTGGCCTCAGTTACACCGCAGCGCTCTGCCTGGCGTCAGTTACACCGCTGGACCCTGTCTGGCCTCAGTTACACCGCAGTGCTCTGCCTGGCCTCAGTTACACCGTAAGACCCTGCCAGGCCTCAGTTAAACAGCAGGTCTCGGCTGGCCTCAGCTACACTGCTGGTCTCGGCCTGGCCTCAGTTACACCGCTGCTCTCGGCCTGGCCTCAGTTACACCGCTGGTTTCGACCTGGCCTCAGTTACACTGCTGGTCTCGGTCTGGCCTCAGTTACACCGCAGGACCCTGCCTGGCATCAGTTACACCGCTGGTCTCGGCCTGGCCTCAGTTACACCGCAGGACCCTGCCTGGCCTAAGTTACACTGCTGGTCTCGGCCTGGCCTCAGTTACACCGCTGGTCTCGGCCTGGCCTGAGTTACACCGCTGGTCTCGGCCTGGCCTCAGTTACACCGCTGGTCTCGGCCTGGCCTCAGTTACACCGTGTGAGAAGTTGGCCTGGCATATGCTGTCCACTAGTTATAGTGGGCACCTTGCACCAGTCCAAACGACCCTTATTGATGATAGGTTTAAAGACAACCTTTATTGAAAGCTATCCTAGTGGTAGCTATGGAGAGCAGCCTTCAGGCTAAGTCTTGAAGGAGTGTAAAGCAGCTTGGTTTACCAGATTATAACCTCTTGAATGACCAAATGAAAGGAGAACCACACCAGGTATATATATAAAATATATGTATTTATTTCTAAACACTCACTACTAATCTCTTTATGAGATTAGAGTCCAAGATACACAATATCACAGTATTAAAACGACAGTAAATAGCACAATATACAATGGGCCCCAGGGGGGACCAAACCATATATTAAGAAAGTGGTATAAGAACCACGACTTGACTAGACACAGTGCCTACAGCACGTAGAATCGCTGGGACCCCAAGGAACCACCCAAGGTAGTGACACAGGAGCCCCACGGGGGACGTGTGCAGTGTGAGAACACAGCCGCGAGCGCCATAGGATTCTATGCGGAAAGTCGCGGTTGGAATTTTAAAGATAAAGGACACTTAGGAGAGGACTTTGAGCAAACCCCTTTAGACTTAAGGGGTTCTAGGGCCAACACCCACGGGAGCACCGTAGTACTCGAGTTACCTCACCCAGGGAAGCCGGGTGCATAGGTGTCAAAGGGTGTCGGGAATCGTCGTTGTTTTCAATGGCGATCTGCTGCAAAGTGCTGCTGCCGTGAAGAAGAAAAGTGTCCGGGATGATCCAAGCCTGGATCGAAGATGTGAAGAACCTGAAAGCAGAGGGGACAGGGTCTGGGTCACTAGCCAGTGACCAGGAGCGGAGCAATCGAATGCCCACCGATGTCGGGTGCTTCAGGTGCGAAGAGGTGAAGCTTGACTCTGCAGCCACGGGGTCCAGGAGATGTCAAGGACAACCAAGAGCCGGATTCGAGCTGTCCCACAAACGATGTTGAGTGCTGGGGTGTCGGTGATCGGATTTATCACAACAAGTCTTGGCAACAGCAACCCACGCAGGAAGAGAAAAGATGCTTCTGTGCGGACCAGCAAGGTCCTGGGGACTCCCCAAGTGATGGAGAATCAGGGCACGTGTGGAGCAACCAGGGAAGCCCAATTAAAGTTAGAGTGGTCAACAGACCAGGGATCGCGAAGGGACCTCAAGAGGAATCACAAAATGGCGGCCCACGGAACACTCGTTAAGTGTAGGCCAGCAATCTTCGGTGTAATTACTGCTCGGAGTCAGGGCTACAAGTAACCCAAAGCTCAGCCTCAGGGGTTGTCGGAAAGCTGATGCTTCTGCAAATGGTCGCGGTGTCCAGGGGTACGGGTTGCACGGTCTCCACGAGGGATACGGGCCTCAGACTTGCTGTGGGCACAGATCGACCTCAGAGATCTCGGGAACCTACCTTATGTGTGGCAATATTCTTCGGAGTCTGCAGGAGCTTCGGAGATGCCAACCGGTCAGTTGCGTTAAAGGTGCCTGCCTTGCAGGGGAGTAACTCCTTTACTCCAAGGGAGATTCTTCAGTCATCCAGCGTAGTGTAGATCGTCGAAGTACTTGGTTTCTGTGTCAGAGTTTAGTCCAGGTGTAATCTAAAGTCCTGTAGTCAGGGGTTCCTAATTTATACCCAAGGAAGGGGTGGGACAAACTTTGGGGACCCACCTATGGGAGGGTGAGGAAAGAGGGGTGGCTACACCCATTTCCTTTGTCCAGTTTCGCGCCAGAGCAGGGGCTGGTAGCCCCTGCAACCGGTTTGAGCTGGACTATGCACAGGGACACCAAATGTGCCCCCAGTGCAGACTTCAAAGCACTCTTGGAGTGCACCCACCCAGCCCCAATACACTAACGCCTGTCTGGGAGGTGGTCACACCTCCCTGTGACAGGAAACCTATTGTCCAGGCCTCCCCTGCCGGAGTTTCATCCAGCAGCAGGAGGGCAGACTCTTGTCTGTGGCTGCAGCATCCATTTTGTGATGCCAGGGTTCTGTTAAGCTGGTACCGGGTGTACCGGTGGTGCCATGCTTCTCCCTCTAGTAGGGTGGAATCATACCTCCCACCCCAGTTACTGGGGTGGAGGTATGATTCCAAGGTGTTTGACACCAAACACGACATGTTTTCATGCAGCCATTCTCAAGTTAGCATTTACCGCGAGGTCATAATGCACTTAAGAGTATATGGTTGGCTGCATCACAGACAACCCCGGAATAGTGGTTCCGAAGGCTGCAGAGGGGCTCTGCTCATGCATGGGCACCCTCTCACATGAAACCCAGCACCCTGCCTTCAGGATTGTTAAAGCCTGCCATAGGGGTGACTGATAGGTTTACATGTGCAGTGATATGGAGAGATATAGGGAACCTATATCTCAGTAAGGGGTGCATACACCACCTTACACAGGCTGCTGTAGCAGACCTGTTGTGTCATTTTGGATGGCCTCTCAGGGGTGGCATAATACATGCTGCAGCCCCTGGGAGGCCTCTGGGGTACCTATGCCCTGGGTACATAGTATACCAAATACTAGGGACTCATAAGGGGACCCCAGAATCCAATCTGGAGTGTATCTAAAGTACATGCAATCAATTTAAAGGGGAAAGCAGATATGCTGGGGTCCTGAATAGCAGGATTCCAGCCAAACTAAGTCGAAAACCAGCAAAACACCAGGAAAAAAGTGGGGGCAACCATACAGTCAGATTCCACCTTCCTACATAACCCCCCCCCCCCAAATGAAAGGAGATAAGGCTAACCTTGCCCAGTTGAGCCTTTATTGACTAAGTGGCCATATAAGGAAGAACCTGCACTAGCATGGTTACCCCCTGTCTTATGGTCCACTAAGCAATTCCTAACCCCAAGGGTATTGGATGATCTCCACCATCTGGAATTACTACCTGTAGTGTGTTTTGGCAAAGTAAAAGGCTGGTGGGGTGTCTGAGTGGAGAAGTGAGGCCCTAATAAAGTTGGTCTCAACTTCCTCAGATCACTGGTCACCATGGAGGCCTTTCTTTCCATGACTGAGTTGTATCTGGCCCTAAGGGTCAACCTCTGACAGCCTACAGCTGGGGGTTGGGTCCCTTTGGTTGGAACAATGGAGGGACATGGTAGGATTGGAACCACTGGGTCCCAGGTTTGCCCTTGCCCAACAGAGTCCATCTGGGGGAGGTCCCTACACAATGGTAAGAGGGATCCCTCAGTGTGCTGAGGAATTTTCACCTGGCTAGGGCTACTAGACTGGGTGCCCCTAATCTGAGGATGAGGGGGTTCCTCTGGACAGGGAGCCCTTAGGGGTCCACTGACCTCCCTGACCTCTGCAGCCCTCGGCTGACAGAGGGAGGGTAGAGAGGGGCAGGTTACCTGCTCCAGACTGGGTACCACCTTGGAAGGGTCCCCTGCCATCAGGGGTGTTGCCAGGCCAGGCCTGACCACCTCTGGGGCAGTTCCTTCACTAGGGGTAGGATCAGTTCCCTGAGGAAGCTGACCCTTACCTATAGTCTGGGGGAAAGAAGACTTTTCTTCAACCCTTCTGCTCTGAAGGGGAGTAGAGTGGGCCATTCTTTCAGGCTCCACTTCTCCAAAATTTCCCTGGGATGGGGCTGAGGCCCTAACATCCACATCAACCTTCTCAGAGAGGCCCAACATTTTTAAATGGGCCTCGTATTCAACTTCAGCCCGGGCTGAAACCTCCAGATCATTGCCCAACAGGCAATCTACAGGCAAGTTTGGGGACACTGCCACTCTCTTTGGGCCAGTGACCCCTCCCCAGCTGAGATTGACTATGGCCATGGGATGATCTGTTCTGATACCATCAATGTTGGTCACCTGGTACTTGAACTCAGGTAAAAGCTGTTGAGGGGGACTAGTTTCCCTGTCACCATGGTGACACTAGCCCCTGTGTCCCTAAGTGCCACAGCTTTCTGACCATTTATTAAGGGCTCCTGTCTGTTCTTGCCCAAAGTATTGGGACTCATAGTAAAAGTGGCAAATCCCATGCCACCATCACAGACTAAGGAGGCCTGGGAGGAGGACCTTGATAAACTGGGGTCCACCTCAGTTCCCCATGAGAATGCACCTACCTTTTTGGGTGCATTACTACCACCTGGGAGATTACTACTTGTAGTACCAGGAGGAGTGGTAGTTTTGCTGGGAGGAACATTTTCCTTATTGCTGGCCTTAGAGCAACTGGGGTCATTTTTCTAGTGGCCAGGCTTCTTACATATATGGCAATAAGGTTTCTTTTCAGGGGAGGAAGGAGTTTGGGACCCACCCCCAGAAGAGGAATTTTGGGGCCCTGTAGTGGATTTATCTTTTGATTTATCCCCACCTTTCTCTTGGTTTTTGGAAGAATCTTTCTTCTGGTCACCACACTGATTCTTTGGCTTTACTCTGGTTCTGACCCATTTGTCTGCCTTCTTTCCCAATTCTTGGGGAGAGGTCAGATCAGAGTCCACCAGGTACTGGTGTAAAAGCTGGTTTTGACAATTATTAAGGATCTGTTCCCTCATAATCAAATTGTACAATCCTAAAAAGTCATGCACCTTGCTGCCATGTATCCAACCTTCCAGAGCCTTAGTAGCACAATCTACAAAGTCAACCCAGTCCTGAGTCTGTGCCTTTTGGGTGTCTCTGAACTTTAACCTGTATTGTTCAGTGGTTAGGCCAAACCCATCAATCAGAGCACTCTTCAGGACTTTGTAATTATCAGCATCCTCTTCTCTTACAGCGAGGAGCTTGTCTCTACCTTTGTCTGCAAAGGAGAGCCACAAGATTGCTGCCCACTGCTCCTGGGGGACCCTCTGTACTTTACAGGCCCTCTCCAGTGCAGTTATCCATTTGTGGATGTCATCCCCACTCTGGTAGGGAGGGACAATCTTGTTCAGGTTCCTATGGGGATGAGTATCTTCTCTATTCCTAGGGACACTGTTGCTGCCACCATGGGACCCTAGTCCCAATTTCTGAGAAGCTCTCTGAAGCTCCAGGGATTCCCTGTCTAAGGCCAATTGCTCTCTCTTGATTCTGAGCTTAGCTCTCTCAAACTCAAGCAGTTGGTATTTCTTCTCATAAGAGGATGCCCTTTTATGAGAAGCAGAGGACCCTATAGAAGTACCAGAATGATTAGATTCCTGAGAAGGAGATCTTGATCTTCTTGGTAGACTATTAACCCTTCCAGGTGGGGTAAAGAGAACCCCACTGGGGTCTCCTTCCTCACCTTCAGGAAGAATTGGATTTTCCAGGTTGGAATAATTTTGATCCCCCTGGCCAGCATCAGAGTCTGGGTCATAGTAGTGTTAACTACCTGGCCTTTCCTCTTCTGCTGCCCCACCCCCTTTGCCAACCTCATCAGACCCTGGGGTCTTTTTGAGGTCATCTGCTAGCAACAACTGTATGAGGTGTTGTGTGGATGGGCTTTTCCCTGTCTTCAATTTCCTAGAGGCACACATAGTCCTCAATTCTTGGTATGAGACCTGGTCATACTTAGTTGGGAGAGACCCACTGGTTTCTGCCCTTGAAGACATGACTAGTGTGGTGTGGTGTATGCACCTACCTACTCTAGTGGGGCCTACTAAACTCTCTTGAGTTGTAGAAAGGGTGTGCTAAGCCCTTGACACACAACTCTAAGTTCAGTAGAACTTACTGTATTCTAAACTTGATTTATATGTACCTATGTACCTATAGTGCTTTTCAGTTAGTCACTCAAAGAGATTATCTGGTAAAGCAATAGCAAGCTTGAATCCAACCGCTGCACACCAATGTGAGAAGTTGGCCTGGCATATGCTGTCCACTAGTTATAGTGGGCACCTTGCACCAGTCCAAACGACCCTTATTGATGATAGGTTTAAAGACAACCTTTATTGAAATCTATCCTAGTGGTAGAGCAGCCTTCAGGCTAAGTCTTGAAGGAGTGTAAAGAAGCTTGGTTTACCAGATTATAACCTCTTGAATGACCAAATGAAAGGAGAACCACACCAGGTATATATATAAAATATATGTATTTATTTCTAAACACTCACTACTAATCTCTTTATGAGATTAGAGTCCAAGATACACAATATCACAGTATTAAAACGACAGTAAATAGCACAATATACAATGGGCCCCAGGGGGGACCAAACCATATATTAAGAAAGTGGTATAAGAACCACGACTTGACTAGACACAGTGCCTACAGCACGTAGAATCGCTGGGACCCCAAGGAACCACCCAAGGTAGTGACACAGGAGACCCACGGGGACGTGTGCAGTGTGAGAACACAGCCACGAGCGCCGTAGGATTCTATGCGGAAAGTCGCGGTTGGAATTTTAAAGATAAAGGACACTTAGGAGAGGACTTTGAGCAAACCCCTTTAGACTTAAGGGGTTCTAGGGCCAACACCCACGGGAGCACCGGAGTACTCGAGTTACCTCACCCAGGAAGCCGGGTGCATAGGTGTCAAAGGGTGTCGGGAATCGTCGTTGTTTTCAATGGCGATCTGCTGCAAAGTGCTGCTGCCGTGAAGAAGAAAAGTGTCCGGGATGATCCAAGCCTGGATCAAAGATGTGAAGAACCTGAAAGCAGAGGGGACAGGATCTGGGTCACTAGCCAGTGACCAGGAGCGGAGAAATCGAATGCCCACCGATGTCGGGTGCTTCAGGTGCGAAGAGGTGAAGCTTGACTCTGCAGCCACGGGGTCCAGGAGACGTCGAGGACAACCAGGAGCCGGATTCGAGCTGTCCCACAAAGGATGTCGAGTGCTGGGGTGTCGGTGCTCGGATTGAACACAACAAGCCTTGAAATGAATGAAATGAAAGGGACATTTATAAAGCGCATGGCTACCCGGAGGCCTCCCAGCGCTGCGCATAATCAGTAATCAGAGATAGGGGTTTTAAGAAAACAGAAGTGTTTTCAGTTGTTTTCGGAAAACAAGGTGGCTGGGTTCCATGCGGAGGTGAAGAGGTAGTGCATTCCAGAGTTTAGCTGCATTGAGGGAAAAGAGACGACCACCGCTTCTGGACCTCTTAATTCTGGGGACTTCGACTAAGTGAAGTTCGTCCGAGCGGAGTTTCCTACTCGCTTTGTAGGGGTGAATCATGGTCGAGATTAGGGGAGGCCCAGTCCCCTGCAGGGACTTGTGGACGACACAGAGGGCTTTAAAGCTAACTCTCTCTTTCACTGGCAACCAGTGAAGGGAGCGAAGGGCAGGTTTGGCTGAGACGCGTTCGGAGTTCACATCAATAGTCTAGCCGCACTGTTCTGAACCGTTTGCAGTTTAGTGATTACTGCAGTCGGGGCCCCCAAGTAAAGTGCGTTTCCATAGTCTATCCTAGAAAGTATCAGCGCTTGGACTAGGACTTTCTTAGCTTGGGGAGGAAGAAGGGGGAGCACTTTTCTGGCCATTCTAAGCAAGCCAAAGCAGGTGGCGACCGTCTTCCTTGCTTGCACCTTGAATGTCAGGTTCTGGTCTAGCCAGATGCCCAGACTCTTTATTTCGGGTTTGGGGGTCGGGGCTGGGCCCATGCACGCTGGCCACATGGTCCCTAGTGTCACATTCGAGGGGTTGCCCAGGATCATGATCTCGGTCTTTTCACCGTTAAGCTTCAGGTGGGACGCCCCCTTCCACTTAGAGACCTCCATTAGGCATGCTTGAAGGACATTCGTCTGTTGCGTAGCTTGGTTGAGCGCTACGACCAATTGGGTGTCGTCGGCGTAGGTCACCATATGGATTCCGAAAGGGGCCACGATTGCCGCCAAAGGGGCCATATATATATTAAAAAGAGTTGGGCTAAGCGATGAGCCCTGACGGACACCACATAGCAAAGGCAAGGGTTTAGAACTCGTATCTCCTTCAAAAATCTGGAAGGAGCGTCCCTCCAGAAAGGAGCGCAGCCACTGCAATGCAGTGGCAGCTATTCCTATGTTTCTGAGACGGTGAATCAGAATGCGATGGTTCACCGTATCGAATGCTGCGCTCAGGTCAAGGAGGATGATGGCAGCTGACCCTCCTGAGTCCAGGATCTTTCTGCTTTCCTCTACCACCGCTAGCAAAGCAGTTTCAGTACCCTGGCGAGGACGGAATCCTGTTTGAGAGGGGTGAAGCAAGCTAAAGGATTCCACAAAGTTAGATAGGGTATGGTTGACATGTTTTTCGGCGATTTTGGCAATCCCAGGAAGGAGGGAAATGGGGCGGTAGTTGCCTAAATCCGCCGGGTCCAGATTGGGTTTTGTTAGACCTGTCAGCCCTAGGGTGGTCTTGCCCTGTTTTTTTCTTTTGCGCCTCATTTTTGCCACCGTATTTTTACTGGACCTAGGTCTCTGGGCGCCTTGCCACTGCTGGTCAGTGCTGAGGTGCAGGTGCTCTCTCACTAAAGATGGCTGCCACAGGCCCCTGCTACTGCAGAAGGGCCTTCCACACATACACGCTAGTAGCCAGGGTCAGGCTGGGACATAGGGATACAGTATCCATCCCGTCCCCGCCTCTGGGCCACATAGCTAGATAGGTGGAAGGTTCCAGAACCTTCCGGGCTGTGGGAGGAGTTAAGTTTTGCCGCCTTTATGAGGGTCACCTGACCTAGGGGTATAAGAGGCTTGGAGGGAAAACCTTTTAGTCAGTTAGGTTGAGGCACCGCTGAACCTGGGAGAACCTACGCCGGAGTATAGGCTTTAGGGCCTAGGGGGAGACCTACACTACTGCTGCTGACAGGGCTAAGGCCCTGCTGAAGTAAGATAGCTGAGGAACGCCCACCACCCACTGACCTTGCCCAGTGTGAGGGGACCCAGGGAACTACCTTCAGCGTGCTGGGAGGAACATCAAGCACTCCCAGAACCACCAACTCACAACCCCCCCCCCCTTTCATAAGAAGAAGAACTTTTCTGACAAGAAGCTCCTCGCAGGAGCCTGAAACCAAAGAGTAACAGGAACCCAAGCTGAGTCGTCGAATGGGGATCACGAGGCGAAGCGCTGTGTCCTAAGCGCTAGACCTTCACCCCCCTCTCTACCTAGACCGACAGCTGGACTGTCCCCCAAGAACCCTTCCCACACAGCCCTGTGAATCAGGCTGTCAGCGCGGACCCGCGCTGCAACTCCACGTGGGAGAACTTGACCTCCAGTCACTGACCTGGCCGCCGCCGCGTGAAGAGAGGTGCTGAGGTGAGGGAGACCTCTCCCCCTTTCATGAGTGTGGTGAGGTGCGCCGTCCGCGCCCTCACCGAAGTCCCCAGAAATCACCGCCGGGCCCGAGACCCCTACCGCTGCAATCGCGGCCAAGAAAAACACCGCCGCAGCCCAGGAGGGCCGCGTGAAGAGAGCTGAGGCCCACCGCGGCCTCCAGGCCCGCGGACGCCGTTGCCGTGGGGCCGGGGACGCCGACCGCGTCACAGGTCGCGCCCCCGGAAAGTCCGCGACGTGATTGGCCCCGCCGGAGCCAGCAGCCGAGGAGAAGGAGGCGGGAGGCGTTGCCCGGCAACCAAAGAAGGCCGCGACGTGATTGGCCCCGCCGGAGCCAAGCAGGAAGACGTCGGAGGGGCTCCACTGCCAACGGGAGCCCCCAGAAGAACTCAAGGCCGCGCTGGGATTGGGCGGCGTCGAGAGCCCGCCCCCCCCCTAGCACGAACGGAGGAGGAAGAACTCCGTGTGCACACGCGGGAAGTGGGGAGCCGTCTGGAAGGACTCCCGGCTCCCGCTCCCTTTACCCTCAAGCACCGCTGACTCCACGGGGGCCGGAGGAGTGCAATACCGGCCCCCCAACGACCTGACAAGGAAGAGAGAGGCTCCACAGCCTCGGTGAAGCTTGGCAACGCCGGCCGGAGGGCCGTGGGACTCGCTCTGGGCCCCGCCCCGTCCAACAGAGGGCTGGCCCGGGAGGGAGTCCGTCGAGCAGCACAACGACCAGCCACATCACCACAGGTGAGCCCGGGAGGCCCCTAGGGCTCTAGATCAAGCCCCTGGGGGCCGGGGGCCACAATTTACAGGGGATTAACGAGGGAAGAGCCCTCACTGACATTTTGTATGAAGCAAGGCACCTGGTGAAAAGGGGGCCAAGCCTAAGTTAACCCTCACTTTCCCCTGAGAGACATAGGAATCCCCCATCCTAGGGAAGCCCCAGTTTGCTGGACATGTTGAGGGGTTCCCTCTAGGATTTCATCCCGCATATTGTCCCGCCTGCTGCAATGATTATCTAGGCCTGAAGTATGTGCCTTTGCAAGGGATTTTAATATGCCTGAAGTGTTTTGCATGTTCTAGGCCCTGTGTTATTAGTGCACCCGGTAATCGTTATTGGTGCTGTGTTTTTAGGAGCTGATTCCTTCGGCCTTTTAGTGGCCAGAACTGTTGAGGGTCTTTTAGAAGAATGTGCACCAGTTAAAGAAATGTAATGTATAATCTGCCTAATCTAATACAACCTTGATTGACATAAAAGAACTTGATTTTTAATTACACAAGCCTGGTGTGGTGTCCGGTTATTGCTTCGCATTTCTGAGTCAAAGTAAGAGTGTGCTGCACAACTGCCTTACACATTGCCTTCGCGTGCCTTCCCCGCTTTGCGCCATGCTACCGTAACGGACTCGGTAACCCCGTTTCCAACATTGGTGTTCAGCGGTGGGATAAGGACTGGTGTTTGTGCAGCACCCTACAGTGACTCAGTGTGGGCCGCAATTAGACACCTAGTGAAATGCAAGTACTAGGAACTCTTTTGTGATTGCCGATTGTGTTAGTCCTGCGTAAGACCTGCTACCTACCATTTAGAACCCCTTCCTTAAATTGTCTGGGACCCCACCTAGGAGGATGGAGTTTGAGTTAGCCGACCTAGAGAGGTACACGGTGACACAGCTCAAGGAGTTCTGCCTAGAGAGGGGGGTGGCCTTCAAGCGAGGTGCCAAGAAGGAGGTGCTTCAGAAAGCTTTGAGGGCATGGGTAATGGCCCACCCGGAGGGAAGAGGGGATGAGGAGCAGAGGGAGGCAGACGACCCAGGAGAACTGAGCCTACTGAACATTGACGTCAGCGAGAATGTGTTGCCAGGAAGACGTTCCAGGGCAGGCAGTAGTGCGTCAGGGGGAGTTTGTCAGCAGAGGAATTCAAGGACAGGAGGGAGCAGAGGCAATTGACATTAGAGTTGGCTAGGATGGAAAGGGAAGGAGAGCAGGCAAGGCTAGCCATGGAGGAAAGGAGGCTTGTACATGAGCTTAGACTGAAAGAACTAGAGCTCCGAACCTTGCAGATGGAGATGGAAGGCAAAGGAAATGGTGGCAGCGTACCTGCTGGGGTTCCACAGGAGCCCAAATTTTATCTACCCAGGGAGGTGATAGCCAGCTTTAGTGTGGGTGATGACATCGACAAGTGGTTGGCGGCGTACGAGGTAGCTTTGGTGGCCCATAGAGTTCCTGAGAGCTACTGGGGAGGAGGTCTCTACAGGTACATACCTCCACCAGTAAGGGACACACTTTTAACTTTAGATAAGGGGAGCAGACCAACTACCCTATCATGAAGGAGGCCCTGCTCAGGAAGTTTGGCCTCACCCCAGAGAAGTACCGCCAAAAGTTCTGCAACAGCCACAAGCTCACCACACAAAACTGGGTGGATTTTTATGATTATGCCCGGAAGGCATTGGAGGGGTGGGTACGTGGCAGCAACATTGACAATTACACTGGGCTGTACGACCTGTTTTTGAGAGAGCACCTCCTCGAGAAATTTTTTCCGGAGCTGCGCCAGTACTTGGTGGACCGCAAGCTGACCAACCCAAGGGAGCTTGCAGAGGAGGCAGACGCGTGGGTCAGCACTCGGGTGTCCCACAAGGGAGCCGGGGCGGATCCCCCGAAAGGTGGACAGGCGTTCCCCCAGAAGAAAGAGGGGGGAGATAAAAAGAGGGAGTTCTTTAAAGGTCCCCAAAATAGACCGCCTGGGAGAGGGGTAGGTTCCCCATCCCAATCTGGATACCAGAGACCCACTTACCCTGACAGGAGTCAGCAGCCCAGAACTGTCCGGTGCTACGAGTGCGGGGAGGTTGGACACTACAAGGGGGATCCCCAGTGTCGCAAGAGAACCCCAGCCCCCACAGGAGGTAAGAGCCCCGGGGTGGCCAGTGTAGCGCTTGGGGAGGAGTTGTCCCTAGGTAGGGGAGGTGAGTGGACAGGCTTGACCTTAGTTTCCCTGGGGGATAGAGAGATCATCCCAAGGGTTCAGGTACCCGAGAACACTGCCAAGTATCGGCAGAGGGTCCTGGTGAACGGGGAGGAGGTGGAGGCTCTGAGGGACACAGGTGCCAGCATGACGATGGTGAGACGTCAGCTGGTGTCCCCAGAGCAGGTGATTCCTGAGGAGTTCCACCCGGTTGTGATGGCTGATAATAGCCTGGGTCATTACCCCGTGGCCCAAGTTCCCTTTGAGTGGGGAGGAGTGTCAGGTCTGATGAAGGTTGCGGTGAGCCCTGCCATGCCAGTTGACTGTCTGCTGGGCAACGACTTGGAACATACTGCCTGGAGAGAGGTAGAGTTCAATGCCCATGCTGAGATGTTGGGGTTACCAGGATGGACTTGCGTTATCACGCGGTCCATGGCTGCCCGACAAGGAACTCAGCCCGGGTTGGAGCCTGAAATAAGGGCCCAGCCCACTGCTGGACGAGGAGATGTCCGGGAGGAGACACCCGGTGAGATGGATGGGGAGCCCGCGGAGGTGACCCCGGAGTCCGCTGAGGTGGTTGGTTTTCCCGTGGGGACCTGCCGACCCCTGCAGAGTGGCAGGTGGAAGGAGGGCCTACCCGGGAAGAATTTTGCCGGGCACAGAGGGAGTGCCCTACGCTTGAAGGCATACGGCAACAGGCCGAAGCCCAAGCAGCTGGAACAGAGACTGGTAATTACCATGTCTACTGGGAGGATGGTCTCCTCTACAGTGAGCCTAAGGCTCCGGTGCATGGGTCCTCAAGGGCCGTGGTGGTCCCCCAATGCTACCGAGCCTTTCTGCTAGAGTTGGCACATGAGATACCACTAGCAGGTCACCTGGGCCAGGACAAGACGTTTGCACGCTTGGTCCCACATTTTTACTGGCCCAGGATGCGCGTCACTTCTGACACGTTTTGCAAGACCTGCACCACTTGCCAAGCGAGCGGCAAGACAGGGACTAAGGTGAAGGTCCCTCTAGAACCTCTCCCAGTGGTCAATACCCCTTTTGAGCGAGTAGGGATTGACATTGTCGGGCCGTTGGATCCGCCAACTTCTGCTGGGCATAGGTTCATTTTGGTGCTAGTAGACCACGCCACCCGGTACCCAGAGGCAATCCCTCTGAGGACCATCACAGCACCGGTGGTGGCGCGGGCCCTCATGGGGATTTTTACCCGAGTGGGATTCCCCAAGGTCGTGGTGTCAGATAGGGGCACAAATTTCATGTCGGCCTACATGCAGGCCATGTGGAAGGAGTGTGGAGTGACCTACCGGTTCTCCACTCCTTACCACCCCCAGACGAACGGGCTCGTGGAGCGTTTCAACAAAACCTTGAAGGGGATGATCAGGAGCCTACCCGAGGACTTGAGAAGAAAGTGGGACGTCCTCTTACCCTGTCTGCTCTTCTCCTACCGAGAGGTGCCGCAGAAGGGGGTCGGTTTCAGCCCCTTTGAGCTGCTCTATGGCCACCCCGTTCGGGGGCCCCTCAGTCTTGTCAAAGAGGGGTGGGAGAAGTCTTCCTCGAAGCTTCCCCGTGATGTGGTCAGCTATATGCTGGGATTCCGCAGCAAAGTGGCCAAGCTGTGGAAGGAGGCCTCGGACAACTTAGAGGCGAGTCAGGCCGTCATGAAGCAATGGTATGACCGGAACGCGCGGACGGTAGAGTTAGACGCTGGACAGAAGGTGTGGGTCATGGAGCCAGGAGAGCTTGGCGCCCTCCAGGACCGGTGGACTGGGCCGTTTGAGATCTTGGAAAGGAAAGGCCAGACCACGTATGTCGTTGACATGAAGACCCCCCGTCAACCCCACAGGTTGCTCCACGTCAACCGCCTGAAGCCACACCAGGAGCGTTCCGAGCTCACTCTCTTGATGATAACGGATGGAAGTGAGGAGGAGGAGAGTGAGCCTCTGCCAGACCTTCTGGCGGCCCATGAGAAGGATGGTTCGGTAGAGGGAGTAGTCCTCGCCCCATCCTTGACCTCAGAGCAACAGAGGGACTGCCGCCAGGTCTTGGGGCAGTACGCCTCGTTGTTTTCCCTCACGCCTGGAATCACGCACCTGTGTACCCATGATGTGGACACAGGGGACAGTCCGCCAGTGAAGAACAAGTCTTACCGGCTGTCCGATAAGGTCAAGGCTAGTATCCAGGGTGAGGTTGTCAAGATGCTAGAACTGGGGGTGATTGAGCCTTCCAGTAGCCCTTGGGCTAGTCCGGTAGTGTTGGTGCCGAAAGCGGCCCCCCGGGCACCACACCAGAACTTCGGTTCTGTGTGGATTATCGTGGACTCAACTCAGTCACCAAGACCGACGCTCACCCGATCCCTCGGGCGGATGAGCTCATTGACCGGCTGGGAGCAGCCCGGTATCTGAGTACCATTGATTTAACATCAGGCTATTGGCAGATCGCCATGGCGGAAGGAGCAAAGGAGAAGACTGCGTTCTCCACCCCCGAGGGCCACTTTCAATTCCAGGTGATGCCCTTCGGGTTGAAAAATGCTCCAGCCACTTTCCAGCGGTTGGTGAACCAGGTGCTGTCTGGCCTAGAGGCCTTCTCTGCTGCCTACCTGGATGACATAGCTGTCTTCAGTAGCAGCTGGGAGGACCATCTGCAGCATCTCCAGGAGGTGCTACAGGCTTTGCAACGGGCTGGTCTAACCATCAAGGCCAGCAAGTGCCAGATTGGACAGGGATCTGTCGTGTACCTGAGACATCTGGTGGGCGGAGGTAAGGTGCAACCCCTCCAAGCCAAGATTGAGACCATCATGGCCTGGGAGCCCCCAAGACCCAAACAGAGGTCCGAGCTTTTCTCGGCCTCACGGGATACTACCGCCGGTTCGTCAAGGGATATGGAACCATCGTGGGCCCATTGACGGAATTGACTTCGAAGAAGCAGCCACGCAGAGTCATCTGGACGGCTGCCTGCCAGGATGCCTTTGAGACCCTTAAACGTGCCATGTGCACCGCGCCGGTGCTCAGGACTCCAGATTTTGGACGGGAGTTTATCGTGCAGACAGACGCTTCTGAGCATGGCATAGGAGCTGTGCTCTCGCAGCTGAATGACGATGGCCAAGACCAGCCAGTGGCCTTCATCTCCCGAAGACTACTCCCCGGGAACAGCGGTGGAGTACCATCGAGCGGGAAGCCTTTGCTGTGGTTTGGGCTGTGAAGAAGTTGAGGCCATACCTTTTTGGTTGTCACTTCTTGATCCAGACCGACCACAGACCCCTTCGCTGGCTCATGCAGATGAGAGGCGAAAACCCCAAATTGTTGAGGTGGTCCATTTCCCTCCAGGGGATGGACTTTCGGGTGGAACATCGACCCGGTGTAGACCACGCCAACGCTGACGGTCTCTCCCGGTTTTTCCGCCTTAGCGAAGAGAACTCCCTAGAGGTTGGGAAGCTCTCCCCTCTTTCGGCTGGGGGACGCGTGTTAGACCTGTCAGCCCTAGGGTGGTCTTGCCCTGTTTTTTTCCTTTTGCGCCTCATTTTTGCCACCGTATTTTTACTGGACCTAGGTCTCCGGGCGCCTTGCCACTGCTGGTCAGTGCTGAGGTGCAGGTGCTCTCTCACTAAAGATGGCTGCCACAGGCCCCTGCTACTGCAGAAGGGCCTTCCACACATACACGCTAGTAGCCAGGGTCAGGCTGGGACATAGGGATACAGTATCCATCCCGTCCCCGCCTCTGGGCCACATAGCTAGATAGGTGGAAGGTTCCAGAACCTTCCGGGCTGTGGGAGGAGTTAAGTTTTGCCGCCTTTATGAGGGTCACCTGACCTAGGGGTATAAGAGGCTTGGAGGGAAAACCTTTTAGTCAGTTAGGTTGAGGCACCGCTGAACCTGGGAGAACCTGCGCCGGAGTATAGGCTTTAGGGCCTAGGGGGAGACCTACACTACTGCTGCTGACAGGGCTAAGGCCCTGCTGAAGTAAGATAGCTGAGGAACGCCCACCACCCACTGACCTTGCCCAGTGTGAGGGGACCCAGGGAACCACCTTCAGCGTGCTGGGAGGAACATCAAGCACTCCCAGAACCACCAACTCACAACCCCCCTTTCATAAGAAGAAGAACTTTTCTGACAAGAAGCTCCTCGCAGGAGCCTGAAACCAAAGAGTAACAGGAACCCAAGCTGAGTCGTCGAATGGGGATCACGAGGCGAAGCGCTGTGTCCTAAGCGCTAGACCTTCACCCCCTCTCTACCTAGACCGACAGCTGGACTGTCCCCCAAGAACCCTTCCCACACAGCCCTGTGAATCAGGCTGTCAGCGCGCCCCGCGCTGCAACTCCACGTGGGAGAACTTGACCTCCAGTCACTGACCTGGTGACTGGATCGCCGCCGGCCGCGGCCGCCGCCGCGTGAAGAGAGGTGCTGAGGTGAGGGAGACCTCTCCCCCTTTCATGAGTGTGGTGAGGTGCGCCGTCCGCGCCCTCACCGAAGTCCCCAGAAATCACCGCCGGGCCCGAGACCCCTACCGCTGCAATCGCGGCCAAGAAGAACACCGCCGCAGCCCAGGAGGGCCGCGTGAAGAGAGCTGAGGCCCACCGCGGCCTCCAGGCCCGCGGACGCCGTTGCCGTGGGGCCGGGGACGCCGACCGCGTCACAGGTCGCGCCCCCGGAAAGTCCGCGACGTGATTGGCCCCGCCGGAGCCAGCAGCCGAGGAGAAGGAGGCGGGAGGCGTTGCCCGGCAACCAAAGAAGGCCGCGACGTGATTGGCCCCGCCGGAGCCAAGCAGGAAGACGTCGGAGGGGCTCCACTGCCAACGGGAGCCCCCAGAAGAACTCAAGGCCGCGCTGGGATTGGGCGGCGTCGAGAGCCCGCCCCCTAGCACGTACGGAGGAGGAAGAACTCCGTGTGCACACGCGGGAAGCGGGGAGCCGTCTGGAAGGACTCCCGGCTCCCGCTCCCTTTACCCTCAAGCACCGCTGACTCCACGGGGGCCGGAGGAGTGCAATACCGGCCCCCAACGACCCGACAAGGAAGAGAGAGGCTCCACAGCCTCGGTGAAGCTTGGCAACGCCGGCCGGAGGGCCGTGGGACTCGCTCTGGGCCCTGCCCCGTCCAACAGAGGGCTGGCCCGGGAGGGAGTCCGTCGAGCAGCACAACGACCAGCCACATCACCACAGGTGAGCCCGGGAGGCCCCTAGGGCTCTAGATCAAGCCCCTGGGGGCCGGGGGCCACAATTTACAGGGGATTAACGAGGGAAGAGCCCTCACTGACATTTTGTACGAAGCAAGGCACCTGGTGAAAAGGGGGCCAAGCCTAAGTTAACCCTCACTTTCCCCTGAGAGACATAGGAATCCCCCATCCTAGGGAAGCCCCAGTTTGCTGGACATGTTGAGGGGTTCCCTCTAGGATTTCATCCCGCATATTGTCCCGCCTGCTGCAATGATTATCTAGGCCTGAAGTATGTGCCTTTGCAAGGGATTTTAATATGCCTGAAGTGTTTTGCATGTTCTAGGCCCTGTGTTATTAGTGCACCCGGTAATCGTTATTGGTGCTGTGTTTTTAGGAGCTGATTCCTTCGGCCTTTTAGTGGCCAGAACTGTTGAGGGTCTTTTAGAAGAATGTGCACCAGTTAAAGAAATGTAATGTATAATCTGCCTAATCTAATACAACCTTGATTGACATAAAAGAACTTGATTTTTAATTACACAAGCCTGGTGTGGTGTCCGGTTATTGCTTCGCATTTCTGAGTCAAAGTAAGAGTGTGCTGCACAACTGCCTTACACATTGCCTTCGCGTGCCTTCCCCGCTTTGCGCCATGCTACCGTAACGGACTCGGTAACCCCGTTTCCAACAGGTTTCTTCAAAAGCGTCTTAACCATTGCCCTTCTCCAGCTGGGGGGAACTACTCCTGTGGTAAGTGAGGCATTGATCACGTCCGCAATGGTAGGGGCAATTATGGGTGCTACCTTTTTCAGTACATTCATAGGTGCGGGATCCCTCGGCGAGCCACTTTTCACCGAGGAAATCAAAGTCAGAAGAGTTTCCTGGGGAGAGGAGGGATGAACGCCAACCGATGCCTTGGCAACAGCAACCCACGCAGGAAGAGTAAAGATGCTTCTGTGAGGACCAGCAAGGTCCTGGGGACTCCCCAAGCGATGGAGAGTCAGGGCACGTCTGGAGCAACCAGAGAAGCCCAATTAAAGTTAGAGTTGCCTTCTTGGGGACCCACAGGTCAACGGACCAGGGATTGCGAAGGGACCTCGAGAGGAATCACAAAATGGCGGCCCACGGAACACTCGTTGAGTGTAGGCCAGCAATCTTCGGTGTAATTACTGCTTGGGGTCAGGGCTACAAGTAACCCAAAGCTCAGCCTCAGGGGTCGCCGGAAAGCTGATGCTTCTGCAAATGGTCGCGGTGTCCAGTGGTTTGGGTTGCACGGTCACCATGAGGGAAACGGGCCTCAGACTTGCTGTGGGCACAGATCGACCTCAGAGACCTCGGGAACCCATCTCCTGTGTGGCAATATTCTTCGGAGTCCTCAGGAGCTTCGGAGATGCCAACCGGTCAGTTGTGTTAAAGGTGCCTGCCTTGCAGGGGAGTAACTCCTTTACTCCAAGTGAGATTCTTCAGTCATCCAGCGTAGTGTAGATCGCCGAAGTACTTGGTTTCTGTGTCAGAGTTTAGTCCAGGTGTAATCTAAAGTCCTGTAGTCAGGGGTTCCTACTTTATACCCAAGGAAGGGGTGGGACAAACTCTGGGGACCCACCTATGGGAGGGTCAGGAAAGAGGGGTGGCTACACCCATTTCCTTTGTCCAGTTTCGCGCCAGAGCAGGGGCTGGTAGCCCCTGCAACCGCTTGAGCTGGACTATGCACAGGGACACCAAATGTGCCCCCAGTGCAGACTTCAAAGCACTCTTGGAGTGCACCCACCCAGCCCCAATACACTAAAGCCTGTCTGGGAGGTGGTCACACCTCCCTGTGACAGGAAACCGATTGTCCAGGCCTCCCCTGCCGGAGTTTCATCCAGCAGCAGGAGGGCAGACTCGTGTCTGTGGCTGCAGCATCCATTTTGTGATGCCAGGGTTCTGTTAAGCTGGTACCGGGTGTACCGGTGGTGCCATGCTTCTCCCTCTAGTAGGGTGGAATCATACCTCCCACCCCAGTTACTGGGATGGAGGTATGATTCCAAGGTGTTTGACACCAAACACGACATGCCATTCTCAAGTTAGCTTTTACCGCGAGGTTATAATGCACTTAAGAGTATATGGTCTGGCTGCATCACAAACAACCCCGGAATGAAGATTCCGAAAGCTGCAGAGGGGCTCTGCTCATGCATGGGCACCCTCTCACACGAAACCCAGCACCCTGCCTTCAGGATTGTTAAGGCCAGCCATAGGGGTGACTGATAGGTTTACATGTGGAGTGATATGGAGAGATATAGGGAACCTATATCTCAGTAAGGGGTGCATATACCACCTTACACAGGCTGCTGTAGCAGACCTGTTGTGTCATTTTAAAGGCTTCCCAGGGGTGGCACAATACATGCTGCAGCCCCTGGTAGGCCTCTGGGGTACCTAGGCCCTGTGTATATAGTATACCATATACTAGGGACTTATAAGGGTACCCCAGAATCCAATCTGGAGTGTACCTAAAGTACATACAATCAATTTAGAGTAGAAAGCAGATAGACTGGGGTCCTGATTAGCAGGGCCTCAGTCTGGCTTGGTCGAAAAACAGTGAAACATCAGCAAAAAGTGGGGGTAACTATAAGAAGCAGATCCTACTCTCCTACAGCTGGTCTCGGCCTGGCCTCAGTTACACCGCTGGTCTCGGCCTGTCCTCAGTTACACCGCAGGACCCTGCCTGGCCTCAGTTACACCGCAGGGCCCTGCCTGGCCTCAGTTACACAGCAGGGCTCTGCCTGGCCTCAGTTACACCGCAGGTCTCTGACTGGCCTCAGTTACACCGCTGGACCCTGCCTGGCCTCAGTTACACCGCAGGACAATGCCTGGCCTCAGTTACACCGCAGGGCTCTGCCTGGCCTTAGTTACACCGCAGGGCTCTGCCTGGACTCAGTTACACAGCAGGGCTCTGCCAGGCCTGAGTTACACCGCAGGACCCTGCCTGGCCTCAGTTACACCGTAGGACCCTGCCTGGCCTCAGTTACACCTCATGGCTCTGCCTGGCCTCAGTTACACCGCAGGGCTCTGCCTGGCCTCAGTTACACCGCAGGGCTCTGCCTGGCCTCAGTTACACCGCAGGACCCTGCCTGGCCTCAGTTACACCGCAGCACCCTGCCTGGCATCAGTTACACCGCAGCGCTCTGCCTGGCCTCAGTTACACCGCAGCGCTCTGCCTGACCTCAGTTACACCGCAGGACCCTGTCTGGCCTCAGTTACAACGCAGGGCTCTGCCTGGCCTCAGTTACACCGTAGGACACTGCCAGGCCTCAGTTACACGGTAGGACCCTGCCTGGCCTCAGTTACACCGCATGGCTCTGCCTGGCCTCAGTTACACCGCATGGCTCTGCCTGGCCTCAGTTACACCGCAGGACCCTACCTGGCCTCAGTTACACAGCAGGGCTCTGCCTGGCCTCAGTTACAACGCAGGGCTCTGCCTGGCCTCAGTAACACTGCAGGGCTCTGCCTGGCCTCAGTTACACCGCAGGTCTCTGCCTGGCCTCAGTTACACCGCAAGCGTCTGCCTGGCCTCAGTTAAACAGCAGGTCTCGGCCTGGCCTCGGTTACACCGCAGGACCCTCCTTGGCCTCAGTTACACCGCTGGTCTCGGCCTGGCCTCAGTTACGCCGCTGGTCTCGGCCTGGCCTCAGTTACACCGCAGGACCCGGCCTGGCCTCAGTTACACCGCAGGACCCTGCCTGGCCTCAGTTACACCGCTGGTCTCGGCCTGGCCTCAGTTACACCGCTGGTCTCAGCCTGGCCTCAGTTACGCCGCTGGTCTCGGCCTGGCCTCAGTTACACCGCAGGACCCTGCCTGGCCTCAGTTACACCGCTGGTCTCGGCCTGGCCTCAGTTACACTGCTGGTCTCGGCCTGGCCTCAGTTACAGCGCTGGTCTCGGCCTGGCCTCAGTTACACCGCTGGTCTCGGCCTGGCCTCAGTTACACCGCTGGTGTTGGCCTGGCCTCAGTTACACCGCTGGTATCGGCCTGGTCTCAGTTACACCACAGGACCCTGCCTGGCCTCAGTTCCACTGCAGGGCCCTGCCTGGCCTCAGTTACACAGCAGGGCTCTGCCTGGCCTCAGTTACACCGCAGGTCTCTGC
The DNA here is from genome assembly GCA_963921515.1 of Calotriton arnoldi. Taxonomy (NCBI): domain Eukaryota; kingdom Metazoa; phylum Chordata; class Amphibia; order Caudata; family Salamandridae; genus Calotriton; species Calotriton arnoldi. The sequence continues at coordinate 2,951,138 of CAWUFW010001130.1, read as the reverse complement.
ATGGCCTCAGTTACACCGCTGGACCCTGCCTGGCCTCAGTTACACCGCAGGGCTCTGCATGGCCTCAGTTACACCGCAGGGCTCTGCCTGGCCTCAGTTACACAGCAGGGCTCTGCCTGGCCTCAGTTACACCGCAGGACCCTGCCTGGCCTCAGTTCCACTGCAGGGCCCTGCCTGGCCTCAGTTACACAGCAGGGCTCTGCCTGGCCTCAGTTACACCGCAGGTCTCTGCATGGCCTCAGTTACACCGCTGGACCCTGCCTGGCCTCAGTTACACCGCAGGACCCTGCCTGGCCTCAGTTACACCGCAGGGCTCTGCATGGCCTCAGTTACACCGCAGGGCTCTGCCTGGCCTCAGTTACACCGCAGGACCCTGCCTGGCCTAGGTTACACCGTAGGACCCTTCCTGGCCTCAGTTACACCTCATGGCTCTGCCTGGCCTCAGTTACACCGCAGGGCTCTGCCTGGCCTCAGTTACACCGCAGGGCTCTGCCTGGCCTCAGTTACACCGCAGGACCCTGTTGGACTTGGCCCTTTTGCCCTGAATTTTTTCGCTTTTGCAAGAGTAAAACATGGTGTGTCTGAACAGAACATAATAAATGCTGTGCAATGTTGTACACACTGTTGTTTCCGCCATTTTAGAAAAGCACTGTGGAAAAATGTCACTGTTAAAATGGACGCCATGCCTGCCTGCCCATGTGACGCCTGACTGAGGTGGGTTGGCAGTCTAGTGGTTTGTTCCCCAGCGCCCCCTGCTTTTGGAGGGAAGCGTCGCACCGAGGGTGCTCTACTCCTCCCCCTGAACCAGTTAGAACCAGTTCCCCAGAGAACCTTCTGGAAGCTGCCAGCCCTGTCTGGTAGGTGGGGTGAGGGGCGTATATATAGGGGGGCTGGGCTGCCATGTGCTCAGTCAGTGAGGAGACAGAGGCAGTGCAGAGCATGGACTGACTGAGGGGGAACTCTGCCAGGAGGTACCGCCATATTGGGCCTGTGTGCTGGCCCCTGTGCCCATCTGCCCCCCCTGTTGTCCCCAGGGCCAATAAAGAGACATCGCCGGAGTGGAGGCTGCTGTGCTGGCAGGATTGCCACCTTACTGGAGGATGACCGTTCCGAGGAGCTGCCGCTTCAGGACTGGTGAGCCGCCCTGCTAGCCACTGATCTCGCCCTGCACTATTTGTCTCCTGGCCTCTAGCGCCTCGTGAGCGCCATATTGGGACTGCCTTTACTCAAGGAGGTGAGGAGCGTGGACAAAACCCCCCCCCCCCTCTGTGGGCCCTGGACCTGTGAGGTCCCTAGCGCCTTGAGAGCGCTTCCCTGTAATTGATGGTTGCCTGCCTGCACCCTAGCGCCTGGGGAGCGCTATATCTAAAGTGCCAGAAGAGGGGCTGTCGCCTGCAGCGCTGCGCTGACAAAGTGCCACGAGGAAATCCCGGTGTGTGGGATCTTCCCCACTGCCTGCGTGAAGAAGAGCGGGTGCCCACCCCGCGTTGGTGCCAGGTCCTGAGCGCTTTGTAAACCAGCGGGAGCCCACCCCGTGGCTTTTGTGCTCATGTCACGGGAGCCTACCCCGTATTGCCCCGCACGAGGGAAATTGCCCAGGATCACCGCCGCGGCCGAGCCGCAATTGACGGAGTTAGCGGGTGCCTACCCCGCACTTGTGCCGCCTTGGGGTGCTGCCGAGGAGAGCGACTGGTGGGGAGGGGCAGCGGGAGCCTACCCCGTGCCCTGAATCCACCCAGGATCACCGCCGTGACCCGGGCGTCGATAAAGCCTTGGGCCGCTGCGCTGCTCGCAGCGACCTGGAAGACAGGCAGGCCTGCGCCTGGTTGGAGGCGTGGCTGGCCGGCCGGAGGCGGGAGGTCCGGAGCCTCGCGGGCTCTAAATCCCAGTCCCGGGTCCCAGGAGGGGGCCCGGGTGAAGTGAGGAGAGGCGCCAAAAGAAGAATCCAGGCGGGAGCCCACCCCGTGCTGGCCAACGCCGCCGGAGTCGTTTGGAGCCTCGCCGGCTCCAGGACAAAGTCCCGGGTCCCAGGAGGGGCCCCGGGTGAAGAGTGGAGTGCTGCCTGAAGCAGCGCGACGCCTGCAGGACTGCCGGTGAGTGGGGCTGTGTGTTCCGACCCCCGGGGGGCCGGCCGAGGCACATTGTCGGTGCCTGAGGCCCCCGGGGCCAAGTCTGTTGGTGGTTGGGGGTGACGTCGGGGCACATTGTCGGTGCCCACCTCCCCCCTTGTTGCTCTGAGGGCACCGGTGTGCCCGTGCTGACTTTACAGCTGCCCCGTATAACAGTGGGCAGCTGCAACGTTGAGGGGCATTCTGGTTGTCGAGTCCCAGTGGGGCTCAGCCTTGCCTTGGTGGGGGTGGTGTCGGGGCACGTTGTCGGTGCCCGCCTCCCCCCGGGGTTGTTCTGAGGGCACCGTGGTGTCCGGATTGGGTCTATAGCTGCCCCGTCTGACAGCGGACAGCTGCAGCGTCTGGGGCAGTTTCTTGTAATTCAGAGTCCCAGAAGAGGGACTCCCACACCCCAGGACTGCCCAGTAACTTGGTGACTGCCTTTTCCACAACTGCCCCGCTGGACAGTGGGCAGTTGCAACGGTGGGGGCACTGGTCATTCGAGGGTCCCAGGAGAGGGGCCGCCTAGGAGCAGAGAAGCCAGAGACTAATCTGCAACCACTTTGGGCATTGAGTCTAGGTATTACCATGTGTGCCCTGCTGATGTCAGGCGTGATGCCCTATTGTTGATGTACTGTCTGCCTGCGGCCTTCCCCATACTGCCTACACTGCTAATGGGTTTGCGCAATGCTACTAGGATTATGCATATTATGTCCTATGCCTGACCTAACGCTTTTATGTTGATATAGGCCAATGCTTTCTATGCTCATGGTTGATGTCGCGCTATTCCTGAATGTCATGCTATGTCCCATGCATATGTTTAGGCCGACTCGGAGTTATGCAAATGTGATTCATGCTCATGGTTTAGGCCTCCTCTGAATAGAGTTATGCCTAATGTCTTTTTCGGCCTAATGGGTGGCTCAAGTTCTCAGGCTACTGCAAAGGTGCTTTATTCTTGCGCCCAGTATTACTAGTGGACTTTCATTCCCCTTTGTACGAGCGATGGTTTTGGCAGAGGCCCGATTGGCGCTGCCCTGTACATAGTCCCCACTGTTCATATCTACCTGGTGCCAGTTGGCGCCGTGTACACCCCTGTGATTATTGGTGCTGAGTTCTGCATAATACATATGCTGTTTTTCACCTAAACTGGTGTGGTCTCCGTTTGTAGTGTGCCTGGTGTGTCGCCTGTGTGTGCTGCGCGGATGCTTTACACATTTCCTCTGGAGTTTGGCCCGCCCGCTCTGCACCACGCTACCCCGTTTCCAACAGACCCTGCCTGGCCTCAGTTACACCGCAGTGCTCTGCCTGGCCTCAGTTACACCGCAGCGCTCTGCCTGGCCTCAGTTACACCGCTGGACCCTTGTTGGCCTCAGTTACACCGCAGGGCTCTGCCTGGCCTCAGTTACACCGTAGGACCCTGCCTGGCCTCACTTACACCG
>CAWUFW010001130.1:2760000-2947491 GCA_963921515.1 Calotriton arnoldi | reverse complement strand
CTGTCTGGCCTCAGTTACACTGCAGGGCTCTGCCTGGCCTCAGTTACACCGCATGGCTCTGCCTGGCCTCAGTTACACCGCAGCGGCGATGCCTGGCCTCAGTTATACCGCAGCGCTCTGCCTGGCCTCAGTTACACCTCAGGACCCTGTCTGGCCTCAGTTACACCGCAGGGCTCTGCCTGGCCTCAGTTACACCGCAGGACCCTGCCTGGCCTCAGTTACACTGCAGGACCCTGCCTGGCCTCAGTTACACCGCAGGTCTCTCCCTGTCCTCAGTTACAACGCAGGACCCTGCCTGGCCTCAGTTACACCGTAGGACCCTGTCTGGCCTCAGTTACACCGCAGGGCCCTGCCTGGCCTCAGTTACACCGCAGGACCCTGCCTGGCCTCAGTTACACCACAGGGCTCTGCCTGGCCTCAGTTACCCCACAGGGCTCTGTCTGGCCTCAGTTACACCGCAGGACCCTGCCTGGCCTCAGTTACACTGTAGGACCCTGCTTGGCCCCAGTTACACCGCAGGGCTCTGCCTGGCCTCAGTTACACCGTAGGACCCTGCCTGGCCTCAGTTACACCGCAGGACCCTGCCTGGCCTCAGTTACAGCGCATGGCTCTGCCTGGCCTCAGTTACACCGCAGGACCCTGCCTGGCTTCAGTTACACTGCAGCGCTCTGCCTGGCCTCAGTTACACCGCAGCGCTCTGCCTGGCTGCAGTTACACCACAGGACCCTGCCTGGCCTCAGTTACACCGCAGGGCTCTGCCTGGCCTCAGTTATGCTGCAGGACCCTGTCTGGCCTCAGTTACACCGTAGGACTCTGCCTGGCCTCAGTTACACCGCAGGGCTCTGCCTGGCCTCAGTTACACCGCAGGACCCTGCCTGGCCTCAGTTACACCGCAGGGCTCTGCCTGGCCTCAGTTACACCGCAGGACCCTGCCTGGCCTCAGTTACACCGCAGCGCTCTGCTTGGCCTCAGTTACACCGTAGGACCCTGCATGCCTTCAGTTACACCGCATAGCTATGCCTGGCGTCAGTTACACTGCAGGGCTCTGCCTGGGCTCAGTTACACCGCAGGGCTCTGCCTGTCCTCAGTTACACCGTAGGACCCTGCCTGGCCTCAGTTACACCGTAGGGCTCTGCCTGGCCTCAGTTATGCCGCAGGACCCCGCCTGGCCTCAGTTACAGCGCTGGGCTCTGCCTGGCCTCAGTTACTCTGTAGGACCCTGTCTGGCCTCAGTCATACCGTAGGACCCTGCCTGCCCTCAGTTACACCTCATGGCTCTGCCTGGCCTCAGTTACACCGCAGGGCTCTGCATGGCCTCAGTTACACCGCAAGGCTCTGCCTGGCCTCAGTTACACCGCAGCGCGCTGCCTGGCCTCAGTTACACCGCAGCGCTCTGCCTGGCCTCAGTTACACCGCAGGACCCTGTCTGGCCTCAGCTACACCGCAGGGCTCTGCCTGGCCTCAGTTACACCGCAGGGCTCTTCCTGGCCTCAGTTACACCGTAGGACCCTGCCTGGCCTCAGTTACGCCGCAGGACCCTGTCTGGCCTCAGTTACACCGCATGGCTCTGCCTGGCCTCAGTTACACTGCATGGCTCTGCCTGGCCTCAGTTACACCGCAGGACCCTGTCTGGCCTCAGTTACACTGCAGGGCTCTGCCTGGCCTCAGTTACACTGCATGGCTCTGCACGGCCTCAGTTACACCGCAGGGCTCTGCCTGGCCTCAGTTACACTGCAGGGCTCTGCCTGGCCTCAGGTACACCCCAGGGCTCTGCCTGAACTCAGTTACACCGCAGGGCTCTGCCTGGCCTCAGTTACACCGCAGGGCTCTGCCTGGCCGCAGTTACACCGCAGGACCTTGCCTGGCCTCAGTTACACCGCAGCGCTCTGCCTGGCCTCAGTTACACCATAGGACCCTGCCTGGCCTCAGTTACACCGCAGGACCCTGCCTGCCCTCAGTTACACCGCATGGCTCTGCCTCGCCTCAGTTACACCGCAGGACCCTGCCTGGCCTCAGTTACTCCGCAGGACCCTGCCTGGCCTCAGTTACACCGAAGCGCTCTGCCTGGCCTCAGTTACACCGCAGGACCCTGCCTGTCCTCAGTTACACCGCAGGACCCCGCCTGGCCTAAGTTACAGCGCTGGGCTCTGCCTGGCCTCAGTTACTCTGTAGGACCCTGTCTGGCCTCAGTCATACCGTAGGACCCTGCCTGGCCTCAGTTACACCTCATGGCTCTGCCTGGCCTCAGTTACACCGCAGGACCCTGCCTGGCCTCAGTTACATCGCAGGGCTCTGCCTGGCCTCAGTTACACTGCAGGGCTCTGCCTGGCCTCAGTTACACCGTAGGACCCTGTCTGGCCTCAGTTACACCGCAGGGCCCTGCCTGGCCTCAGTTACACCGTAGGACCCTGCCTGGCCTCAGTTACACCGCATGGCTCTGCCTTGCCTCAGTTACACCGCAGGGCTCTGCCTGGCCTCAGTTACACCGCAGGGCTCTTCCTGGCCTCAATTACACCGTAGGACCCTGCCTGGCCTCAGTTACACCGCAGGACCCTGTCTGGCCTCAGTTACACCGCATGGCTCTGCCTGTCCTCAGTTACACTGCATGGCTCTGCCTGGCCTCAGTTACACCGCAGGACCCTGTCTAGCCTCAGTTACACTGCATGGCTCTGCACGGCCTCAGTTACACCGCAGGGCTCTGCCTGTCCTCAGTTACACCGCAGGGCTCTGCCTGAACTCAGTTACACCGCAGGGCTCTGCCTGGCCTCAGTTATACCGCAGGGCTCTGCCTGGCCGCAGTTACACCGCAGGACCTTGCCTGGCCTCAGTTACACCGCAGCGCTCTGCCTGGCCTCAGTTACACCATAGGACCCTGCCTGGCCTCAGTTACACCGTAGGACCCTGTCTGGCCTCAGTTACACCGCAGGGCCCTGCCTGGCCTCAGTTACACCGTAGGACCCTGCCTGGCCTCAGTTACACCGCATGGCTCTGCCTTGCCTCAGTTACACCGCAGGGCTCTGCCTGGCCTCAGTTACACTGCAGTGCTCTGCTTGGGACCCTGCCTGGCCTCAGTTACACCGCAGGACCCTGCCTGGCCTCAGTTACACCGCAGGACCCTGTCTGGCCTCAGTTACACCGCAGGGCTCTGCCTGGCCTCAATTACACCGCAGGGCTCTGCCTGGCCTCAGTTACACCGTAGGACCCTGTCTGGCCTCAGTTACACTGCAGGGCTCTGCCTGGCCTCAGTTACACCGCAGGGCTCTGCCTGGCCTCAGTCACACCGCAGAGCTCTGCCTGGCCTCAGTTACACCGTAGGACTCTGCCTGGCCTCAGTTACACCGCAGGACGCTGCCTGGCCTCAGTTACACCGCAGGGCTCTGCTTGGCCTCACTTACACCGCAGGGCTCTGCCTGGCCTCAGTTACACCGTAGGACCCTGTCTGGCCTCAGTTACACCGCAGGGCTCTGCCTGGCCTCAGTTACACCGTAGGACCCTGCCTGGCCTCAGTTATACTGCAGGGCTCTGCCTGGCCTCAGTTACACCGTAGGACCCTGCCTGGCCTCAGTTACACTGCAGGACCATGTCTGGCCTCAGTTACACCGCAGGGCTCTGCCTGGCCTCAGTTACACCGCAGGACCCTGCCTGGCCTCAGTTAGACCGCAGGGCTCTGCCTGGCCTCAGTTACACCGTAGGACCCTGTCTGGCCTCACTTACACTGCAGGGCTCTGCCTGGCCTCAGTTACACCGCAGGGCTCTGCCTGGCCTCGGTTACACCGCAGGGCTCTGCCTGGCCTCAGTTACACCACAGGGCTCTGCCTGGCCTCAGTTACACTGCATGGCTATGCCTGGCATCAGTTACACCGCAGGGCTCTGCCTGGCCTCAGTTACACCGCAGCGCTCTGCCTAGCCTCAGTTACACCGCAGGGCTCTGCCTGGCCTCAGTTACACCGCAGGGCTCTGCCTGGCCTCAGTTACACCGCAGGGCTCTGCCTGGCCTCAGTTACACCGCAGGTCTCTGCCTGGCCTCAGTTACACAGCAGGGCTCTGCCTGGCCTCAGTTACACAGCAGGGCTCTGCCTGGCCTCAGTTATACCGCAGGACCCTGCCTGGCCTCAGTTACACCGCAGGACCCTGCCTGGCCTCAGTTACACCGCAGGGCTCTGCCTGGCATCAGTTACAGCGCATCGCCATGCCTGGCGTCAGTTACACTGCAGGACTCTGCCTGGCCTCAGTTACACCGCAGGGCTCTGCCTGGCCTCAGTTACACCGTAGGACCCTGCCTGGCCTCAGTTACAACGTAGGACCCTGCCTGGCCTCAGTTACACCGCATGTCTCTGCCTGGCTTCAGTTACACCGCAGGACCCTGCCTGGCCTCAGTTACACCGCAGGACCCTGCCTGGCCTCAGTTACACCGCAGCGCTCTGTCTGGCCTCAGTTACACCGCAGGACCCTGCCTGGCCTCAGTTACACCGCAGGGCTCTGCCTGGCCTCTGTTACACCGCAGGGCTCTGCCTGGCCTCAGTTACACCGTAAGACCCTGCCTGGCCTCAGTTACACCGCAGGGCTCTGCCTGGCCTCAGTTATACTGCAGGGCTCTGCCTGGCCTCAGTTACACCGTAGGACCCTGCCTGGCCTCAGGTACACCTCATGGCTCTGCCTGGCCTCAGTTACACCGCAGCGCTCTGCCTGGCCTCAGATATACTGCAGCGCTCTGCCTGGCCTCAGTTACACCGCAGGATCCTGTCTGGCCTCAGTTACACCGCAGTACCCTGCCTATCCTCAGTTACACCGCAGGGCTCTGCCTGGCCTCAGTTACACCGTAGGACCCTGCCTGGCCTCAGTTACACTGCAGGACCCTGCCTGGCCTCAGTTACACCGTAGGACCCTGTCTGGCCTCACTTACACTGCAGGGCTCTGCCTGGCCTCAGTTACACCGCAGGGCTCTGCCTGGCCTCGGTTACACCGCAGGGCTCTGCCTGGCCTCAGTTACACCACAGGGCTCTGCCTGGCCTCAGTTACACTGCATGGCTATGCCTGGCATCAGTTACACCGCAGGGCTCTGCCTGGCCTCAGTTACACCGCAGCGCTCTGCCTAGCCTCAGTTACACCGCAGGGCTCTGCCTGGCCTCAGTTACACCGCAGGGCTCTGCCTGGCCTCAGTTACACCGCAGGGCTCTGCCTGGCCTCAGTTACACCGCAGGTCTCTGCCTGGCTCAGTTACACAGCAGGGCTCTGCCTGGCCTCAGTTACACAGCAGGGCTCTGCCTGGCCTCAGTTACACCGCAGGGCTCTGCCTGGCCTCAGTTATACCGCAGGACCCTGCCTGGACTCAGTTACACTGCAGGACCCTGCCTGGCCTCAGTTACACCGCAGGGCTCTGCCTGGCATCAGTTACACCGCATCGCCATGCCTGGCGTCAGTTACACTGCAGGACTCTGCCTGGCCTCAGTTACACCGCAGGGCTCTGCCTGGCCTCAGTTACACCGTAGGACCCTGCCTGGCCTCAGTTACAACATAGGACCCTGCCTGGCCTCAGTTACAACGTAGGACCCTGCCTGGCCTCAGTTACACCGCAGGTCTCTGCCTGGCCTCAGTTACACCGCAGGACCCTGCCTGGCCTCAGTTACATCGCAGGACCCTGCCTGGCCTCAGTTACACCGCAGGACCCTGCCTGGCCTCAGTTACACCGCAGCGCTCTGTCTGGCCTCAGTTACACCGCAGGACCCTGCCTGGCCTCAGTTACACCGCAGGGCTCTGCCTGGCCTCTGTTACACCGCAGGGCTCTGCCTGGCCTCAGTTACACCGTAAGACCCTGCCTGGCCTCAGTTACACCGCAGGGCTCTGCCTGGCCTCAGTTACACCGTAGGACCCTGCCTGGCCTCAGTTACACCGCATGGCTCTGCCTGGCCTCAGTTACACCGCATGGCTCTGCCTGGCCTCAGTTACACCGCAGGACCCTGCCTGGCCTCAGTTACACAGCAGCGCTCTGCCTGGCCTCAGTTATACCGTAGGACCCTGCCTGGCCTCAGTTACACCGCAGGACCCTGTCTGGCCTCAGTTACACCGCAGGGCTCTGCCTGGACTCAATTATACCGCAGGGCTCTGCCTGGCCTCAGTTACACCATAGGACCCTGTCTGGCCTCAGTTACACTGCAGGGCTCTGCCTGGCCTCAGTTACACCGCATGGCTCTGACTGGCCTCAGTTACACCGCAGCGCGATGCCTGGCCTCAGTTATACCGCAGCGCTCTGCCTGGCCTCAGTTACACCTCAGGACCCTGTCTGGCCTCAGTTACACCGCAGGGCTCTGCCTGGCCTCAGTTACACCGCAGCGCTCTGCCTAGCCTCAGTTACACCGCAGGGCTCTGCCTGGCCTCAGTTACACCGCAGGGCTCTGCCTGGCCTCAGTTACACCGCAGGACCCCGCCTGGCCTCAGTTACAGCGCAGGGCTCTGCCTGGCCTCAGTTACTCTGTAGGACCCTGTCTGGCCTCAGTCATACCGTAGGATCCTGCCTGGCCTCAGTTACACCTCATGGCTCTGCCTGGCCTCAGTTACACCGCAGGACCCTGCCTGGCCTCAGTTACACCGCAGGGCTCTGCCTGGCCTCAGTTACACTGCAGGGCTCTGCCTGGCCTCAGTTACACCGTAGGACCCTGTCTGGCCTCAGTTACACCGCAGGGCCCTGCCTGGCCTCAGTTACACCGTAGGACCCTGCCTGGCCTCAGTTACACCGCATGGCTCTGCCTTGCCTCAGTTACACCGCAGGGCTCTGCGTGGCCTCAGTTACACTGCAGTGCTCTGCTTGGCCTCAGTTACACCGTAGGACCCTGCCTGGCCTCAGTTACACCGCAGGACCCTGTCTGGCCTCAGTTACACCGCATGGCTCTGCCTGTCCTCAGTTACACTGCATGGCTCTGCCTGGCCTCAGTTACACCGCAGGACCCTGTCTAGCCTCAGTTACACTGCATGGCTCTGCACGGCCTCAGTTACACCGCAGGGCTCTGCCTGTCCTCAGTTACACCGCAGGGCTCTGCCTGAACTCAGTTACACCGCAGGGCTCTGCCTGGCCTCAGTTATACCGCAGGGCTCTGCCTGGCCGCAGTTACACCGCAGGACCTTGCCTGGCCTCAGTTACACCGCAGCGCTCTGCCTGGCCTCAGTTACACCATAGGACCCTGCCTGGCCTCAGTTACACCGTAGGACCCTGTCTGGCCTCAGTTACACCGCAGGGCCCTGCCTGGCCTCAGTTACACCGTAGGACCCTGCCTGGCCTCAGTTACACCGCATGGCTCTGACTTGCCTCAGTTACACCGCAGGGCTCTGCCTGGCCTCAGTTACACTGCAGTGCTCTGCTTGGGACCCTGCCTCGCCACAGTTACACCGCAGGACCCTGCCTGGCCTCAGTTACACCGCAGGACCCTGTCTGGCCTCAGTTACACCGCAGGGCTCTGCCTGGCCTCAATTACACCGCAGGGCTCTGCCTGGCCTCAGTTACACCGTAGGACCCTGTCTGGCCTCAGTTACACTGCAGGGCTCTGCCTGGCCTCAGTTACACCGCATGGCTCTGCCTGGCCTCAGTTACACCGCAGGGCTCTGCCTGGCCTCAGTCACACCGCAGAGCTTTGCCTGGCCTCAGTTACACCGTAGGACTCTGCCTGGCCTCAGTTACACCGCAGGACGCTGCCTGGCCTCAGTTACACCGCAGGGCTCTGCTTGGCCTCACTTACACCGCAGGGCTCTGCCTGGCCTCAGTTACACCGTAGGACCCTGTCTGGCCTCAGTTACACTGCAGGGCTCTGCCTGGCCTCAGTTACACCGTAGGACCCTGCCTGGCCTCAGTTATACTGCAGGGCTCTGCCTGGCCTCAGTTACACCGTAGGACCCTGCCTGGCCTCAGTTACACTGCAGGACCATGTCTGGCCTCAGTTACACCGCAGGGCTCTGCCTGGCCTCAGTTACACCGCAGGACCCTGCCTGGCCTCAGTTAGACCGCAGGGCTCTGCCTGGCCTCAGTTACACCGTAGGACCCTGTCTGGCCTCACTTACACTGCAGGGCTCTGCCTGGCCTCAGTTACACCGCAGGGCTCTGCCTGGCCTCGGTTACACCGCAGGGCTCTGCCTGGCCTCAGTTACACCACAGGGCTCTGCCTGGCCTCAGTTACACTGCATGGCTATGCCTGGCATCAGTTACACCGCAGGGCTCTGCCTGGCCTCAGTTACACCGCAGCGCTCTGCCTAGCCTCAGTTACACCGCAGGGCTCTGCCTGGCCTCAGTTACACCGCAGGGCTCTGCCTGGCCTCAGTTACACCGCAGGGCTCTGCCTGGCCTCAGTTACACCGCAGGTCTCTGCCTGGCCTCAGTTACACAGCAGGGCTCTGCCTGGCCTCAGTTACACAGCAGGGCTCTGCCTGGCCTCAGTTATACCGCAGGACCCTGCCTGGCCTCAGTTACACCGCAGGACCCTGCCTGGCCTCAGTTACACCGCAGGGCTCTGCCTGGCATCAGTTACAGCGCATCGCCATGCCTGGCGTCAGTTACACTGCAGGACTCTGCCTGGCCTCAGTTACACCGCAGGGCTCTGCCTGGCCTCAGTTACACCGTAGGACCCTGCCTGGCCTCAGTTACAACGTAGGACCCTGCCTGGCCTCAGTTACACCGCATGTCTCTGCCTGGCTTCAGTTACACCGCAGGACCCTGCCTGGCCTCAGTTACACCGCAGGACCCTGCCTGGCCTCAGTTACACCGCAGCGCTCTGTCTGGCCTCAGTTACACCGCAGGACCCTGCCTGGCCTCAGTTACACCGCAGGGCTCTGCCTGGCCTCTGTTACACCGCAGGGCTCTGCCTGGCCTCAGTTACACCGTAAGACCCTGCCTGGCCTCAGTTACACCGCAGGGCTCTGCCTGGCCTCAGTTATACTGCAGGGCTCTGCCTGGCCTCAGTTACACCGTAGGACCCTGCCTGGCCTCAGGTACACCTCATGGCTCTGCCTGGCCTCAGTTACACCGCAGCGCTCTGCCTGGCCTCAGATATACTGCAGCGCTCTGCCTGGCCTCAGTTACACCGCAGGATCCTGTCTGGCCTCAGTTACACCGCAGTACCCTGCCTATCCTCAGTTACACCGCAGGGCTCTGCCTGGCCTCAGTTACACCGTAGGACCCTGCCTGGCCTCAGTTACACTGCAGGACCCTGCCTGGCCTCAGTTACACCGTAGGACCCTGTCTGGCCTCACTTACACTGCAGGGCTCTGCCTGGCCTCAGTTACACCGCAGGGCTCTGCCTGGCCTCGGTTACACCGCAGGGCTCTGCCTGGCCTCAGTTACACCACAGGGCTCTGCCTGGCCTCAGTTACACTGCATGGCTATGCCTGGCATCAGTTACACCGCAGGGCTCTGCCTGGCCTCAGTTACACCGCAGCGCTCTGCCTAGCCTCAGTTACACCGCAGGGCTCTGCCTGGCCTCAGTTACACCGCAGGGCTCTGCCTGGCCTCAGTTACACCGCAGGGCTCTGCCTGGCCTCAGTTACACCGCAGGTCTCTGCCTGGCTCAGTTACACAGCAGGGCTCTGCCTGGCCTCAGTTACACAGCAGGGCTCTGCCTGGCCTCAGTTACACCGCAGGGCTCTGCCTGGCCTCAGTTATACCGCAGGACCTGCCTGGACTCAGTTACACTGCAGGACCCTGCCTGGCCTCAGTTACACCGCAGGGCTCTGCCTGGCATCAGTTACACCGCATCGCCATGCCTGGCGTCAGTTACACTGCAGGACTCTGCCTGGCCTCAGTTACACCACAGGGCTCTGCCTGGCCTCAGTTACACCGTAGGACCCTGCCTGGCCTCAGTTACAACATAGGACCCTGCCTGGCCTCAGTTACAACGTAGGACCCTGCCTGGCCTCAGTTACACCGCATGTCTCTGCCTGGCCTCAGTTACACCGCAGGACCCTGCCTGGCCTCAGTTACATCGCAGGACCCTGCCTGGCCTCAGTTACACCGCAGGACCCTGCCTGGCCTCAGTTACACCGCAGCGCTCTGTCTGGCCTCAGTTACACCGCAGGACCCTGCCTGGCCTCAGTTACACCGCAGGGCTCTGCCTGGCCTCTGTTACACCGCAGGGCTCTGCCTGGCCTCAGTTACACCGTAAGACCCTGCCTGGCCTCAGTTACACCGCAGGGCTCTGCCTGGCCTCAGTTACACCGTAGGACCCTGCCTGGCCTCAGTTACACCGCATGGCTCTGCCTGGCCTCAGTTACACCGCATGGCTCTGCCTGGCCTCAGTTACACCGCAGGACCCTGCCTGGCCTCAGTTACACAGCAGCGCTCTGCCTGGCCTCAGTTATACCGTAGGACCCTGCCTGGCCTCAGTTACACCGCAGGACCCTGTCTGGCCTCAGTTACACCGCAGGGCCCTGCCTGGACTCAGTTATACCGCAGGGCTCTGCCTGGCCTCAGTTACACCATAGGACCCTGTCTGGCCTCAGTTACACTGCAGGGCTCTGCCTGGCCTCAGTTACACCGCATGGCTCTGACTGGCCTCAGTTACACCGCAGCGCGATGCCTGGCCTCAGTTATACCGCAGCGCTCTGCCTGGCCTCAGTTACACCTCAGGACCCTGTCTGGCCTCAGTTACACCGCAGGGCTCTGCCTGGCCTCAGTTACACCGCAGGACCCTGCCTGGCCTCAGTTACACTGCAGGACCCTGCCTGGCCTCAGTTACACCGCAGGTCTCTCCCTGGCCTCAGTTACAACGCAGGACCCTGCCTGGCCTCAGTTACACCGTAGGACCCTGTCTGGCCTCAGTTACACCGCAGGGCCCTGCCTGGCCTCAGTTACACCGCAGGACCCTGCCTGGCCTCAGTTACACCACAGGGCTCTGCCTGCCTGGCCTCAGTTACACCACAGGGCTCTGTCTGGCCTCAGTTACACCGCAGGACCCTACCTGGCCTCAGTTACACCGTAGGACCCTGCCTGGCCCCAGTTACACCGCAGGGCTCTGCCTGGCCTCAGTTACACCGTAGGACCCTGCCTGGCCTCAGTTACACCGCAGGACCCTGCCTGGCCTCAGTTACAGCGCATGGCTCTGCCTGGCCTCAGTTACACCGCAGGACACTGCCTGGCCTCAGTTACACTGCAGCGCTCTGCCTGGCCTCAGTTACACTGCAGCGCTCTGCCTGGCCTCAGTTACACCGCAGCGCTCTGCCTGGCCGCAGTTACACCACAGGACCCTGCCTGGCCTCAGTTACACCGCAGGGCTCTGCCTGGCCTCAGTTATGCCGCAGGACCCTGTCTGGCCTCAGTTACACCGTAGGACTCTGCCTGGTCTCAGTTACACCGTGAGGACACTGCCTGGCCTCAGTTACACCGCATGGCTCTGCCTGGCCTCAGTTACACCGCAGGGCTCTGCCTGGCCTCAGTTACACCGCAGGACCCTGCCTGGCCTCAGTTACACCGCAGCGCTCTGCTTGGCCTCAGTTACACCGTGAGGACCCTGCCTGGCCTCAGTTACACCGTGAGGACCCTGCCTGCCCTCAGTTACACCGCATGGCTCTGCCTCGCCTCAGTTACACCGCAGGACCCTGCCTGGCCTCAGTTACTCCGCAGGACCCTGTCTGGCCTCAATTACACCGCAGCGCTCTGCCTGGCCTCAGTTACACCGCAGGACCCTGCCTGTCCTCAGTTACACCGCAGGACCCCGCCTGGCCTCAGTTACAGCGCAAGGCTCTGCCTGGCCTCAGTTACACCGCAGGGCTCTGCCTGGCCTCAGTCACACCGCAGAGCTCTGCCTGGCCTCAGTTACACCGTAGGACTCTGCCTGGCCTCAGTTACACCGTAGGACGCTGCCTGGCCTCAGTTACACCGCAGGGCTCTGCTTGGCCTCACTTACACCGCAGGGCTCTGCCTGGCCTCAGTTACACCGTAGGACCCTGTCTGGCCTCAGTTACACCGCAGGGCTCTGCCTGGCCTCAGTTACACCGTAGGACCCTGCCTGGCCTCAGTTATACTGCAGGGCTCTGCCTGGCCTCAGTTACACCGTAGGACCCTGCCTGGCCTCAGTTACACTGCAGGACCATGTCTGGCCTCAGTTACACCGCAGGGCTCTGCCTGGCCTCAGTTACACCGCAGGACCCTGCCTGGCCTCAGTTAGACCGCAGGGCTCTGCCTGGCCTCAGTTACACCGTAGGACCCTGTCTGGCCTCACTTACACTGCAGGGCTCTGCCTGGCCTCAGTTACACCGCAGGGCTCTGCCTGGCCTCGGTTACACCGCAGGGCTCTGCCTGGCCTCAGTTACACCACAGGGCTCTGCCTGGCCTCAGTTACACTGCATGGCTATGCCTGGCATCAGTTACACCGCAGGGCTCTGCCTGGCCTCAGTTACACCGCAGCGCTCTGCCTAGCCTCAGTTACACCGCAGGGCTCTGCCTGGCCTCAGTTACACCGCAGGGCTCTGCCTGGCCTCAGTTACACCGCAGGGCTCTGCCTGGCCTCAGTTACACCGCAGGTCTCTGCCTGGCCTCAGTTACACAGCAGGGCTCTGCCTGGCCTCAGTTACACAGCAGGGCTCTGCCTGGCCTCAGTTATACCGCAGGACCCTGCCTGGCCTCAGTTACACCGCAGGACCCTGCCTGGCCTCAGTTACACCGCAGGGCTCTGCCTGGCATCAGTTACAGCGCATCGCCATGCCTGGCGTCAGTTACACTGCAGGACTCTGCCTGGCCTCAGTTACACCGCAGGGCTCTGCCTGGCCTCAGTTACACCGTAGGACCCTGCCTGGCCTCAGTTACAACGTAGGACCCTGCCTGGCCTCAGTTACACCGCATGTCTCTGCCTGGCTTCAGTTACACCGCAGGACCCTGCCTGGCCTCAGTTACACCGCAGGACCCTGCCTGGCCTCAGTTACACCGCAGCGCTCTGTCTGGCCTCAGTTACACCGCAGGACCCTGCCTGGCCTCAGTTACACCGCAGGGCTCTGCCTGGCCTCTGTTACACCGCAGGGCTCTGCCTGGCCTCAGTTACACCGTAAGACCCTGCCTGGCCTCAGTTACACCGCAGGGCTCTGCCTGGCCTCAGTTATACTGCAGGGCTCTGCCTGGCCTCAGTTACACCGTAGGACCCTGCCTGGCCTCAGGTACACCTCATGGCTCTGCCTGGCCTCAGTTACACCGCAGCGCTCTGCCTGGCCTCAGATATACTGCAGCGCTCTGCCTGGCCTCAGTTACACCGCAGGATCCTGTCTGGCCTCAGTTACACCGCAGTACCCTGCCTATCCTCAGTTACACCGCAGGGCTCTGCCTGGCCTCAGTTACACCGTAGGACCCTGCCTGGCCTCAGTTACACTGCAGGACCCTGCCTGGCCTCAGTTACACCGTAGGACCCTGTCTGGCCTCACTTACACTGCAGGGCTCTGCCTGGCCTCAGTTACACCGCAGGGCTCTGCCTGGCCTCGGTTACACCGCAGGGCTCTGCCTGGCCTCAGTTACACCACAGGGCTCTGCCTGGCCTCAGTTACACTGCATGGCTATGCCTGGCATCAGTTACACCGCAGGGCTCTGCCTGGCCTCAGTTACACCGCAGCGCTCTGCCTAGCCTCAGTTACACCGCAGGGCTCTGCCTGGCCTCAGTTACACCGCAGGGCTCTGCCTGGCCTCAGTTACACCGCAGGGCTCTGCCTGGCCTCAGTTACACCGCAGGTCTCTGCCTGGCTCAGTTACACAGCAGGGCTCTGCCTGGCCTCAGTTACACAGCAGGGCTCTGCCTGGCCTCAGTTACACCGCAGGGCTCTGCCTGGCCTCAGTTATACCGCAGGACCCTGCCTGGACTCAGTTACACTGCAGGACCCTGCCTGGCCTCAGTTACACCGCAGGGCTCTGCCTGGCATCAGTTACACCGCATCGCCATGCCTGGCGTCATTTACACTGCAGGACTCTGCCTGGCCTCAGTTACACCGCAGGGCTCTGCCTGGCCTCAGTTACACCGTAGGACCCTGCCTGGCCTCAGTTACAACATAGGACCCTGCCTGGCCTCAGTTACAACGTAGGACCCTGCCTGGCCTCAGTTACACCGCATGTCTCTGCCTGGCCTCAGTTACACCGCAGGACCCTGCCTGGCCTCAGTTACATCGCAGGACCCTGCCTGGCCTCAGTTACACCGCAGGACCCTGCCTGGCCTCAGTTACACCGCAGCGCTCTGTCTGGCCTCAGTTACACCGCAGGACCCTGCCTGGCCTCAGTTACACCGCAGGGCTCTGCCTGGCCTCTGTTACACCGCAGGGCTCTGCCTGGCCTCAGTTACACCGTAAGACCCTGCCTGGCCTCAGTTACACCGCAGGGCTCTGCCTGGCCTCAGTTACACCGTAGGACCCTGCCTGGCCTCAGTTACACCGCATGGCTCTGCCTGGCCTCAGTTACACCGCATGGCTCTGCCTGGCCTCAGTTACACCGCAGGACCCTGCCTGGCCTCAGTTACACAGCAGCGCTCTGCCTGGCCTCAGTTATACCGTAGGACCCTGCCTGGCCTCAGTTACACCGCAGGACCCTGTCTGGCCTCAGTTACACCGCAGGGCTCTGCCTGGACTCAATTATACCGCAGGGCTCTGCCTGGCCTCAGTTACACCATAGGACCCTGTCTGGCCTCAGTTACACTGCAGGGCTCTGCCTGGCCTCAGTTACACCGCATGGCTCTGACTGGCCTCAGTTACACCGCAGCGCGATGCCTGGCCTCAGTTATACCGCAGCGCTCTGCCTGGCCTCAGTTACACCTCAGGACCCTGTCTGGCCTCAGTTACACCGCAGGGCTCTGCCTGGCCTCAGTTACACCGCAGGACCCTGCCTGGCCTCAGTTACACTGCAGGACCCTGCCTGGCCTCAGTTACACCGCAGGTCTCTCCCTGGCCTCAGTTACAACGCAGGACCCTGCCTGGCCTCAGTTACACCGTAGGACCCTGTCTGGCCTCAGTTACACCGCAGGGCCCTGCCTGGCCTCAGTTACACCGCAGGACCCTGCCTGGCCTCAGTTACACCACAGGGCTCTGCCTGCCTGGCCTCAGTTACACCACAGGGCTCTGTCTGGCCTCAGTTACACCGCAGGACCCTACCTGGCCTCAGTTACACCGTAGGACCCTGCCTGGCCCCAGTTACACCGCAGGGCTCTGCCTGGCCTCAGTTACACCGTAGGACCCTGCCTGGCCTCAGTTACACCGCAGGACCCTGCCTGGCCTCAGTTACAGCGCATGGCTCTGCCTGGCCTCAGTTACACCGCAGGACACTGCCTGGCCTCAGTTACACTGCAGCGCTCTGCCTGGCCTCAGTTACACCGCAGCGCTCTGCCTGGCCTCAGTTACACCGCAGCGCTCTGCCTGGCCGCAGTTACACCACAGGACCCTGCCTGGCCTCAGTTACACCGCAGGGCTCTGCCTGGCCTCAGTTATGCCGCAGGACCCTGTCTGGCCTCAGTTACACCGTAGGACTCTGCCTGGTCTCAGTTACACCGTAGGACACTGCCTGGCCTCAGTTACACCGCATGGCTCTGCCTGGCCTCAGTTACACCGCAGGGCTCTGCCTGGCCTCAGTTACACCGCAGGACCCTGCCTGGCCTCAGTTACACCGCAGCGCTCTGCTTGGCCTCAGTTACACCGTAGGACCCTGCCTGGCCTCAGTTACACCGTAGGACCCTGCCTGCCCTCAGTTACACCGCATGGCTCTGCCTCGCCTCAGTTACACCGCAGGACCCTGCCTGGCCTCAGTTACACCGCAGGACCCTGTCTGGCCTCAATTACACCGCAGCGCTCTGCCTGGCCTCAGTTACACCGCAGGACCCTGCCTGTCCTCAGTTACACCGCAGGACCCCGCCTGGCCTCAGTTACAGCGCAAGGCTCTGCCTGGCCTCAGTTACACCGCAGGGCTCTGCCTGGCCTCAGTCACACCGCAGAGCTCTGCCTGGCCTCAGTTACACCGTAGGACTCTGCCTGGCCTCAGTTACACCGTAGGACGCTGCCTGGCCTCAGTTACACCGCAGGGCTCTGCTTGGCCTCACTTACACCGCAGGGCTCTGCCTGGCCTCAGTTACACCGTAGGACCCTGTCTGGCCTCAGTTACACCGCAGGGCTCTGCCTGGCCTCAGTTACACCGTAGGACCCTGCCTGGCCTCAGTTATACTGCAGGGCTCTGCCTGGCCTCAGTTACACCGTAGGACCCTGCCTGGCCTCAGTTACACTGCAGGACCATGTCTGGCCTCAGTTACACCGCAGGGCTCTGCCTGGCCTCAGTTACACCGCAGGACCCTGCCTGGCCTCAGTTAGACCGCAGGGCTCTGCCTGGCCTCAGTTACACCGTAGGACCCTGTCTGGCCTCACTTACACTGCAGGGCTCTGCCTGGCCTCAGTTACACCGCAGGGCTCTGCCTGGCCTCGGTTACACCGCAGGGCTCTGCCTGGCCTCAGTTACACCACAGGGCTCTGCCTGGCCTCAGTTACACTGCATGGCTATGCCTGGCATCAGTTACACCGCAGGGCTCTGCCTGGCCTCAGTTACACCGCAGCGCTCTGCCTAGCCTCAGTTACACCGCAGGGCTCTGCCTGGCCTCAGTTACACCGCAGGGCTCTGCCTGGCCTCAGTTACACCGCAGGGCTCTGCCTGGCCTCAGTTACACCGCAGGTCTCTGCCTGGCTTCAGTTACACAGCAGGGCTCTGCCTGGCCTCAGTTACACAGCAGGGCTCTGCCTGGCCTCAGTTATACCGCAGGACCCTGCCTGGCCTCAGTTACACCGCAGGACCCTGCCTGGCCTCAGTTACACCGCAGGGCTCTGCCTGGCATCAGTTACAGCGCATCGCCATGCCTGGCGTCAGTTACACTGCAGGACTCTGCCTGGCCTCAGTTACACCGCAGGGCTCTGCCTGGCCTCAGTTACACCGTAGGACCCTGCCTGGCCTCAGTTACAACGTAGGACCCTGCCTGGCCTCAGTTACACCGCATGTCTCTGCCTGGCTTCAGTTACACCGCAGGACCCTGCCTGGCCTCAGTTACACCGCAGGACCCTGCCTGGCCTCAGTTACACCGCAGCGCTCTGTCTGGCCTCAGTTACACCGCAGGACCCTGCCTGGCCTCAGTTACACCGCAGGGCTCTGCCTGGCCTCTGTTACACCGCAGGGCTCTGCCTGGCCTCAGTTACACCGTAAGACCCTGCCTGGCCTCAGTTACACCGCAGGGCTCTGCCTGGCCTCAGTTATACTGCAGGGCTCTGCCTGGCCTCAGTTACACCGTAGGACCCTGCCTGGCCTCAGGTACACCTCATGGCTCTGCCTGGCCTCAGTTACACCGCAGCGCTCTGCCTGGCCTCAGATATACTGCAGCGCTCTGCCTGGCCTCAGTTACACCGCAGGATCCTGTCTGGCCTCAGTTACACCGCAGTACCCTGCCTATCCTCAGTTACACCGCAGGGCTCTGCCTGGCCTCAGTTACACCGTAGGACCCTGCCTGGCCTCAGTTACACTGCAGGACCCTGCCTGGCCTCAGTTACACCGTAGGACCCTGTCTGGCCTCACTTACACTGCAGGGCTCTGCCTGGCCTCAGTTACACCGCAGGGCTCTGCCTGGCCTCGGTTACACCGCAGGGCTCTGCCTGGCCTCAGTTACACCACAGGGCTCTGCCTGGCCTCAGTTACACTGCATGGCTATGCCTGGCATCAGTTACACCGCAGGGCTCTGCCTGGCCTCAGTTACACCGCAGCGCTCTGCCTAGCCTCAGTTACACCGCAGGGCTCTGCCTGGCCTCAGTTACACCGCAGGGCTCTGCCTGGCCTCAGTTACACCGCAGGGCTCTGCCTGGCCTCAGTTACACCGCAGGTCTCTGCCTGGCTCAGTTACACAGCAGGGCTCTGCCTGGCCTCAGTTACACAGCAGGGCTCTGCCTGGCCTCAGTTACACCGCAGGGCTCTGCCTGGCCTCAGTTATACCGCAGGACCCTGCCTGGACTCAGTTACACTGCAGGACCCTGCCTGGCCTCAGTTACACCGCAGGGCTCTGCCTGGCATCAGTTACACCGCATCGCCATGCCTGGCGTCATTTACACTGCAGGACTCTGCCTGGCCTCAGTTACACCGCAGGGCTCTGCCTGGCCTCAGTTACACCGTAGGACCCTGCCTGGCCTCAGTTACAACATAGGACCCTGCCTGGCCTCAGTTACAACGTAGGACCCTGCCTGGCCTCAGTTACACCGCATGTCTCTGCCTGGCCTCAGTTACACCGCAGGACCCTGCCTGGCCTCAGTTACATCGCAGGACCCTGCCTGGCCTCAGTTACACCGCAGGACCCTGCCTGGCCTCAGTTACACCGCAGCGCTCTGTCTGGCCTCAGTTACACCGCAGGACCCTGCCTGGCCTCAGTTACACCGCAGGGCTCTGCCTGGCCTCTGTTACACCGCAGGGCTCTGCCTGGCCTCAGTTACACCGTAAGACCCTGCCTGGCCTCAGTTACACCGCAGGGCTCTGCCTGGCCTCAGTTACACCGTAGGACCCTGCCTGGCCTCAGTTACACCGCATGGCTCTGCCTGGCCTCAGTTACACCGCATGGCTCTGCCTGGCCTCAGTTACACCGCAGGACCCTGCCTGGCCTCAGTTACACAGCAGCGCTCTGCCTGGCCTCAGTTATACCGTAGGACCCTGCCTGGCCTCAGTTACACCGCAGGACCCTGTCTGGCCTCAGTTACACCGCAGGGCTCTGCCTGGACTCAATTATACCGCAGGGCTCTGCCTGGCCTCAGTTACACCATAGGACCCTGTCTGGCCTCAGTTACACTGCAGGGCTCTGCCTGGCCTCAGTTACACCGCATGGCTCTGACTGGCCTCAGTTACACCGCAGCGCGATGCCTGGCCTCAGTTATACCGCAGCGCTCTGCCTGGCCTCAGTTACACCTCAGGACCCTGTCTGGCCTCAGTTACACCGCAGGGCTCTGCCTGGCCTCAGTTACACCGCAGGACCCTGCCTGGCCTCAGTTACACTGCAGGACCCTGCCTGGCCTCAGTTACACCGCAGGTCTCTCCCTGGCCTCAGTTACAACGCAGGACCCTGCCTGGCCTCAGTTACACCGTAGGACCCTGTCTGGCCTCAGTTACACCGCAGGGCCCTGCCTGGCCTCAGTTACACCGCAGGACCCTGCCTGGCCTCAGTTACACCACAGGGCTCTGCCTGCCTGGCCTCAGTTACACCACAGGGCTCTGTCTGGCCTCAGTTACACCGCAGGACCCTACCTGGCCTCAGTTACACCGTAGGACCCTGCCTGGCCCCAGTTACACCGCAGGGCTCTGCCTGGCCTCAGTTACACCGTAGGACCCTGCCTGGCCTCAGTTACACCGCAGGACCCTGCCTGGCCTCAGTTACAGCGCATGGCTCTGCCTGGCCTCAGTTACACCGCAGGACACTGCCTGGCCTCAGTTACACTGCAGCGCTCTGCCTGGCCTCAGTTACACCGCAGCGCTCTGCCTGGCCGCAGTTACACCACAGGACCCTGCCTGGCCTCAGTTACACCGCAGGGCTCTGCCTGGCCTCAGTTATGCCGCAGGACCCTGTCTGGCCTCAGTTACACCGTAGGACTCTGCCTGGTCTCAGTTACACCGTGGGACACTGCCTGGCCTCAGTTACACCGCATGGCTCTGCCTGGCCTCAGTTACACCGCAGGGCTCTGCCTGGCCTCAGTTACACCGCAGGACCCTGCCTGGCCTCAGTTACACCGCAGCGCTCTGCTTGGCCTCAGTTACACCGTAGGACCCTGCCTGGCCTCAGTTACACCGTAGGACCCTGCCTGCCCTCAGTTACACCGCATGGCTCTGCCTCGCCTCAGTTACACCGCAGGACCCTGCCTGGCCTCAGTTACTCCGCAGGACCATGTCTGGCCTCAATTACACCGCAGCGCTCTGCCTGGCCTCAGTTACACCGCAGGACCCTGCCTGTCCTCAGTTACACCGCAGGACCCCGCCTGGCCTCAGTTACAGCGCAAGGCTCTGCCTGGCCTCAGTTACACCGCAGGGCTCTGCCTGGCCTCAGTCACACCGCAGAGCTCTGCCTGGCCTCAGTTACACCGTAGGACTCTGCCTGGCCTCAGTTACACCGCAGGACGCTGCCTGGCCTCAGTTACACCGCAGGGCTCTGCTTGGCCTCACTTACACCGCAGGGCTCTGCCTGGCCTCAGTTACACCGTAGGACCCTGTCTGGCCTCAGTTACACCGCAGGGCTCTGCCTGGCCTCAGTTACACCGTAGGACCCTGCCTGGCCTCAGTTATACTGCAGGGCTCTGCCTGGCCTCAGTTACACCGTAGGACCCTGCCTGGCCTCAGTTACACTGCAGGACCATGTCTGGCCTCAGTTACACCACAGGGATCTGCCTGGCCTCAGTTACACCGCAGGACCCTGCCTGGCCTCAGTTAGACCGCAGGGCTCTGCCTGGCCTCAGTTACACCGTAGGACCCTGTCTGGCCTCACTTACACTGCAGGGCTCTGCCTGGCCTCAGTTACACCGCAGGGCTCTGCCTGGCCTCGGTTACACCGCAGGGCTCTGCCTGGCCTCAGTTACACCACAGGGCTCTGCCTGGCCTCAGTTACACTGCATGGCTATGCCTGGCATCAGTTACACCGCAGGGCTCTGCCTGGCCTCAGTTACACCGCAGCGCTCTGCCTAGCCTCAGTTACACCGCAGGGCTCTGCCTGGCCTCAGTTACACCGCAGGGCTCTGCCTGGCCTCAGTTACACCGCAGGGCTCTGCCTGGCCTCAGTTACACCGCAGGTCTCTGCCTGGCCTCAGTTACACAGCAGGGCTCTGCCTGGCCTCAGTTACACAGCAGGGCTCTGCCTGGCCTCAGTTATACCGCAGGACCCTGCCTGGCCTCAGTTACACCGCAGGACCCTGCCTGGCCTCAGTTACACCGCAGGGCTCTGCCTGGCATCAGTTACAGCGCATCGCCATGCCTGGCGTCAGTTACACTGCAGGACTCTGCCTGGCCTCAGTTACACCGCAGGGCTCTGCCTGGCCTCAGTTACACCGTAGGACCCTGCCTGGCCTCAGTTACAACGTAGGACCCTGCCTGGCCTCAGTTACACCGCATGTCTCTGCCTGGCTTCAGTTACACCGCAGGACCCTGCCTGGCCTCAGTTACACCGCAGGACCCTGCCTGGCCTCAGTTACACCGCAGCGCTCTGTCTGGCCTCAGTTACACCGCAGGACCCTGCCTGGCCTCAGTTACACCGCAGGGCTCTGCCTGGCCTCTGTTACACCGCAGGGCTCTGCCTGGCCTCAGTTACACCGTAAGACCCTGCCTGGCCTCAGTTACTCCGCAGGGCTCTGCCTGGCCTCAGTTATACTGCAGGGCTCTGCCTGGCCTCAGTTACACCGTAGGACCCTGCCTGGCCTCAGGTACACCTCATGGCTCTGCCTGGCCTCAGTTACACCGCAGCGCTCTGCCTGGCCTCAGATATACTGCAGCGCTCTGCCTGGCCTCAGTTACACCGCAGGATCCTGTCTGGCCTCAGTTACACCGCAGTACCCTGCCTATCCTCAGTTACACCGCAGGGCTCTGCCTGGCCTCAGTTACACCGAAGGACCCTGCCTGGCCTCAGTTACACTGCAGGACCCTGCCTGGCCTCAGTTACACCGTAGGACCCTGTCTGGCCTCACTTACACTGCAGGGCTCTGCCTGGCCTCAGTTACACCGCAGGGCTCTGCCTGGCCTCGGTTACACCGCAGGGCTCTGCCTGGCCTCGGTTACACCGCAGGGCTCTGCCTGGCCTCAGTTACACCACAGGGCTCTGCCTGGCCTCAGTTACACTGCATGGCTATGCCTGGCATCAGTTACACCGCAGGGCTCTGCCTGGCCTCAGTTACACCGCAGCGCTCTGCCTAGCCTCAGTTACACCGCAGGGCTCTGCCTGGCCTCAGTTACACCGCAGGGCTCTGCCTGGCCTCAGTTACACCGCAGGGCTCTGCCTGGCCTCAGTTACACCGCAGGTCTCTGCCTGGCTCAGTTACACAGCAGGGCTCTGCCTGGCCTCAGTTACACAGCAGGGCTCTGCCTGGCCTCAGTTACACCGCAGGGCTCTGCCTGGCCTCAGTTATACCGCAGTACCCTGCCTGGACTCAGTTACACTGCAGGACCCTGCCTGGCCTCAGTTACACCGCAGGGCTCTGCCTGGCATCAGTTACACCGCATCGCCATGCCTGGCGTCAGTTACACTGCAGGACTCTGCCTGGCCTCAGTTACACCGCAGGGCTCTGCCTGGCCTCAGTTACACCGTAGGACCCTGCCTGGCCTCAGTTACAACTTAGGACCCTGCCTGGCCTCAGTTACAACGTAGGACCCTGCCTGGCCTCAGTTACACCGCATGTCTCTGCCTGGCCTCAGTTACACCGCAGGACCCTGCCTGGCCTCAGTTACATCGCAGGACCCTACCTGGCCTCAGTTACACCGCAGGACCCTGCCTGGCCTCAGTTACACCGCAGCGCTCTGTCTGGCCTCAGTTACACCGCAGGACCCTGCCTGGCCTCTGTTACACCGCAGGGCTCTGCCTGGCCTCAGTTACACCGTAGGACCCTGCCTGGCCTCAGTTACACCGCAGGGCTCTGCCTGGCCTCAGTTACACCGTAGGACCCTGCCTGGCCTCAGTTACACCGCAGGGCTCTGCCTGGCCTCAGTTACACCGTAGGACCCAGTCTGGCCTCAGTTATACTGCAGGGCTCTGCCTGGCCTCAGTTACACCGTAGGACCCTGCCTGGCCTCAGTTACACTGCAGGACCATGTCTGGCCTCAGTTACACCGCAGGGCTCTGCCTGGCCTCAGTTACACCGCAGGACCCTGCCTGGCCTCAGTTAGACCGCAGGGCTCTGCCTGGCCTCAGTTACACCGTAGGACCCTGTCTGGCCTCACTTACACTGCAGGGCTCTGCCTGGCCTCAGTTACACCGCAGGGCTCTGCCTGGCCTCGGTTACACCGCAGGGCTCTGCCTGGCCTCAGTTACACCACAGGGCTCTGCCTGGCCTCAGTTACACTGCATGGCTATGCCTGGCATCAGTTACACCGCAGGGCTCTGCCTGGCCTCAGTTACACCGCAGCGCTCTGCCTAGCCTCAGTTACACCGCAGGGCTCTGCCTGGCCTCAGTTACACCGCAGGGCTCTGCCTGGCCTCAGTTACACCGCAGGGCTCTGCCTGGCCTCAGTTACACCGCAGGTCTCTGCCTGGCCTCAGTTACACAGCAGGGCTCTGCCTGGCCTCAGTTACACAGCAGGGCTCTGCCTGGCCTCAGTTATACCGCAGGACCCTGCCTGGCCTCAGTTACACCGCAGGACCCTGCCTGGCCTCAGTTACACCGCAGGGCTCTGCCTGGCATCAGTTACAGCGCATCGCCATGCCTGGCGTCAGTTACACTGCAGGACTCTGCCTGGCCTCAGTTACACCGCAGGGCTCTGCCTGGCCTCAGTTACACCGTAGGACCCTGCCTGGCCTCAGTTACAACGTAGGACCCTGCCTGGCCTCAGTTACACCGCATGTCTCTGCCTGGCTTCAGTTACACCGCAGGACCCTGCCTGGCCTCAGTTACACCGCAGGACCCTGCCTGGCCTCAGTTACACCGCAGCGCTCTGTCTGGCCTCAGTTACACCGCAGGACCCTGCCTGGCCTCAGTTACACCGCAGGGCTCTGCCTGGCCTCTGTTACACCGCAGGGCTCTGCCTGGCCTCAGTTACACCGTAAGACCCTGCCTGGCCTCAGTTACACCGCAGGGCTCTGCCTGGCCTCAGTTATACTGCAGGGCTCTGCCTGGCCTCAGTTACACCGTAGGACCCTGCCTGGCCTCAGGTACACCTCATGGCTCTGCCTGGCCTCAGTTACACCGCAGCGCTCTGCCTGGCCTCAGATATACTGCAGCGCTCTGCCTGGCCTCAGTTACACCGCAGGATCCTGTCTGGCCTCAGTTACACCGCAGTACCCTGCCTATCCTCAGTTACACCGCAGGGCTCTGCCTGGCCTCAGTTACACCGTAGGACCCTGCCTGGCCTCAGTTACACTGCAGGACCCTGCCTGGCCTCAGTTACACCGTAGGACCCTGTCTGGCCTCACTTACACTGCAGGGCTCTGCCTGGCCTCAGTTACACCGCAGGGCTCTGCCTGGCCTCGGTTACACCGCAGGGCTCTGCCTGGCCTCAGTTACACCACAGGGCTCTGCCTGGCCTCAGTTACACTGCATGGCTATGCCTGGCATCAGTTACACCGCAGGGCTCTGCCTGGCCTCAGTTACACCGCAGCGCTCTGCCTAGCCTCAGTTACACCGCAGGGCTCTGCCTGGCCTCAGTTACACCGCAGGGCTCTGCCTGGCCTCAGTTACACCGCAGGGCTCTGCCTGGCCTCAGTTACACCGCAGGTCTCTGCCTGGCTCAGTTACACAGCAGGGCTCTGCCTGGCCTCAGTTACACAGCAGGGCTCTGCCTGGCCTCAGTTACACCGCAGGGCTCTGCCTGGCCTCAGTTATACCGCAGGACCCTGCCTGGACTCAGTTACACTGCAGGACCCTGCCTGGCCTCAGTTACACCGCAGGGCTCTGCCTGGCATCAGTTACACCGCATCGCCATGCCTGGCGTCAGTTACACTGCAGGACTCTGCCTGGCCTCAGTTACACCGCAGGGCTCTGCCTGGCCTCAGTTACACCGTAGGACCCTGCCTGGCCTCAGTTACAACATAGGACCCTGCCTGGCCTCAGTTACAACGTAGGACCCTGCCTGGCCTCAGTTACACCGCATGTCTCTGCCTGGCCTCAGTTACACCGCAGGACCCTGCCTGGCCTCAGTTACATCGCAGGACCCTGCCTGGCCTCAGTTACACCGCAGGACCCTGCCTGGCCTCAGTTACACCGCAGCGCTCTGTCTGGCCTCAGTTACACCGCAGGACCCTGCCTGGCCTCAGTTACACCGCAGGGCTCTGCCTGGCCTCTGTTACACCGCAGGGCTCTGCCTGGCCTCAGTTACACCGTAAGACCCTGCCTGGCCTCAGTTACACCGCAGGGCTCTGCCTGGCCTCAGTTACACCGTAGGACCCTGCCTGGCCTCAGTTACACCGCATGGCTCTGCCTGGCCTCAGTTACACCGCATGGCTCTGCCTGGCCTCAGTTACACCGCAGGACCCTGCCTGGCCTCAGTTACACAGCAGCGCTCTGCCTGGCCTCAGTTATACCGTAGGACCCTGCCTGGCCTCAGTTACACCGCAGGACCCTGTCTGGCCTCAGTTACACCGCAGGGCTCTGCCTGGACTCAATTATACCGCAGGGCTCTGCCTGGCCTCAGTTACACCATAGGACCCTGTCTGGCCTCAGTTACACTGCAGGGCTCTGCCTGGCCTCAGTTACACCGCATGGCTCTGACTGGCCTCAGTTACACCGCAGCGCGATGCCTGGCCTCAGTTATACCGCAGCGCTCTGCCTGGCCTCAGTTACACCTCAGGACCCTGTCTGGCCTCAGTTACACCGCAGGGCTCTGCCTGGCCTCAGTTACACCGCAGGACCCTGCCTGGCCTCAGTTACACTGCAGGACCCTGCCTGGCCTCAGTTACACCGCAGGTCTCTCCCTGGCCTCAGTTACAACGCAGGACCCTGCCTGGCCTCAGTTACACCGTAGGACCCTGTCTGGCCTCAGTTACACCGCAGGGCCCTGCCTGGCCTCAGTTACACCGCAGGACCCTGCCTGGCCTCAGTTACACCACAGGGCTCTGCCTGCCTGGCCTCAGTTACACCACAGGGCTCTGTCTGGCCTCAGTTACACCGCAGGACCCTACCTGGCCTCAGTTACACCGTAGGACCCTGCCTGGCCCCAGTTACACCGCAGGGCTCTGCCTGGCCTCAGTTACACCGTAGGACCCTGCCTGGCCTCAGTTACACCGCAGGACCCTGCCTGGCCTCAGTTACAGCGCATGGCTCTGCCTGGCCTCAGTTACACCGCAGGACACTGCCTGGCCTCAGTTACACTGCAGCGCTCTGCCTGGCCTCAGTTACACCGCAGCGCTCTGCCTGGCCGCAGTTACACCACAGGACCCTGCCTGGCCTCAGTTACACCGCAGGGCTCTGCCTGGCCTCAGTTATGCCGCAGGACCCTGTCTGGCCTCAGTTACACCGTAGGACTCTGCCTGGTCTCAGTTACACCGTGAGGACACTGCCTGGCCTCAGTTACACCGCATGGCTCTGCCTGGCCTCAGTTACACCGCAGGGCTCTGCCTGGCCTCAGTTACACCGCAGGACCCTGCCTGGCCTCAGTTACACCGCAGCGCTCTGCTTGGCCTCAGTTACACCGTAGGACCCTGCCTGGCCTCAGTTACACCGTAGGACCCTGCCTGCCCTCAGTTACACCGCATGGCTCTGCCTCGCCTCAGTTACACCGCAGGACCCTGCCTGGCCTCAGTTACTCCGCAGGACCATGTCTGGCCTCAGTTACACCGCAGCGCTCTGCCTGGCCTCAGTTACACCGCAGGACCCTGCCTGTCCTCAGTTACACCGCAGGACCCCGCCTGGCCTCAGTTACAGCGCAAGGCTCTGCCTGGCCTCAGTTACACCGCAGGGCTCTGCCTGGCCTCAGTCACACCGCAGAGCTCTGCCTGGCCTCAGTTACACCGTAGGACTCTGCCTGGCCTCAGTTACACCGCAGGACGCTGCCTGGCCTCAGTTACACCGCAGGGCTCTGCTTGGCCTCACTTACACCGCAGGGCTCTGCCTGGCCTCAGTTACACCGTAGGACCCTGTCTGGCCTCAGTTACACCGCAGGGCTCTGCCTGGCCTCAGTTACACCGTAGGACCCTGCCTGGCCTCAGTTATACTGCAGGGCTCTGCCTGGCCTCAGTTACACCGTAGGACCCTGCCTGGCCTCAGTTACACTGCAGGACCATGTCTGGCCTCAGTTACACCACAGGGCTCTGCCTGGCCTCAGTTACACCGCAGGACCCTGCCTGGCCTCAGTTAGACCGCAGGGCTCTGCCTGGCCTCAGTTACACCGTAGGACCCTGTCTGGCCTCACTTACACTGCAGGGCTCTGCCTGGCCTCAGTTACACCGCAGGGCTCTGCCTGGCCTCGGTTACACCGCAGGGCTCTGCCTGGCCTCAGTTACACCACAGGGCTCTGCCTGGCCTCAGTTACACTGCATGGCTATGCCTGGCATCAGTTACACCGCAGGGCTCTGCCTGGCCTCAGTTACACCGCAGCGCTCTGCCTAGCCTCAGTTACACCGCAGGGCTCTGCCTGGCCTCAGTTACACCGCAGGGCTCTGCCTGGCCTCAGTTACACCGCAGGGCTCTGCCTGGCCTCAGTTACACCGCAGGTCTCTGCCTGGCCTCAGTTACACCGCAGGTCTCTGCCTGGCCTCAGTTACACAGCAGGGCTCTGCCTGGCCTCAGTTACACAGCAGGGCTCTGCCTGGCCTCAGTTATACCGCAGGACCCTGCCTGGCCTCAGTTACACCGCAGGACCCTGCCTGGCCTCAGTTACACCGCAGGGCTCTGCCTGGCATCAGTTACAGCGCATCGCCATGCCTGGCGTCAGTTACACTGCAGGACTCTGCCTGGCCTCAGTTACACCGCAGGGCTCTGCCTGGCCTCAGTTACACCGTAGGACCCTGCCTGGCCTCAGTTACAACGTAGGACCCTGCCTGGCCTCAGTTACACCGCATGTCTCTGCCTGGCTTCAGTTACACCGCAGGACCCTGCCTGGCCTCAGTTACACCGCAGGACCCTGCCTGGCCTCAGTTACACCGCAGCGCTCTGTCTGGCCTCAGTTACACCGCAGGACCCTGCCTGGCCTCAGTTACACCGCAGGGCTCTGCCTGGCCTCTGTTACACCGCAGGGCTCTGCCTGGCCTCTGTTACACCGCAGGGCTCTGCCTGGCCTCAGTTACACCGTAAGACCCTGCCTGGCCTCAGTTACACCGCAGGGCTCTGCCTGGCCTCAGTTATACTGCAGGGCTCTGCCTGGCCTCAGTTACACCGTAGGACCCTGCCTGGCCTCAGGTACACCTCATGGCTCTGCCTGGCCTCAGTTACACCGCAGCGCTCTGCCTGGCCTCAGATATACTGCAGCGCTCTGCCTGGCCTCAGTTACACCGCAGGATCCTGTCTGGCCTCAGTTACACCGCAGTACCCTGCCTATCCTCAGTTACACCGCAGGGCTCTGCCTGGCCTCAGTTACACCGTAGGACCCTGCCTGGCCTCAGTTACACTGCAGGACCCTGCCTGGCCTCAGTTACACCGTAGGACCCTGTCTGGCCTCACTTACACTGCAGGGCTCTGCCTGGCCTCAGTTACACCGCAGGGCTCTGCCTGGCCTCGGTTACACCGCAGGGCTCTGCCTGGCCTCAGTTACACCACAGGGCTCTGCCTGGCCTCAGTTACACTGCATGGCTATGCCTGGCATCAGTTACACCGCAGGGCTCTGCCTGGCCTCAGTTACACCGCAGCGCTCTGCCTAGCCTCAGTTACACCGCAGGGCTCTGCCTGGCCTCAGTTACACCGCAGGGCTCTGCCTGGCCTCAGTTACACCGCAGGGCTCTGCCTGGCCTCAGTTACACCGCAGGTCTCTGCCTGGCTCAGTTACACAGCAGGGCTCTGCCTGGCCTCAGTTACACAGCAGGGCTCTGCCTGGCCTCAGTTACACCGCAGGGCTCTGCCTGGCCTCAGTTATACCGCAGGACCCTGCCTGGACTCAGTTACACTGCAGGACCCTGCCTGGCCTCAGTTACACCGCAGGGCTCTGCCTGGCATCAGTTACACCGCATCGCCATGCCTGGCGTCAGTTACACTGCAGGACTCTGCCTGGCCTCAGTTACACCGCAGGGCTCTGCCTGGCCTCAGTTACACCGTAGGACCCTGCCTGGCCTCAGTTACAACATAGGACCCTGCCTGGCCTCAGTTACAACGTAGGACCCTGCCTGGCCTCAGTTACACCGCATGTCTCTGCCTGGCCTCAGTTACACCGCAGGACCCTGCCTGGCCTCAGTTACATCGCAGGACCCTGCCTGGCCTCAGTTACACCGCAGGACCCTGCCTGGCCTCAGTTACACCGCAGCGCTCTGTCTGGCCTCAGTTACACCGCAGGACCCTGCCTGGCCTCAGTTACACCGCAGGGCTCTGCCTGGCCTCTGTTACACCGCAGGGCTCTGCCTGGCCTCAGTTACACCGTAAGACCCTGCCTGGCCTCAGTTACACCGCAGGGCTCTGCCTGGCCTCAGTTACACCGTAGGACCCTGCCTGGCCTCAGTTACACCGCATGGCTCTGCCTGGCCTCAGTTACACCGCATGGCTCTGCCTGGCCTCAGTTACACCGCAGGACCCTGCCTGGCCTCAGTTACACAGCAGCGCTCTGCCTGGCCTCAGTTATACCGTAGGACCCTGCCTGGCCTCAGTTACACCGCAGGACCCTGTCTGGCCTCAGTTACACCGCAGGGCTCTGCCTGGACTCAATTATACCGCAGGGCTCTGCCTGGCCTCAGTTACACCATAGGACCCTGTCTGGCCTCAGTTACACTGCAGGGCTCTGCCTGGCCTCAGTTACACCGCATGGCTCTGACTGGCCTCAGTTACACCGCAGCGCGATGCCTGGCCTCAGTTATACCGCAGCGCTCTGCCTGGCCTCAGTTACACCTCAGGACCCTGTCTGGCCTCAGTTACACCGCAGGGCTCTGCCTGGCCTCAGTTACACCGCAGGACCCTGCCTGGCCTCAGTTACACTGCAGGACCCTGCCTGGCCTCAGTTACACCGCAGGTC
The DNA here is from genome assembly GCA_963921515.1 of Calotriton arnoldi. NCBI lineage: Eukaryota > Metazoa > Chordata > Amphibia > Caudata > Salamandridae > Calotriton > Calotriton arnoldi. The sequence goes on along the minus strand of CAWUFW010001130.1, from coordinate 2,917,730 downwards.
TCTCCCTGGCCTCAGTTACAACGCAGGACCCTGCCTGGCCTCAGTTACACCGTAGGACCCTGTCTGGCCTCAGTTACACCGCAGGGCCCTGCCTGGCCTCAGTTACACCGCAGGACCCTGCCTGGCCTCAGTTACACCACAGGGCTCTGCCTGCCTGGCCTCAGTTACACCACAGGGCTCTGTCTGGCCTCAGTTACACCGCAGGACCCTACCTGGCCTCAGTTACACCGTAGGACCCTGCCTGGCCCCAGTTACACCGCAGGGCTCTGCCTGGCCTCAGTTACACCGTAGGACCCTGCCTGGCCTCAGTTACACCTCAGGACCCTGCCTGGCCTCAGTTACAGCGCATGGCTCTGCCTGGCCTCAGTTACACCGCAGGACACTGCCTGGCCTCAGTTACACTGCAGCGCTCTGCCTGGCCTCAGTTACACCGCAGCGCTCTGCCTGGCCGCAGTTACACCACAGGACCCTGCCTGGCCTCAGTTACACCGCAGGGCTCTGCCTGGCCTCAGTTATGCCGCAGGACCCTGTCTGGCCTCAGTTACACCGTAGGACTCTGCCTGGTCTCAGTTACACCGTAGGACACTGCCTGGCCTCAGTTACACCGCATGGCTCTGCCTGGCCTCAGTTACACCGCAGGGCTCTGCCTGGCCTCAGTTACACCGCAGGACCCTGCCTGGCCTCAGTTACACCGCAGCGCTCTGCTTGGCCTCAGTTACACCGTAGGACCCTGCCTGGCCTCAGTTACACCGTAGGACCCTGCCTGCCCTCAGTTACACCGCATGGCTCTGCCTCGCCTCAGTTACACCGCAGGACCCTGCCTGGCCTCAGTTACTCCGCAGGACCCTGTCTGGCCTCAATTACACCGCAGCGCTCTGCCTGGCCTCAGTTACACCGCAGGACCCTGCCTGTCCTCAGTTACACCGCAGGACCCCGCCTGGCCTCAGTTACAGCGCAAGGCTCTGCCTGGCCTCAGTTACTCTGTAGGACCCTGTCTGGCCTCAGTCATACCGTAGGACCCTGCCTGGCCTCAGTTACACCTCATGGCTCTGCCTGGCCTCAGTTACACCGCAGGGCTCTGCATTGCCTCAGTTACACCGCAAGGCTCTGCCTGGCCTCAGTTACACCGCAGCGCGCTGCCTGGCCTCAGTTACACCGCAGCGCTCTGCCTGGCCTCAGTTACACCGCAGGACCCTGTCTGGCCTCAGCTACACCGCAGGGCTCTGCCTGGCCTCAGTTACACCGCAGGGCTCTTCCTGGCCTCAATTACACCGTAGGACCTTGCCTGGCCTCAGTTACACCGCAGGACCCTGTCTGGCCTCAGTTACACCGCATGGCTCTGCCTGTCCTCAGTTACACTGCATGGCTCTGCCTGGCCTCAGTTACACCGCAGGACCCTGTCTGGCCTCAGTTACACTGCAGGGCTCTGCCTGGCCTCAGTTACACTGCATGGCTCTGCACGGCCTCAGTTACACCGCAGGGCTCTGCCTGGCCTCAGTTACACTGCAGGTCTCTGCCTGTCCTCAGTTACACCGCAGGGCTCTGCCTGAACTCAGTTACACCGCAGGGCTCTGCCTGGCCTCAGTTACACCGCAGGGCTCTGCCTGGCCGCAGTTACACCGCAGGACCTTGCCTGGCCTCAGTTACACCGCAGCGCTCTACCTGGCCTCAGTTACACCATAGGACCCTGCCTGGCCTCAGTTACACCGTAGGACCCTGTCTGGCCTCAGTTACACCGCAGGGCCCTGCCTGGCCTCAGTTACACCGTAGGATCCTGCCTGGCCTCAGTTACACCGCATGGCTCTGCCTTGCCTCAGTTACACCGCAGGGCTCTGCCTGGCCTCAGTTACACTGCAGTGCTCTGCTTGGCCTCAGTTACACCGTAGGACCCTGCCTGGCCTCAGTTACACCGCAGGACCCTGTCTGGCCTCAGTTACACCGCAGGGCTCTGCCTGGCCTCAATTACACCGCAGGGCTCTGCCTGGCCTCAGTTACACCGTAGGACCCTGTCTGGCCTCAGTTACACTGCAGGGCTCTGCCTGGCCTCAGTTACACCGCATGGCTCTGCCTGGCCTCAGTCACACCGCAGGGCTCTGCCTGGCCTCAGTCACACCGCAGAGCTCTGCCTGGCCTCAGTTACACCGCAGGACTCTGCCTGGCCTCAGTTACACCGTAGGACTCTGCCTGGCCTCAGTTACACCGCAGGACGCTGCCTGGCCTCAGTTACACCGCAGGGCTCTGCTTGGCCTCACTTACACCGCAGGGCTCTGCCTGGCCTCAGTTACACCGTAGGACCCTGTCTGGCCTCAGTTACACCGCAGGGCTCTGCCTGGCCTCAGTTACATCGTAGGACCCTGCCTGGCCTCAGTTATACTGCAGGGCTCTGTCAGGCCTCAGTTACACCGTAGGACCCTGCCTGGCCTCAGGTACACCTCATGGCTCTGCCTGGCCTCAATTACACCGTAGGACCTTGCCTGGCCTCAGTTACACCGCAGGGCTCTGCCTGGCATCAGTTACAGCGCATCGCCATGCCTGGCGTCAGTTACACTGCAGGACTCTGCCTGGCCTCAGTTACACCGCAGGGCTCTGCCTGGCCTCAGTTACACCGTAGGACCCTGCCTGGCCTCAGTTACAACGTAGGACCCTGCCTGGCCTCAGTTACACCGCATGTCTCTGCCTGGCTTCAGTTACACCGCAGGACCCTGCCTGGCCTCAGTTACACCGCAGGACCCTGCCTGGCCTCAGTTACACCGCAGCGCTCTGTCTGGCCTCAGTTACACCGCAGGACCCTGCCTGGCCTCAGTTACACCGCAGGGCTCTGCCTGGCCTCTGTTACACCGCAGGGCTCTGCCTGGCCTCTGTTACACCGCAGGGCTCTGCCTGGCCTCAGTTACACCGTAAGACCCTGCCTGGCCTCAGTTACTCCGCAGGGCTCTGCCTGGCCTCAGTTATACTGCAGGGCTCTGCCTGGCCTCAGTTACACCGTAGGACCCTGCCTGGCCTCAGGTACACCTCATGGCTCTGCCTGGCCTCAGTTACACCGCAGCGCTCTGCCTGGCCTCAGATATACTGCAGCGCTCTGCCTGGCCTCAGTTACACCGCAGGATCCTGTCTGGCCTCAGTTACACCGCAGTACCCTGCCTATCCTCAGTTACACCGCAGGGCTCTGCCTGGCCTCAGTTACACCGTAGGACCCTGCCTGGCCTCAGTTACACTGCAGGACCCTGCCTGGCCTCAGTTACACCGTAGGACCCTGTCTGGCCTCACTTACACTGCAGGGCTCTGCCTGGCCTCAGTTACACCGCAGGGCTCTGCCTGGCCTCGGTTACACCGCAGGGCTCTGCCTGGCCTCAGTTACACCACAGGGCTCTGCCTGGCCTCAGTTACACTGCATGGCTATGCCTGGCATCAGTTACACCGCAGGGCTCTGCCTGGCCTCAGTTACACCGCAGCGCTCTGCCTAGCCTCAGTTACACCGCAGGGCTCTGCCTGGCCTCAGTTACACCGCAGGGCTCTGCCTGGCCTCAGTTACACCGCAGGGCTCTGCCTGGCCTCAGTTACACCGCAGGTCTCTGCCTGGCTCAGTTACACAGCAGGGCTCTGCCTGGCCTCAGTTACACAGCAGGGCTCTGCCTGGCCTCAGTTACACCGCAGGGCTCTGCCTGGCCTCAGTTATACCGCAGGACCCTGCCTGGACTCAGTTACACTGCAGGACCCTGCCTGGCCTCAGTTACACCGCAGGGCTCTGCCTGGCATCAGTTACACCGCATCGCCATGCCTGGCGTCAGTTACACTGCAGGACTCTGCCTGGCCTCAGTTACACCGCAGGGCTCTGCCTGGCCTCAGTTACACCGTAGGACCCTGCCTGGCCTCAGTTACAACATAGGACCCTGCCTGGCCTCAGTTACAACGTAGGACCCTGCCTGGCCTCAGTTACACCGCATGTCTCTGCCTGGCCTCAGTTACACCGCAGGACCCTGCCTGGCCTCAGTTACATCGCAGGACCCTACCTGGCCTCAGTTACACCGCAGGACCCTGCCTGGCCTCAGTTACACCGCAGCGCTCTGTCTGGCCTCAGTTACACCGCAGGACCCTGCCTGGCCTCAGTTACACCGCAGGGCTCTGCCTGGCCTCTGTTACACCGCAGGGCTCTGCCTGGCCTCAGTTACACCGTAAGACCCTGCCTGGCCTCAGTTACACCGCAGGGCTCTGCCTGGCCTCAGTTACACCGTAGGACCCTGCCTGGCCTCAGTTACACCGCATGGCTCTGCCTGGCCTCAGTTACACCGCATGGCTCTGCCTGGCCTCAGTTACACCGCAGGACCCTGCCTGGCCTCAGTTACACAGCAGCGCTCTGCCTGGCCTCAGTTATACCGTAGGACCCTGCCTGGCCTCAGTTACACCGCAGGACCCTGTCTGGCCTCAGTTACACCGCAGGGCTCTGCCTGGACTCAATTATACCGCAGGGCTCTGCCTGGCCTCAGTTACACCATAGGACCCTGTCTGGCCTCAGTTACACTGCAGGGCTCTGCCTGGCCTCAGTTACACCGCATGGCTCTGACTGGCCTCAGTTACACCGCAGCGCGATGCCTGGCCTCAGTTATACCGCAGCGCTCTGCCTGGCCTCAGTTACACCTCAGGACCCTGTCTGGCCTCAGTTACACCGCAGGGCTCTGCCTGGCCTCAGTTACACCGCAGGACCCTGCCTGGCCTCAGTTACACTGCAGGACCCTGCCTGGCCTCAGTTACACCGCAGGTCTCTCCCTGGCCTCAGTTACAACGCAGGACCCTGCCTGGCCTCAGTTACACCGTAGGACCCTGTCTGGCCTCAGTTACACCGCAGGGCCCTGCCTGGCCTCAGTTACACCGCAGGACCCTGCCTGGCCTCAGTTACACCACAGGGCTCTGCCTGCCTGGCCTCAGTTACACCACAGGGCTCTGTCTGGCCTCAGTTACACCGCAGGACCCTACCTGGCCTCAGTTACACCGTAGGACCCTGCCTGGCCCCAGTTACACCGCAGGGCTCTGCCTGGCCTCAGTTACACCGTAGGACCCTGCCTGGCCTCAGTTACACCTCAGGACCCTGCCTGGCCTCAGTTACAGCGCATGGCTCTGCCTGGCCTCAGTTACACCGCAGGACACTGCCTGGCCTCAGTTACACTGCAGCGCTCTGCCTGGCCTCAGTTACACCGCAGCGCTCTGCCTGGCCGCAGTTACACCACAGGACCCTGCCTGGCCTCAGTTACACCGCAGGGCTCTGCCTGGCCTCAGTTATGCCGCAGGACCCTGTCTGGCCTCAGTTACACCGTAGGACTCTGCCTGGTCTCAGTTACACCGTAGGACACTGCCTGGCCTCAGTTACACCGCATGGCTCTGCCTGGCCTCAGTTACACCGCAGGGCTCTGCCTGGCCTCAGTTACACCGCAGGACCCTGCCTGGCCTCAGTTACACCGCAGCGCTCTGCTTGGCCTCAGTTACACCGTAGGACCCTGCCTGGCCTCAGTTACACCGTAGGACCCTGCCTGCCCTCAGTTACACCGCATGGCTCTGCCTCGCCTCAGTTACACCGCAGGACCCTGCCTGGCCTCAGTTACTCCGCAGGACCCTGTCTGGCCTCAATTACACCGCAGCGCTCTGCCTGGCCTCAGTTACACCGCAGGACCCTGCCTGTCCTCAGTTACACCGCAGGACCCCGCCTGGCCTCAGTTACAGCGCAAGGCTCTGCCTGGCCTCAGTTACTCTGTAGGACCCTGTCTGGCCTCAGTCATACCGTAGGACCCTGCCTGGCCTCAGTTACACCTCATGGCTCTGCCTGGCCTCAGTTACACCGCAGGGCTCTGCATTGCCTCAGTTACACCGCAAGGCTCTGCCTGGCCTCAGTTACACCGCAGCGCGCTGCCTGGCCTCAGTTACACCGCAGCGCTCTGCCTGGCCTCAGTTACACCGCAGGACCCTGTCTGGCCTCAGCTACACCGCAGGGCTCTGCCTGGCCTCAGTTACACCGCAGGGCTCTTCCTGGCCTCAATTACACCGTAGGACCTTGCCTGGCCTCAGTTACACCGCAGGACCCTGTCTGGCCTCAGTTACACCGCATGGCTCTGCCTGTCCTCAGTTACACTGCATGGCTCTGCCTGGCCTCAGTTACACCGCAGGACCCTGTCTGGCCTCAGTTACACTGCAGGGCTCTGCCTGGCCTCAGTTACACTGCATGGCTCTGCACGGCCTCAGTTACACCGCAGGGCTCTGCCTGGCCTCAGTTACACTGCAGGTCTCTGCCTGTCCTCAGTTACACCGCAGGGCTCTGCCTGAACTCAGTTACACCGCAGGGCTCTGCCTGGCCTCAGTTACACCGCAGGGCTCTGCCTGGCCGCAGTTACACCGCAGGACCTTGCCTGGCCTCAGTTACACCGCAGCGCTCTACCTGGCCTCAGTTACACCATAGGACCCTGCCTGGCCTCAGTTACACCGTAGGACCCTGTCTGGCCTCAGTTACACCGCAGGGCCCTGCCTGGCCTCAGTTACACCGTAGGATCCTGCCTGGCCTCAGTTACACCGCATGGCTCTGCCTTGCCTCAGTTACACCGCAGGGCTCTGCGTGGCCTCAGTTACACTGCAGTGCTCTGCTTGGCCTCAGTTACACCGTAGGACCCTGCCTGGCCTCAGTTACACCGCAGGACCCTGTCTGGCCTCAGTTACACCGCAGGGCTCTGCCTGGCCTCAATTACACCGCAGGGCTCTGCCTGGCCTCAGTTACACCGTAGGACCCTGTCTGGCCTCAGTTACACTGCAGGGCTCTGCCTGGCCTCAGTTACACCGCATGGCTCTGCCTGGCCTCAGTCACACCGCAGGGCTCTGCCTGGCCTCAGTCACACCGCAGAGCTTTGCCTGGCCTCAGTTACACCGTAGGACTCTGCCTGGCCTCAGTTACACCGTAGGACTCTGCCTGGCCTCAGTTACACCGCAGGACGCTGCCTGGCCTCAGTTACACCGCGGGGCTCTGCTTGGCCTCACTTACACCGCAGGGCTCTGCCTGGCCTCAGTTACACCGTAGGACCCTGTCTGGCCTCAGTTACACCGCAGGGCTCTGCCTGGCCTCAGTTACATCGTAGGACCCTGCCTGGCCTCAGTTATACTGCAGGGCTCTGTCAGGCCTCAGTTACACCGTAGGACCCTGCCTGGCCTCAGGTACACCTCATGGCTCTGCCTGGCCTCAATTACACCGTAGGACCTTGCCTGGCCTCAGTTACACCGCAGGACCCTGTCTAGCCTCAGTTACACCGCATGGCTCTGCCTGTCCTCAGTTACACTGCATTGCTCTGCCTGGCCTCAGTTACACCCCAGGACCCTGTCTGGCCTCAGTTACACTGCAGGGCTCTGCCTGGCCTCAGTTACACTGCATGGCTCTGCACGGCCTCAGTTGCACCGCAGGGCTCTGCCTGGCCTCAGTTACACCGTAGGACCCTGTCTGGCCTCAGTTACACTGCAGGGCTCTGCCTGGCCTCAGTTACACCGTAGGACCCAGTCTGGCCTCAGTTATACTGCAGGGCTCTGCCTGGCCTCAGTTACACCGTAGGACCCTGCCTGGCCTCAGGTACACCTCATGGCTCTGCCTGGCCTCAGTTACACCGCAGGGCTCTGCCTGGCCTCAGTTACACTGCAAGGCTCTGCCTGGCCTCAGTTACACCGCAGCGCTCTGCCTGTCCTCAGTTATACTGCAGCGCTCTGCCTGGCGTCAGATACACCGCAGGATCCTGTCTGGCCTCAGTTACACCGCAGTACCCTGCCTATCCTCAGTTACACCGCAGGGTTCTGCCTGGCCTCAGTTACACCGTAGGACCCTGCCTGGCCTCAGTTACACCGCAGGACCCTGTCTGGCCTCAGTTACACCGCAGGGCTCTGCCTGGCCTCAGTTACACAGCAGGGCTCTGCCTGGCCTCAGTTAGACCGCAGGGCTCTGCCTGGCCTCAGTTACACCGTAGGACCCTGTCTGGCCTCACTTACACTGCAGGGTTCTGCCTGGCCTCAGTTACACCGCAGGGCTCTGCCTGGCCTCGGTTACACCGCAGGGCTCTGCCTGGCCTCAGTTACACCACAGGGCTCTGCCTGGCCTCAGTTACACTGCATGGCTATGCCTGGCATAAGTTACACCGCAGGGCTCTGCCTGGCCTCAGTTACACCGCAGCACTATGCCTAGCCTCAGTTACACCGCAGGGCTCTGCCTGGCCTCAGTTACACCGCAGGGCTCTGCCTGGCCTCAGTTACACCGCAGGACTCTGCCTGGCCTCAGTTACACCGCAGGTCTCTGCCTGGCCTCAGTTACACAGCAGGGCTCTGCCTGGCCTCAGTTACACCGCAGGGCTCTGCCTGGCCTCAGTTATACCGCAGGACCCTGCCTGGCCTCAGTTACACCGCAGGGCTCTGCCTGGCATCAGTTACACCGCATCGCCATGCCTGGCGTCAGTTACACTGCAGGACTCTGCCTGGCCTCAGTTACACCGCATGTCTCTGCCTGGCCTCAGTTACACCGCAGGACCCTGCCTGGCCTCAGTTACACCGCAGGACCCTGCCTGGCCTCAGTTACACCGCAGGACCCTGCCTGGCCTCAGTTACACCGCAGCGCTCTGTCTGGCCTCAGTTACACCGCAGGACCCTGCCTGGCCTCAGTTACACCGCAGGGCTCTGCCTGGCCTCTGTTACACCACAGGGCTCTGCCTGGCCTCAGTTACACCGTAAGACGCTGCCTGGCCTCAGTTACACCGCAGGGCTCTGCCTGGCCTCAGTTACACCGCAGGGCTCTGCCTGGCCTCAGTTATACTGCAGGGCTCTGCCTGGCCTCAGTTACACCTTAGGACCCTGCCTGGACTCAGTTACACCTCATGGCTCTGCCTGGCCTCAGTTACACCGCAGGGCTCTGCCTGGCCTCAGTTACACCGCAAGACTCTGCCTGGCCTTAGTTACACCGCAGCGCTCTGCCTGGGCTCAGTTATACCGCAGGGCTCTGCCTGGCCTCAGCTACACCGCATGGCTCTGCCTGGCCTCAATCAGGGGGGCCTTTGTAGTGCCACCTGCCTTGCCACTGGCCTGGCAGGTTACACAGGAGCGACAAAACTCCTTGGTGTCTTCAGACATGTGGGGCCAGTGAAAGTGAGGGACAAGTCTGTCCCAAGTCTTGTTCTGGCCCAGGTGACCTGCTAGGGAAATATCATGGGCTAGGGTCAATAGGAAGCCCCTGAACTTCAGAGGTATAACCAACCTCCTGGTGGCACCAGGCTTGGGGTCTCTACACTCTGAGTACAAGAGTCCATCATCCCAATATACTTTATGGGGACCACTAGCATTCCCAACAGCCTCAGCAGCAGCTTGCTATCTGAGGGGTTCAAGAGAGGGGCAGCTCTGCTGCTCCTGGCTCAGATCTGCCCTGGAAGGGCCCCCTGTCCCTAAGAACTCAACCTGATCACGCTCAAGCTCCTCTGGGACAGTTCCTTCCTCAGGACTGAGATCATCTCCCTGAAGAGACTGATCTTCCTTCTGAGCCAAGGGGAAGGCACTGCCTTTACCCTACTACTCCTCCTCTTGGATGGCACTTGGTCCATTATTTCAGAATCCAAGGCCTGTTCAGTGTTAGACATTTTGCTCTGTGACCTGGTCACAGCAAACACAACTGCAGGGATCCCCAGCATTTCTGCATGGGTCCTGAGCTCCACTTCTGCCCAAGCTGAAGTTTCAAGATCATTGCCAAGCAAGCATTCAACTGGTAGGTTTGCACTCACCACCACCTTCTTAAGGCCAGTTACCCCTCCCAAGGAGAAGTTAACAACTGCCAGAGTATGGTCTGTTCTGACATTGCTAGCATTGGTCACTTGGTACATTTCACCAAGTATAATCTGCCCAGGATTCACAAGGTCTTGTGTCACCATGGTGACACTTGCCCCTGTGTCCCTAAATGCCAAAGCCTCTTTTCCATTGTTTAAGGGCTGTTGCCTGTACTTGCCCAGATTACTGGGACTCACAGAGGAGGTCACATCCATGCCTCCATCACAGACTAGGACAGCCTGAGTGAGTTCTCTGACTAGGTCAGAGCTCATCTCCTTACCCAGGGTCAACCCTACTAAACCCTTGGCTTGTGTACTCCCACCACCAACTGTAACTGCACTAGAGGGAACAGGTGCCTTAGGGGCATTGGTGGGGGCTGGAATAGAGTCTTTTGACTTGGTGCAATCACTGGTCCAGTGGTTTCTTTTGGCCTTTTCCCTTGTTAGACTGTGAATCCCCACCTGAAGAAGATTTTTGGGGGCCTTGTGAAGACTTCTGGTCTTTACCCTTCTCCCCACCCTTGTCAGAGTTCTTAGAATCTTGCTTCTTAGGGTCACCACCTTGGTTCTGTACCTTTTGCCTCACCCTGGTTCTGACCCATTTGTCTGCCTTCTTTCCCAATTCTTGGGGAGAGGTCAGATCAGAGTCCACCAGGTACTGATGCAACAGCTGATTTTGACAGTTATTAAGAATCTGCTCCCTCATGATAAGATTGTACAATCCTGTGAAGTCACATACCTTACTGCCCATCAACCAACCTTCCAGAGCCTTTGCAGAACAATCCACATAGTCTACCCAGTCTTGAGTCTGTGCTTTTTGGGTATCTCTGAACTTTAACCTGTATTGTTCAGTTGTTAGGCCAAACCCAGCAATCAGAGCACTCTTCAAGACTTTGTAATTGTCAGCATCCTCTTCTCTAACAGTGAGGAGCTTGTCTCTTCCTTTGTCTGCAAAGGAGAGCCACAAGATTGCTGCCCACTGCTCCTGAGGGACCCTCTGTACTTTACAGGCCCTCTCCAGAGCAGTTATCCACTTGTGGATGTTATCCCCACTCTGGTAGGGAGGGACAATCTTGCTCAGGTTTCTATGGTCATAAGACCTTTCCCTATCTCTGGGGAAATTGCTGCCACCATGGGACTCTAGTCCCAACTTTTTTCTTTGCTTTTCAAGCTCTAGGGACTCACTGTCTATAGCCAACTGCTCTCTTCTGAGTCTCAACTGAGCTTCTCCATACTTGAGCAGTCTCTCTTTCCTTTCATGAGAGGATTCCCTCCTATGAGAGGAAACAGAGGTCCCTATTGAGGTGTCAGAGTGGTTAGACTCCTGAGAAGGAGATCTAGGCCTTCTGGGCACACTCACAATTCTTCCTGGGGGGACAAAGGGGAGAACATTCTGATCCTCCTCCTCATCCACAGGAGGAATTGGGTTTTCCAGGTCAAGGTCATTTTCACCTTCCTGGCCAGTTTCAGAGGGGGGTCCTGGGTGATTTCACCCCTGGCCCCTTCCTCATCTTCTGCCCCACCCTGTCTGCCTACCCCTTCAGACCCTGGTAGTCTTCTGAGATCATCCAGCAGGAGTACCTCTATGAGGCGTTGGGTGTTGGCACTTTTGACTGTCTTTAGTTTCCTAGCAGTGCTTAATGCTCTCAATTGCAAGAATGGGAGATTATCATACTTGGAGGGAAGAAGCCCATTGGCTTCTGGCTGGGACCCACTGGTTCCTGGCCCTAAAGACATTACTAGTGTGGTGTGGTGTATGCACTACCTACTCTAGTGTGGCCTACTAAACTCTCTTGAGTTGTAGAAAGGGTGTGCTATCCCTTAACACACAACTCTAAGTTCAGTAGAACTTACTGTATCCTAAGCTTGATTTATATGTACCTAAGGTACCCTTAGTGGTTTTCAGTTGATCAATTCAATTGAGATTATCTGGTAAAACAATAGCAAGCTGGAATCCCACATGCTGCACACCAATGTGAGAAGTTGGCCTGGTATATGCTGTCCACTAATTATAGTGGGCACCTTGCACCAGTCCAAACAACCCCTTATTGGAGATAGGTTAAAGACAACCTTTATTGAAAGCTATCCTAGTGGTAACTATGGAGAGCAGCCTTCAGGCTAAGTCTTGAAGGAATGTAAAGCAGCTTGTTTTACCAGTCTATAATCTCTTGAGTGACCAAATGAAAGAGGACCACACCAGGTATATATTTAAAATATATGTATTTAGTCTTAAACACACCCTCTAGTCTCTTTATGAGGCTAGAGTTTGAAGTACATACGTTACAAGTCAGTTATCAACAGTAATAGCACAAATACACGTTTGAGCCCTAGGGGCGTACCAAACCATATACCAATAAAGTGGTATAAGAACCACGACTGAGCTAGACACAAGGCCTAGAGCCTGTAGAAGTGCTTGGCCCTCAAGGAACCACCCAAGGTAGTGACACAGGGGACCCACGGGGGACGCGTGCAGTGTGAGAACACAGCCGCGAGCCGCCGTTGACTTCTATGGGGAATGTCGCGGTTGGAGTTTTAAAGAAAAGGGACACTTAGAGGAGGACTTGGAGCAAACCCCTTTAGAACTAGGTTGTTCTAGAGTCTATACCCATGGGAGCACCGGAGTACTCGAGTTACCTCACCCAGGGAAGCCGGGTACATAGGTGTCTTTCGGGGTCGGGTTTCGTCGTCGTTTTCAATGGCGATCTGCTGCAAAGTGCTGCTGGCGACCAAGTCGAAAGTGTTCGGGTGGATCCAAAGGTGGATCAAAGATCTGAAGAACCTGAAAGCAGAGGGGACAGAGTCTGGGTCACTAGCCAGTGACCAGGAAGGCGATGAGCAGATGCCCACCGATGTCAGGTGCTTCAGGTAGGTTGACGGTCGTCTTGACTCTTCAGCCACGAGGTCCAGGAGGCGTCGACGACAACCAGGAGCTGGATTCGAGCTGTCCCACAACGTTTGTCGATTGCAGGGGTATCGGCGACCGGATTGGACCCAACAAGCCTTGGCAATGGCAAGTCTTGTGGAAATAGAAAAAGGACGGTGGTACAGACCAGTAAGGTCTGGGGGACTCACCCAGCAAGGATAAGTCAGGGCACGTCTGGAGCAACCAGGGAAGCCCAATTAAAAGAAGAGTTGCCTTCGGAAGGGCCCACTAGCCAACGGACTAGCGACCACAAAGGAGCCTCAAGTGGACGCACTTGGAGCTGGCTCACAGGACACTCGTGGAGTGGAGGCCAGTGATCTTCGGTGCAGTCGGTGCTGGAGGGGGGCTACTCGGAGCCCAAAGCACAACTTCGTGGGAGCCCAGGAAGAGGATGCACTTGCAAAAGTTCTTGGTGTCCAGGGGTCACGGTTCCACGTTACCCACGACAGCTACGGGCCTCAGCTTTGCTGGGGACTCAGGGCAGCCTCGGGAAGTCTGGAAATCCACCTCTGGTGATGCAAAGACTTCGGCGTCCGGTGGGAGCTTCAGCGATACAGACCGGACAATTGCTTCTTTGGTGCCTGCCAAGCAGGGGAGTCACTCCTTGACCCAAAGGGAGATTCTTCAGTCCTCTAATATTAAAGTAGAGCGTCGAAGGTCCAGGATTCTGTATCAGAGTTTCGTCCAGGTAAATCTAAAGTCCTAAGGACAGGGGTCCCATACTTATACTAAGTTAGGGGGTTGGACATACTCTGGGGACCCACCTATGGGAGGGTCAGGGAAGAGGGGTGGTTACACCCATTCCCTTTGTCCAGTTTCGCGCCAGAGCAGGGGCAGGTAGCCCCTGCAACCGGTTTGAACTGGCATATGCACAGGGACACCAAGTGTGCCCCCAGTGCAGGACTTCTGAGCACCAGAGGGTGCTCCCGCCCAGCCCCAATACACACTATCCTGTCTGGGGAGGTGGTTACACCTCCCTGCAACAGGAAACCTATTGTCCAGGCCTCCCCTGCCGGAGTTTCAGTCAGCAGCAGGAGGCCAGACCCGTGTCTTTGGCAGCGGCATCCATTTTGTGATGCCAGGGCTCTGGAAAGAAGTTACCGGGCAGCCCGGTGTGTACATGTCTCTCCCTCTAGAAGGGTGGAATGCTACCCCCGCCGCTAGGACTGGCGGGGGGGTAGTATTCCAAGATGTTTGACACCAAACACGACATGTTTTGGTGCAGCCAGTCCAAAGTTAGCATTGTACCGCGAGGATATAATGCGCTTAAGAGTATATGGTCAGGCTGTACCACAAACCGCATCAGAGGAGGGACTCCGAACGCTGTAGAGGGGCTCTGCTGAGGCAGGGGCACCCTCTCACATAAGAACCAAGCACTCTGCCTTCAGGATTGGTAAGGCCTGCCATAGGAGTGACTTATAGGTTTATATGTGTGTAATGGTAGTGATATAGGTAGCCTATACCACTGTAAGGGGTGCATGCACCACCTTACCCAGGCTGCAGTTGCAGACCTGTGGTGTCATTTTGGATGGCCTTCCAGGGGTGGCATAATACATGCTGCAGCCCCTGGTAGGCCTCTGAGGTACCTATGCCCTGGGTACATAGTATACCATATACTAGGAACTTATAAGTGCACTCCAGATTCCAATCAGAGATGGGCCTAAGGCACATGGAAACCATTTTAGAAAGGAAGCAGCTAGGCTGGGGTTCTGATTAGCAGGGCCCCAGCCAGACTAAAGTCGAAAAACAGTGAAGCATCAGCAAAAAGTGGGGGTACCCATGTGAAGCAGATCCTACTCTCCTACACACCTGTCCACAGCATGCATGATCCATGAAGATACAGGGAAACAAGGGCCCAACCGCCCTGTCCACAGCATGCATGATCCATGAAGATACAGGGAAACAAGGTCCCCAACCACCCTGTCCACTTCAGACATGGTCCATGAAGATACAGGGAAACAAGGGCACAACCACCCTGGCCACTCCAGGCATGATCCATGAAGATACAGGGAAACAAGGGCCCAACCACCCTGTCCACTCCAGGCATGATCGATGAAGATACAGGGAAACAAGGGCCCAAACACAATGTCCACTCCAGGCATGAATGATGAAGATACAGGGAAACAGGGGCCCAACCACCCTGTCCACTCCAGACATGATCCATGAATTTACAGGAAACAAGGGCCCAACCACCCTGGCCACTCCATGCAGATCCATGAAGATACGGGGAAACAAGGACCCAATCATCCTGTCCACTCCTGGCATGATCCATGAAGAGACAGGAAACAAGGGCCCAACCACCCTGTCCACTCCAGGCAGATCCATGAGGATACAGGGAAACAAGTTGCCCAACCACCCTGTCCATTTCAGGCAAGAATAATGAAGATACAGGGAAACAAGGGCCCAACCGCCCTGGCCACTCCATGCATGATCCATGAAGATACAGGGAAACTAGGACCCAACCACCCTGTCCACTCCATGCATGATCCATAAAGATACAGGGAAACAAGGGCCCAACCCCGCTGTCCACTCCATGCAGATCCATGAGGATACAGGGAAACAAGGTCCCCAACCACCCTGTCCACTCCAGACATGGTCCATGAAGATACAGGGAAACAAGGACCCAAACACCCTGTCCACTCCAGGCATGATCCATGGAGATACAGGGAAACAAGGGCCCAACCACCCTGGCCACTCCATGCATGATCCATGAAGATACAGAGAAACAAGGACCCAACCACCCTGTCCTCTCCAGGCATGATCGATGAAGATACAGCAAAAGAAGGGCCCAAACCCCTTGTCCACTCCAGGCATGAACAATGAAGATACAGGGACACAAGGGCCCAACCACCATGTCCACTCCATGCATGATCCATGAATATACACGGAAACAAGGGCCCAACCACCCTGTCCACTCCAGGCATGAACAATGAAGATACAGGGAAACAAGGGCCCAACCACCCAGTCCACTACATGCATGATGCATGAAGATACAGTGAAGCAAGGACCCAACCACCCTGTCCACAGCATGCATGATCCATGAAGATCCAGGGAAACAAGGACCCAACCACCATGTCCACAGTATGCATGATCCCTGAAGATACAGGGAGACAAGGGCCCAACCACCCTGTCCACTCCAGGCATGAACGATGAAGATACAGGTAAACAAGGGCCCAACCACCCTCTTCAATCCATGCATGATCCATGGAGATACAGGGAAACAAGGGCCCAACCACCCTGTCCACTCCTGACATGATCCATGAAGATACAGGGAAACAAGGGCCCAACCACCCTGTCCACTCCAGGCATGAACGATGAAGATACAGGGAAACAAGGGCCCAACCACCCTGTCCACTCCAGGCATGAACGATGAAGATACAGAGAAACAAGGGCCCAACCCCCATGTCCACTCCATGCAGATCCATGAAGATACAGGGAAACAAGGGCCCAACCACCCTGTCCACTCCATGCAGATCCATGAAGATACAGGGAAACAAGGACCCAACCACCCTGGCCACTCCATGCAGATCCATGAAGATACGGGGAAACAAGGGCCCAACCACCCTGGCCACTCCATGCAGATCCATGAAGATACGGGGAAACAATGACCCAACCACCCTGGCCACTCCAGGCATGATCTATGAAAATACAGGGAAACAAGGGCCCAACCACCCTGCCCTCCCCATGCATGATCCATGAAGATACAGGGAAACAAGGGTGCAACCACCCTGTCCACTCCATGCATGATCCATTGAGATACAGGGAAACAAGGGCCCAACCACCCTGTCCACAACAGGCATGAACGATGAAGATACAGGGAAACAAGGGCTCAAACGCCCTGTCCACTCCAGGCAGATCCATGAATATACACGGAAACAAGGACCCAACCACCCTGTCCACTCCTGGCATGATCCATGAAGATACAGGAAACAAGGGCCCAACCACCCTGGCCACTCCATGCAGATCCATGAAGATACAGGGAAACAAGGGCCCAACCACCCTGGCCACTCCAGGCATGAACGATGAAGATACAGAGAAACAAGGGTCCAACCACCCTGTCCACTCCTGGCATGATCCATGAAGATACGGGGAAACAAGGGCCCAACCCCCATGTCCACTCCATGCAGATCCATGAAGATACAGGGAAACAAGGACCCAACCACCCTGGCCACTCCATGCAGATCCATGAAGATACGGGGAAACAAGGACCCAACCACCCTGGCCACTCCATGCAGATCCATGAAGATACGGGGAAACAAGGACCCAACCACCCTGGCCACTCCAGGCATGATCTATGAAAATACAGGGAAACAAGGGCCCAACCACCCTGTCCTCTCCATGCATGATCCATGAAGATACAGGGAAACAAGGGTGCAACCACCCTGTCAACTCAATGCATGATCCATTGAGATACAGGGAAACAAGGGCCCAACCCCCATGTCCACAACAGGCATGAACGATGAAGATACAGGGAAACAAGGGCTCAAACGCCATGTCCACTCCAGGCATGATCCATGAAGATACAGGGAAACAAGGACCCAACCACCCTGTCCACTCCAGGCATGATCCATGAATATACACGGAAACAAGGACCCAACCACCCTGTCCACTCCTGGTATGATCCATGAAGATACAGGAAACAAGGGCCCAACCACCCTGGCCACTCCATGCAGATCCATGAAGATACAGGGAAACAAGGGCCCAACCACCCTGGCCACTCCAGGCATGAACGATGAAGATACAGAGAAACAAGGGCCCAACCACCCTGTCCACTCCATGCAGATCCATGAAGATACGGGGAAACAAGGGCTCAACCACCCTGGCCACTCCATGCAGATCCATGAAGATACGGGGAAACAAGGGCCCAACCACCCTGGCCACTCCAGGCATGTGAGCAACTGATACAGTGCATTCAGGACCCAACCACCCTGCCCCTTCTAGACAAGCCCCCCTCCACCTATATGTTATATTACGTGCGTCTGTGCAGCGCACTCACACTATGTGTTGTTGTTCCAAAGGCCCCTGGAGTCTGACTGAGGTTTCCGGTTCGGGGATTCCCGCTGACTGGAGTGGAAGTGTCTGCTGACAGTGTATTCGGTTGTGTTGTGTCTACAAGGGAGTCACACAGGACAGTGGTTGCAGCACAGAGCAGTGTATTGTGTATTGCTGGACGCACTGGGCAGCAGCCGCTGCACATATTCACCCACTAGGCCAGGGCCTTTGTACAATGTTCTGATCTCACATTTCTGCTAGAACTGTCCCTTTGCTTAAAGGGGCAGATTACAGCGCTCCGAAGTGCGCGACAGGCCACGCGGCGCACCGAGCAATAAGAAACAATTGCTTTCAGCCTCAGTCTCTAGAGATTTCAAGGTGCTTAGAAACACGTCTGTTGGAAACGGGGTTACCGAGACCGTTATGGTAGCATGGCGCAAAGCGGGGAAAGGCCCGCGAAGGCAATGTGTAAGGCAGTTGTGCAGCACACTCTCACATTAACTCAGAAATGCGACGCAATAACCGGACACCACACCAGGCTTGTATAAGTAACAATCAGGTTCCTTTATATTGATCAAGATGGCATTCAATTATTCAAATTATACATTCGGGTAACTAGTGCGCGTTCATTTAAAAAGACCCTTCACAATTCTGGCCACTAAAAGGCCGCATTAAAATCACAGCACCACTGCTCATTCGGGTGCTCTTTACCAACTAGGGCCTAGAACATGCGCAACACGGTTTATGCATCAACATATATACATTAGGCCTAGGTACTCTGTACAGCCTATGGTACACTAGGCGGGAGGGAATCCTAAAGGGAACCCCTCAACATGTCCAGCAGCTGGGGGCTTCCTAAAAGGGGGACTCCTTTATCTCCCAGGGGAGGTGAGGGTTACATTAGGCTAGGGCCCTTTCTCACCAGGTGCCTGGCCTGTTACCAAACGTCATGGAAGGCCCCTCCCTCCTTAATCCCTCTTGAAGCGTGGCCCCCGGCCCCCAGGGGCTTAACCTAGAGCCCTAGGGGCCTCCTGGGCTCACCTGCGGTGCTGGTGCAGGTCGCTGTACCTCTCGGCGGACTCTCCTCCGGGCCAGCCCTCGGTTGTAGGGGCGGGGCCCGGCGCGAGTCTCACGGCCCTCCGGCCGGCGCTGGCAATTCTCCTGGAGGCTATGGAGCCTCTTGCTGCGTTATTGCTTCGTTGGGGGCCGGTATGCCACTCCTCCGGCCCCCGTGGAGTCAAGATTGAGAGTAGGGACACGGAGCGGGAGCCGGCAGTCCTTTCAGACGGCTCCGGCTTCCCGCGAGGTCACACGCAGTTCCTGCTCACCTCCGGACGTGCTGGGGGGCGTTGCTCTCGGCGGCGCCCAATCCTGGCGCGGCGGCGATTCCTCCTGGGGCTCCCGTTGGCAGTGGAGCCCCACGGACGTCTTCCCGATTGGCTCCGGCTGGGCCAATCGCGTCGCGGCCTTCTCCTCTTCCGGGGGCTCCCGTTGGCAGTGGAGCCCCTCTGACGGCGTCCCGATTGGCTCCGGCTGGGCCAATCGCGTCGCGGCCTTCGTCCGTTGCTGGGCGACGCCTTCCGCCTCCTTCTTCTTGGGCTGCTGGCTCCGGCGGGGCCAATCCCGTCGCGGCCTTTTCGGGGCGCGACCTATGACGCGGTCAGCGTCCCCGGCCCCACGGCAACGGCGTCCACGGGCCTGGAGGCCGCAGCAGGCCTCAATTCACTTCACGCGCCCCACGGGGCTGCGGCGGCGGTATTCTTGGCCGCGCTGGCAGCGGCAGGGGTCTCGGGCCCGGCGGTGACTTGTGGTGATTTCGGTGAGGGCGCGGACGGCGCCCCTCACCACTACTATGAATAGGGGAGAGATCCCCCGGCCTCAGTTCCCTTCGTCAAGCGGCGGCGGCCGCGGCGGTGATCCGGTCATCAGGTCAGTGACCAAGGGGGGTCAAGTTCTCTCCACACTTGGGGGTTGCAGCGCAGGCGCGCTGACAGCCTTATGCTCAGGCTGTGAAGGGATGGTTCTAGGGGGACAGTCCAGCTGTCTGTATAGGTAGATAGGGGGTGGAGGCCTAGCGCTTAGGACGCAGCGCTTCGCCTCCTGATCCCCTCTCAATGGTTTTCACTTCAGTCCTGAAATTCTTGGATGCAGTAAAGTCTCTTTATGAACAGGGGGGGCTGTGAGTTGGTGATTCTTGGAGGGGTTGATGTGCCTCCTGGCACGCTGGAGATGGTTCCCTGGGTCCCCTCACACTGGGCAAGATCAGTGGGTGGTGGGCGTTCCTCATCTATCTTACGGCAGCAGGGCCTTGACCCTGTCAGCGGCAGTAGTGTAGGTCTCCCCCTAGGCCCTAAAGTCTGTACTCCAGCGCAGGTTCTCCCAGGTTCAGCGGTGCCTCAACCTAACTAACTCAAGGTTTTCCCTCCAAGCCTCTTATACCCCTAGGTCAGGTGACCCTCCCAAAGGCGGCAAAGTGTAACTCCTCCCACAGCCCGGAAGGTTCTGGAACCTTCCACCTACCTAGCTATGGGGCCCAGAGGCGGGGACGGGATGGCTACTGTATCCCTTGTCCCAGCCTGACTCTGGCGACTAGCGTGTATGTGTGGAAGGCCCTCTGCAGTAGCAGGGGCCTGTGGCAGCCATCTTTGGTGAGAGAGCACCTGCACCTCAGCACTGACCAGCAGTGGCAAGGCGCCCGGAGACCTAGGTCCAGTAAAAATATGGTGGCAAAAATGAGGCGCAGAAAGGGAAAAAAACAGGGTAAGACCACCCTAGGGCTGACAGGTCTAACACACGTCCCCCAGCCGAAAGAGGGGAGAGCTTCCCAACCTCTAGGGAGTTCTCTTCACTAAGGCGGAAAAACCGGGAGAGACCGTCAGCGTTGGCGTGGTCTACACCGGGTCGATGTTCCACCCGAAAGTCCATCCCCTGGAGGGAAATGGACCACCTCAACAATTTGGGATTTTCGCCTCTCATCTGCATGAGCCAGCGAAGGGGTCTGTGGTCGGTCTGGACCAAGAAGTGACAACCAAAAAGGTATGGCCTCAACTTCTTCACCGCCCAAACCACAGCAAAGGCTTCCCGCTCGATGGTACTCCACCGCTGTTCCCGGGGAGTAGTCGTCGGGAGATAAAGGCCACTGGCTGGTCTTGGCCCTCGTCATTCAGCTGCGAGAGCACAGCTCCTATGCCATGCTCAGAAGCGTCTGTCTGCACGATGAATTCCCGGCCGAAGTCGGGGTCCGGAGCACCGGTGCGGTGCACATGGCACGTTTAAGAGTCTCAAAGGCATCTTGGCAGGCAGCCGTCCAGATTACTCTGCGTGGCTGCTTCTTGGAAGTCAATTCCGTCAATGGGCCCACGATGGTTCCATATCCCTTGACGAACCGGCGGTAGTATCCCGTGAGGCCGAGAAAAGCTCGGACCTCTGTTTGGGTCTTGGGGGCTCCCAGGCCATGATGGTCTCAATCTTGGCTTGGAGGGGTTGCACCTTACCTCCGCCCACCAGATGTCCCAGGTACACGACAGATCCCTGTCCAATCTGGCACTTGCTGGCCTTGATGGTTAGACCAGCCCTTTGCAAAGCCTGCAGCACCTCCTGGAGATGCTGCAGATGGTCTTCCCAGCTGCTACTGAAGACAGCTATGTCATCCAGGTAGGCAGCAGAGAAGGCCTCTAGGCCAGACAGCACCTGGTTCACCAACCGCTGGAAAGTGGCGGGAGCATTTTTCAACCCGAAGGGCATCACCTGGAATTGAAAGTGGCCCTCGGGGGTGGAGAACGCAGTCTTCTCCCTTGCTCCTTCCGCCATGGCGATCTGCCAATATCCTGATGTTAAATCAATGGTACTCAAATACCGGGCTGCTCCCAGCCGGTCAATGAGCTCATCCGCCCGAGGGATCGGGTGAGCGTCGGTCTTGGTGACCGAGTTGAGTCCACGATAATCCACACAGAACCGAAGTTCTGGTGTGGTGCCCGGGGGGCCGCTTTCGGCACCAACACTACCGGACTAGCCCAAGGGCTACTGGAAGGCTCAATCACCCCCAGTTCTAGCATCTTTACCACCTCACTCTGGATACTAGCCTTGACCTTATCGGACAGCCGGTAAGACTTGTTCTTCACTGGCGGACTGTCCCCTGTGTCCACATCATGGGTACACAGGTGCGTGATTCCAGGCGTGAGGGAAAACAACGAGGCGTACTGCCCCAAAACCTGGCGGCAGTCCCTCTGTTGCTCTGGGGTCAAGGATGGGGCGAGGACTACTCCCTCTACCGAACCATCCTTCTCGTGGACCGCCAGAAGGTCTGGCAGAGGCTCACTCTCTTCCTCCTCACTCCCATCCGTTATCATCAAGAGAGTGAGCTCGGAACGCTCCTGGTGTGGCTTCAGGCGGTTGACGTGGAGCACCCTGTGGGGTTGACGGGGGTCTTCATGTCGACGACATACGTGGTCTGGCCTTTTCGTTCTAAGATCTCAAACGGCCCAGTCCATCGGTCCTGGAGGGCGCTAAGCTCTCCTGGCTCCATGACCCACACCTTCTGTCCAGCGTCTAACTCTACCGTCCGCGCGTTCCGGTCATACCATTGCTTCATGACGGCCTGACTTGCCTCTAAGTTGTCCGAGGCCTCCTTCCACAGCTTGGCCACTTGGCTGCGGAACGCCAGCATATAGCTGACCACATCACGGGAAGCTTGAGGAAGACTTCTCCCACCCCTCTTTGACAAGACTGAGGGCCCCCGAACGGGGTGGCCATAGAGCAGCTCAAAGGGGCTGAAACCGACCCCCTTCTGCGGCACCTCTCGGTAGGAGAAGAGCAGACAGGGTAAGAGGACGTCCCACTTTCTTCTCAAGTCCTCGGGTAGGCTCCTGATCATCCCCTTCAAGGTTTTGTTGAAGCGCTCCACGAGCCCGTTCGTCTGGGGGTGGTAAGGAGTGGAGAACCGGTAGGTCACTCCACACTCCTTCCACATGGCCTGCATGTAGGCTGACATGAAATTCGTGCCCCTATCTGACACCACGACCTTGGGGAATCCCACTCGGGTAAAAATCCCCATGAGGGCCCGCGCCACCACCGGTGCTGTGATGGTCCTCAGAGGGATTGCCTCTGGGTACCGGGTGGCGTGGTCTACTAGCACCAAAATGAACCTATGCCCAGCTGAAGTCGGCGGATCCAACGGCCCGACAATGTCAATCCCCACTCGCTCAAAAGGGGTATCGACCACTGGGAGAGGTTCTAGAGGGACCTTCACCTTAGTCCCTGTCTTGCCGCTTGCTTGGCAAGTGGTGCAGGTCTTGCAATAAGTGTCAGAAGTGACGCGCATCCTGGGCCAGTAAAAATGTGGGACCAAGCGCGCAAACGTCTTGTCCTGGCCCAGGTGTCCTGCTAGTGGTATCTCATGCGCCAACTCTAGCAGAAAGGCTCGGTGGCATTGGGGGACCACCACGGCCCTTGAGGACCCATGCACCGGACAGTTCTGGGCTGCTGACTCCTGTCAGGGTAAGTGGGTTTCTGGTATCCAGATTGGGATGGGAAACCTACCCCTCTCCCAGGCGGTCTATTTTGGGGACCTTTAAAGAACTCCCTCTTTTTATCTCCCCTCTTTCTTCTGGGGGAACACCTGTCCACCCTTCGGGGATCCGCCCGGCTCCCTTGTGGGACACCCTAGTGCTGACCCACGTGTCTGCCTCCTCTGCAAGCTCCCTTGGGTTGGTCAGCTTGCGGTCCACCAAGTACTGGCGCAGCTCCGGAAAACATTTCTCGAGGAGGTGCTCTCTCAAAAATAGGTCGTACAGCCCAGTGTAATTGTCAACCTCGCTGCCACGCACCCAACCCTCTAATGCCTTCCGGGCATAATCATAAAAATCTACCCAGTTTTGTGTGGTGAGCTTGTGGCTGTTGCGAAACTTTTGGCGGTACTTCTCAGGGGTGAGGCCAAACTTCCTGAGCAGGGCCTCCCTCATGATAGGGTAGTTGGTTCGATCCCCCTTTTCTAAGGTTAGCAGTGTGTCCCTGACTAGTGGAGGTATGTATCTATAAAGTCCTCCTCCCCAGTAGCTCTCAGGAACTCTATGGGCCACCAAAGCTACCTCGTACGCCGTCAACCACTTGTCTATGTCATCACCCACACTAAAGCTGGCCATCACCTCCCTGGGTAGGTAAAATTTGGGCTCCTGTGGAACCCCAGTAGGTACGCTGCCACCATTTCCTTTGCCTTCCATTTCCATTTGCAAGGCTCGGAGCTCCAGTTCTTTCAGGCTAAGCTCATGTACAAGCCTTCTTTCCTCCATGGCTAGCCTTCCCTGTTCTCGCTCCCTTTCCATCTTAGCCAATTCTAATGTCAATTGCCTTTGCTGCCTTCTGTCCTCGAATTCCTCTGGTGACACACTCCCCCTGACGCACTACTGCCTGCCCTGGAACGTCTTCCTGGCAACACATTCTCGCTGACGTCAATGTTCAGTAGGCTCAGTTCTCCTGGGTCGTCTGTCTCCCTCTGCTCCTCCTCCTCCCCTCTTCCCTCCGGGTGGGCCATGACCCATGCCCTCAAAGCCTTCTGAAGTACCTCCTTCCTGGCACCTCGCTTGACGGCCACCCCCTCTCTAGGCAGAACTCCTTGAGCTGGTTCACCGTGTACCTCTCTAGGTCGGCTAGCTCAAACTCCATCCTCCTAGGTGGGGTCCCAGACAACTTAAGGAAGGGGTCCTAAATGGAAGGCAGCAGGTCTTAACACAGGACTAATACAACTGGCAATTTACAATAGAATTCCTCCTACTTATTATTTTCCTAGGTGTCCAATTGCGGCGCACACTGAGTCACTGTAGGGTGCTGCACAAATACCAGTCCTTATCCCACCGCTGAACACCAATGTTGGAAACGGGGTTACCGAGACCGTTATGGTAGCATGGCGCAAAGCGGGGAAAGGCCCGCGAAGGCAATGTGTAAGGCAGTTGTGCAGCACACTCTCACATTAACTCAGAAATGCGACGCAATAACCGGACACCACACCAGGCTTAGTATAAGTAACAATCAGGTTCCTTTATATTGATCAAGATGGCATTCAATTATTCAAATTATACATTCGGGTAACTAGTGCGCGTTCATTTAAAAAGACCCTTCACAATTCTGGCCACTAAAAGGCCGCATTAAAATCACAGCACCACTGCTCATTCGGGTGCTCTTTACCAACTAGGGCCTAGAACATGCGCAACACGGTTTATGCATCAACATATATACATTAGGCCTAGGTACTCTGTACAGCCTATGGTACACTAGGCGGGAGGGAATCCTAAAGGGAACCCCTCAACATGTCCAGCAGCTGGGGGCTTCCTAAAAGGGGGACTCCTTTATCTCCCAGGGAGGTGAGGGTTACATTAGGCTAGGGCCCTTTCACCAGGTGCCTGGCCTATTATCAAACGTCATCGAAGGCCCCCTCCCTCCTTAATCCCTCTTCAAGCGTGGCCCCGGCCCCAGGGGCTTAACCTAGAGCCCTAGGGGCCTCCTGGGCTCACCTGCGGTGCTGGTGCTGGCTCGCTGGGCCTCTCGGCGGACTCTCCTCCGGGCCAGCCCTCGGTTGTAGGGGCGGGGCCCGGCGCGAGTCTCACGGCCCTCCGGCCGGCGCTGTGCACTTCTCCTGGAGGCTATGGAGCCTCTTGCTGCGTTATTGCTTCGTTGGGGGCCGGTATGCCACTCCTCCGGCCCCCGTGGAGTCAAGGATTGAGAGTAGGGACTCGGAGCGGGAGCCGGCAGTCCTTTCAGACGGCTCCGGCTTCCCGCGAGGTCACACGCAGTTCCTGCTCACCTCCCGGACGTGCTGGGCGGGCGGTGCTCTCGGCGGCGCCCAATCCTGGCGCGGCGGCGATTCCTCCTGGGGCTCCCGTTGGCAGTGGAGCCCCACGGACGTCTTCCCGATTGGCTCCGGCTGGGCCAATCGCGTCGCGGCCTTCTCCTCTTCCGGGGGCTCCCGTTGGCAGTGGAGCCCCTCTGGCGGCGTCCCGATTGGCTCCGGCTGGGCCAATCGCGTCGCGGCCTCCGTCCGTTGCTGGGCGACGCCTTCCGCCTCCTTCTTCTCGGGCTGCTGGCTCCGGCGGGCCAATCCCGTCGCGGCCTTTCGGGGCGCGACCTATGACGCGGTCAGCGTCCCCGGCCCCACGGCAGCGGCGTCCACGGGCCTGGAGGCCGCAGCAGGCCTCAACTCACTTCACGCAGCCCACGGGGCTGCGGCGGCGGTATTCTTGGCCGCGCTGGCAGCGGCAGGGGTCTCGGGCCCGGCGGTGACTTGTGGTGATTTCGGTGAGGCGCGGACGGCGCCCTCACCACTACTATGAATAGGGGAGAGATCTCCCGGCCTCAGTTCCCTTCGTCAAGCGGCGGCGGCCGCGGCGGTGATCCGGTCATCAGGTCAGTGACCAAGGGGGGGTCAAGTTCTCTCCACACTTGGGGGTTGCAGCGCAGGCGCGCTGACAGCCTTATGCTCAGGCTGTGAAGGGATGGTTCTTGGGGGACAGTCCAGCTGTCTGTATAGGTAGATAGGGGGTGGAGGCCTAGCGCTTAGGACGCAGCGCTTCGCCTCCTGATCCCCTCTCAATGGTTTTCACTTCAGTCCTGAAATTCTTGGATGCAGTAAAGTCTCTTTATGAACAGGGGGGCTGTGAGTTGGTGATTCTTGGAGGGGTTGATGTGCCTCCTGGCACGCTGGAGATGGTTCCCTGGGTCCCCTCACACTGGGCAAGATCAGTGGGTGGTGGGCGTTCCTCATCTATCTTACGGCAGCAGGGCCTTGACCCTGTCAGCGGCAGTAGTGTAGGTCTCCCCCTAGGCCCTAAAGTCTGTACTCCAGCGCAGGTTCTCCCAGGTTCAGCGGTGCCTCAACCTAACTAACTCCAAGGTTTTCCCTCCAAGCCTCTTATACCCCTAGGTCAGGTGACCCTCCCAAAGGCGGCAAAGTGTAACTCCTCCCACAGCCCGGAAGGTTCTGGAACCTTCCACCTACCTAGCTATGGGGCCCAGAGGCGGGGACGGGATGGCTACTGTATCCCTTGTCCCAGCCTGACTCTGGCGACTAGCGTGTATGTGTGGAAGGCCCTCTGCAGTAGCAGGGGCCTGTGGCAGCCATCTTTGGTGAGAGAGCACCTGCACCTCAGCACTGACCAGCAGTGGCAAGGCGCCCGGAGACCTAGGTCCAGTAAAAATATGGTGGCAAAAATGAGGCGCAGAAAGGGAAAAAAACAGGGTAAGACCACCCTAGGGCTGACAGGTCTAACAACGTCAAATGGCACTATTAGTTCTTTGCTAAAGTTAAGGGGTTCTGGTATGGTTGTCTCGGGCCTAACCTGCAAACACGTTAGTTTAAACGGGTTTTACTCAGAAATAAATGAAGACTTGAATGGGTTGAGCAGGCCATCTCGGCAGCAAGTGCACAACACGCTGAGCCATATAATGGCTGACTTACTCGCGAGCTCCCGCGCCTCTGAGTAATAATTACAAGTAACATTGAGAGGGCGGTTTGCTTATGGGCAGTCTGGGGTCATTGGATTAGCAGAGGTTTCTCTTTCATTGACTTGCTGCGGTGACCTGGAAAGCTAGCCACCTCCCTCCACTCAGGTCCAGCACCCCCCACCGCCCTGGTCTGGCCCTTGTCAATATCAACGCCTCCGTGCACCCCCACGCTCTGATCCCCGTGGGAGGTTCCTTGTACAGTCATCGGTGCAATTAGCAGCGCCTAATGCTCTAATCAGCACAAACAAGGGGTGGGGGAGGCGCTGGGCGTGCGGATGTCCTGAAGTTCAAATCCTTTCCAGGCTCGCGCCTGTTCCCCATCACACCCAACCAGACATTCCAGTGTCCACGAACCAACATTTCCTTGTGCTCACCCCAGCCTCCCTCAGACGCGATGTTTGACCCTCTGCACATTCGCCGTCACTTGTTATGTACGACGCCTTCAGCCTTTGTTGGTCTTTAATCCACAACATTTTACACTGGGAGAATTGTAGATTTGCTCTTTTCATTTTGTGGACTCAACTGTCCCTTCGTGCAAAGCGCTGATCGCTAAAAAGCTGGGATTGCGCGAGGATGCACACGTGAGCAGAGGGTGTGTGGGGTGCGTGAGGATGCACACGTGAGCAGAGGGTGTGTGGGGGCCGGTTGACAGACAAGGTCCATGCTTGGGTAGCGCATCCAGTTCGGATTTTTGCTTTGCATTTTGGGAATTGCAGTCTTGATTTCATAACTCGATGAACAGGTCTACAAGTTCCGGAATGCCAAGCAAAATCCTGGCATTGGCGAGTTGCTTACTCAATGGCCTCAAAAACTTGAGAGCTCCGGGCCTCATGGCGTCTTTGCCAGTCCTGGCTTTTGAGCCACCAGCATTCTGTATATATTTTATTTATGCAGTTTTATATAGCGCAAACATTGCCTAGACGTGTTCCAGCGCTTTGTATACAACTACGCATCAAAGGTTTCACCAGTCATAAGCGAAGTAAGTATCAGGGTGGAGGAGTGAGCTACAGGGCAGAGCTCAACGGGGGGGGCAAGTAAGAGAGGGGTTCGGGGAGTAAAGCAGTTTATGAAATGTCTGTCAAGTAGTAGGGCTTTCAGTTCAGAAGACTGTTCCTGAGGCATGGATGTCATTCAGGGGTCGCAGCAGCGACCCCTGGATTGCCCCTTGTGACCCCTGTCACTGCCTTTGTGACCCCTGGCCTCAGAGGTTGTAAAAGCAGTGACAGGAACACGGGGGCAGCTCACCCTTACGGACACTGGTTGGGCCTCCACTTTCCTTGTTGTCTCAGTTTTATATTACAGTAATAATGAATAAGGGTACATTCTTCACTATTAGAGTAATACAAATGGATCACAATGAGCTAGAATATCATCCGACCTGGCAGCAGAGGTATCTTGTAAGCATGCTTGCTGGTGAGTGTGAAATTATGTAAGAGAGAGTGAGTGTATGTGTGTGTATGTGTAAGCATGCTTGCTGGTGAGTGTGAAATTATGTAAGAGAGAGTGTGTGTATGTGTGTGTATGTGTAAGCATGCTTGCTGGTGAGTGTGAAATTATGTAAGAGAGAGTGTGTGTATGTGTGTGTATGTGTAAGCATGCTTGCTGGTGAGTGTGAAATTATGTAAGAGAGAGTGAGTGTATGTGTGTGTATGTGTAAGCATGCTTGCTGGTGAGTGTGAAATTATGTAAGAGAGAGTGAGTGTATGTGTGTGTATGTGTAAGCATGCTTGCTGGTGAGTGTGAAATTATGTAAGAGAGAGTGTGTGTGTGTGTGTGTGTATGTGTAAGCATGCTTGCTGGTGAGTGTGAAATTATGTAAGAGAGAGTGTGTGTATGTGTGTGTATGTGTAAGCATGCTTGCTGGTGAGTGTGAAATTATGTAAGAGAGAGTGTGTGTGTGTGTGTGTATGTGTAAGCATGCTTGCTGGTGAGTGTGAAATTATGTAAGAGAGAGTGTGTGTATGTGTGTGTATGTGTAAGCATGCTTGCTGGTGAGTGTGAAATTATGTAAGAGAGAGTGTGTGTATGTGTAAGCATGTTTGCGTGTGAGTGAAAGTAAAGGTCAAATGGTGTGTGATGTCACTTCCTCTACCCTGGCATTGATACATTTAAAATGATTTACTTTTATGCTAATACACCATCATATTATGGCTGCTCTCAATATGCCAAAAATTACCGCAATTATATCATGCCCAGCATATGCCGCGGGGGCACCATCATGCCATGGGGGCACCATCATGCCATGCCAACGAGGAGAAATGTTTTCTCCTTGTTTATTTCCTCTTTCAATGCGTGCTGCATTCTACAGTAGAGATGGAAAGAGGAAATCACCTCAATTGATTGTTTTTGTGCAGGAAGGTGTCCCTTTAAGAAAACGTAAGCACAAATGTATTAACGATCAGCGTCTGTCTGTGCTTAAAAAATTGAAAAGTATATTAAAACTGATTATACTACTGTATTTCCGGTCATTGTTAGAACAATCATTTTACTGTGTATAAAGGGCCCTATATATATACACTCTAGTGTTCAAAGATATATATGCTTGATACTAAAAAATAACATGTAGTCAAAAATAGCTAAGCACAGGCAATAGAAAAAAGATATCTAGCCATAGTGCTAGGAATCCTATACAGTTGTGATAATCACACATTCTCTTAAGGGTAATAAGAACCTCCATTTAGAAGAAAAAACACTAGTCACCCAGAAAATATTGCATTTCATGGTCGCAGTTGAGACCATGCTCCACGCTATGAAGACGCATAATCCAGATTGCTTCAGTGCGTCTGAGCCTCAATGCCCTGTTTCCTCCTCGTAAGCTGGGCTGTACCACATCTATACCAAAGAAGGTGACTTGTTTATGAATCCCTTGTGAGGGACATGCCGCTGCGTGCAGAGCTACAGGGTACCGCGCGTCTCGCTGGTGGATTGCCCTGATATGTTCAGTGATTCTGTCTTTCAAAGGTCTTATTGTGCTACCTACGTAGAGTTTTTACACATGCATTCAATTGCATAAACAACAAACTTGGTGTTACAATTTATGTTGTATCTTATGTCATATCTCTTTTGCTAAAAATTGGTGAAGTGTTTGGTACCATGTTTCGCCCATCTGCACATTCCACAACATCCACATTTATAAAAACCTATGGTGTGTGTTTTCAACCAATTGTAATCCCTGGTATTCCTCGGCACGGTGGGGCTGAGTGTCTTTCCCTTCCTGAAAGTTATTTGCGGATAGTTTGTAATAGAGGCTGAGAGTGATTTATCTGCTTGTAAAATGCCCCAATGTTTGGAAAAGCTTTTCCTGACCATGTGGTGTAAATCATTATAGTCAGTGATCATTCTTACCGGTTGGTGCTGATCTTGGACAGCAGTACGAGTGCGTAGTGTCTCTGATCTGGTCACAGATGCCAATCTGTTCTCAGCTTATCTGATGGTATGAGGTTTATAGCCTCTTTTCTTAAATCTTTGTTTCATGTCCTTAAAACAAGTTTGAAATTTCAAGTCATCGCTACAGTTCCTCCTGGCCCTCAAGAATTCCCCGTAGGGGATGGCACTTATCTGATGAGAGGGATGGGAGCTGTCTGCGTGCAGGATTGCATTACACAAAGTTTCTTTTCTAAAGAGTCTACTGTGTAACTGATCATCTTTTGTGTACAGTTCTATATCTAAAAACGTCACATTAGAGATGCTGGATTCCATAGTGAATTTTATTTTCAGGCTATTCATGTTTAAATGTGCATAGAATTCTTCTAACTCATCCTGTGTGCCTGACCACAATAAGAGACAGTCGTCTATGTATCGACCCCAAAATATGATAGAATCGATCCATTGAGCACCTTTGCTGCCCCAAATCCAATCTGCCTCCAGAGTACCCATGAACAAATTAGCAAAGGAAGGTGAAACTTTCGATCCCATAGCTAGTCCCCTGATTTGTCTATACCATTGGTTATCAAACAAAAAAAAGTTGTTGTTCAGGATAAGTTCCAACATCGAGGTAAGCATATTGGTATGCTGCCACAGGGTGGCAGGTCTGTTGCATAAAAGTCTGGTCACTGCACGTAATCCCAAGTCGGGTTCAATACTAGTATATAACGATACTACGTCAAGGGTTGCAAGTATGGTACCTGGCTGCCATTGAAGATCTGATAACAAGCTCAGAATATGCTTGGAATCCTGAATGTACGAAGGTAAATTGCGTACCAAGGGTCCAAGAAAGAGATCGATGTATTCTGCCAATTTTTCGGTAGGCCCCCCCATCCCTGAAACAATAGGTCTGCCCGGGGGGAATGGCAGGTGTTTGTGGACCTTGGGAAGAGTGTAAAGCCAAGGATATGTGGGTTTGAAGACCTTCAAATATAAGGCTTCGTCATCATTCAGTAGGCCAGCCATGTGCAGATGGGCGAAACATGGTACCAAACAGTTCACCAATTTTTACCAAAAGAGATATGACATAAGATACAACATAAATTGTAACACCAAGTTTGTTGTTTATGCAATTGAATGCATGTGTAAAAAACTCTACGTAGGTAGCACAATAAGACCTTTGAAAGACAGAATCACTGAACATATCAGGGCAATCCACCAGCGAGACGCGCGGTACCCTGTAGCTCTGCACGCAGCGGCATGTCCCTCACAAGGGATTCATAAACAAGTCACCTTCTTTGGTATAGATGTGGTACAGCCCAGCTTACGAGGAGGAAACAGGGCATTGAGGCTCAGACGCACTGAAGCAATCTGGATTATGCGTCTTCATAGCGTGGAGCATGGTCTCAACTGCGACCATGAAATGCAATATTTTCTGGGTGACTAGTGTTTTTTCTTCTAAATGGAGGTTCTTATTACCCTTAAGAGAATGTGTGATTGTTTATCACAACTGTATAGGATTCCTAGCACTATGGCTAGATATCTTTTCTATTGCCTGTGCTTAGCTATTTTTGACTACATGTTATTTTTTTAGTATCAAGCATATATATCTTTGAACACTAGAGTGTATATATATAGGGCCCTTTATACACAGTAAAATGATTGTTCTAACAATGACCGGAAATACAGTAGTATAATCAGTTTTAATATACTTTTCAATTTTTAAGCACAGACAGACGCTGATCGTTAATACATTTGTGCTTGCGTTTTCTTAAAATATTGTTTTGTCATTCTAGATTTACAATAACCGCACATATGCGCATTTATGTGATGCTTTTTTCTGACCTTCATATCTCTTTCTTACTCTTTTTCATTCCTCCCGTTCCCTCTCTAATCCATTCCTGTCACTGTCTTTCTCTCTATAATACTCATTTATTCAGGATTTTTTTAGCGGAATCGGAACGCCTATTACGAGATTCTTTAAGTGGTAGTGTGCCACTCCTTGCCACTCGTATGGGTACTTTTGTTCTTTTGACGTACTCCTCATCTAATACCGTTTTGGACATTATGGGGCATATTAGCAAGACCGGCGATAAAATTATCGCCGTTTTAGCGGCAGGAAACTGCCGCTAAAACGGCGATAATGGAGCTTGCTAATATGCGATTATAATTCAATAGAAGCCCAGGTTAGATGTCCTGCACATCTAACCTGGGCTTCTATTGAATTCTATAACGCATATTAGCAAGCCCATTATCGCCGTTTTAGCGGCAGTTTCCTGCCGCTAAAACGGCGATAATTTTATCGCCGGTCTTGCTAATATGCCCCTTAGTTCCTTTTGAGGTTATTTAATCACTTCCGGTAGGACGGAGTTCTACGTAGGTTACTGTTCTAGTTTCGATTTATATTTCTCGCTGCGGCTTTAAAAACTCCCACCGGCAACACTAGTCACGTGTCCACAACCCGGAACACAGACGATTGCCGTGAGGAGACGAGAGCACACACGCTTCTAGTAAGACTGAGACCTCGCAGTCCCTTTGACTACCTTTTGTTTTTCCGCCATGTTCTTTAACATTTATTACTTTTTCAGATTTCCCAAGACATGGGTTTGCCGTTTTACTTATGATCCCCCTCACGGCACCTCGATTTTAATACTTAGCATTACTACGGTAATTATGCCATTTGCAACCACTAGTTTTCAACTTTCTATATGCCCATATGTGGGGACTTCTGTCTCTTATAGAACACCATCAGTACGGGAAGTAATTTTCTCCCGTTTTCTCTTTCAACAGTTTACCACTGATACCTTGAGTCCAGCACATTAGGATCTTTCTAGTTAGCCAGTGACTACTTCACCGGCAACGTGGTAAGCACCATTTTATACGTTCGGGTCGAGGTTTTCTACCCCTTTCATGCTAGACATCGATAATTGTTAAACATTCATAGCTAGGAAACTAACGATTTATTGTGCTCACTCTATGAGGAATATGTTGAGCTTGACTCTTTGATTCTCTTTTAACGCCCATTTCATCACACACTTATTCCTAGGCGTTCTTTTATAAGAATTGACCACCGTTACTGCCTAGCCCAGCCGGGTTGGAATTATCACCGGCAGCGCGGTAAGCACTATTACATTTTTGTTTCTCTGTAGTTTTGATTTAAGTAAAAATCTTCTAAAAATTCATCGTGCCTATAATTTCTTTCCCCTCCGCCTTTTTTCTCTCTCCCTCTTACTCTTTTTAGAGTATAAGGAGTATAAACTGCGTTATTCAGGTAGACAGTTATATATTCTTCAGTGATGCTTGGTTTGTAAAAATGGGTATTTACTCACTTTTCTGAGCTTGCAGATTCACCTTTATTCTACGCCCTTTTATAATAACTGTTAATTACGTGACTTTGACATAGGCACATCCTCAATGTCACTACTATGGTTCTATGTATACTATCTATCAAACACAATGATAAAGTAATGTGTGTTATCAATGAAATTGTGTGATGTTTCACAGTATCTAAGGTGTTTAGGGTCTCCACTAATAGTTGAATATCACAATGTAGGGACATTTGTCCTAACATTTTTATACATTTCACATAAGTTTTATAAAAAATGTTTTACGTACACACAATTTGTATCTTTCCCAGCCCTGAGGAAGTCGCGGAATTACATTCCACATGCGACGAAACACGTGTCGGCTGGTTTCTGTTGTGGCTCAATGAAAAACGAATTAAAGATACGAGATTGCAGCATGATTATGGAATTCTTTGATTGAATTGGACTTTTTGTAACGAACTTTACATACTGTTTATTATCTTATTGTGTGCCTAGGTCTCGTTAGGATAGTATAAATATTGGGACCCAGACCCAAGAACTTTAGATCACTTCTGGGAATCAAGACGAACCTTTGCTGAGGAGAAGAACCAGGAAGCTGAAGGAGGAGACTACCCCTGTGCTGTGTGTTTGGGGGTTGGCCTGCAGTGGTTGCTTCATTGCCAAAGAAAGGTGAAAAGGACTGAGTGTGCTTTCTATCAACTTGAAGAAGAATCTCCAAGGGCTTGAACTAGAGCTTGCCTCCTGCCTGAAGTCTCAGGGATACAAGACTTCACCAACCAGCTCCCCCCTGAATTCCCTTGCTGGGAATTGAAGTGCCTGCTGCTGTGCTGGGCCTCCTGAGAGACTGCGTGTCGCTGGGAGCTGGAAGCGCGACGCAACAACGAGAAGCGTGTCGCTGCTGCAGCCGCTGTCATCGCATCGCCGAGGAAGCGAGACGCCGCTGCCATCATCGCATCGCCAAAGCGCGGCGCATCGCCGGAGAAGCGGGACGCTGCCACAGAGGACATCGTCGCATCACCGTAGAAGAGCGTCGCAGGGCCTGTCGCGGCTCCAAAGATCATCGAGTTGCCGCACGGCCGTCGGACGTGCACGCATCACATCAACGTTGTCGCATCGCAGCCAAGACGCCATTTTTATCGCATCGCACCGGAGAAGAGTATCGCATCGAGGTGCCATCTGTCGCATCGCACCGGAGAGCAGTAAGAAACCGACGCATCAACTCCCCACACAGTAAGGAAGCGAGCATCAACTCCCCTGCGCAGCAGTAAGGAACCGACGCATCCACTCCCCTGAGTGTACGGAACCGACGCATCACCTTCCCTGCGACCCTTTTTGTTTTCTTTGCGTTACGCATTCAAGGTACATTGAGAGTAAAGTGTCGCATCTACAACTTGAGAGAACTGAACTATTTTATAACATTCTAAAGTCTATTTTTGAGTACAGTATTGTGGATTTTTGTCGTTTGGTCTTGTGTTAAGTCTATATAAAAATACTATTTTTATAATACAACCTGTGTGGTGTCCATCTGTAGTGTTGTCACTGTATTACTGTATGTGTTCACAAATGCTTTACACACTGCCTCTGAGATAAGCCTGCCTGCTCGTGCCAAGCTACCAAGGGGGTGAGCAGGGGTTATTTTAGGAGTGTAGCCCCTCACCCTGACTAGACGCAAGGGTCCCTATTTGTCACAGGTACCTACCTATGCCAACTAGAGACCCCCAAATCTAACAGCTTGTTTTATTTTTGCTGTGCAGTGGCGCCCTTCTCTCTTACAAAGAGTGCAGCCATGTTTTGCTTCTGGAGGAAGTGTCCTGCAGGTCCAAGGTGAGGCTCTGTGATATGGCCTGGTACTTGCCTAAGGTCCCCCTCCTCTTCACCCTCAACCCTTGGGGTGGGCACCCTCCCGGCTCCCATGGGGCTCACCCCCGTCCCATTTTACCCCCAAGGCAAACAATTCAAGCACCACACTGCTTTGGATTAGGGGTCGTAAACCCCGGCCGTATTTTATTACATAAGATAAGCAAAACATTCAAATTTATTATTATTTACATCATGCACGCAATACGCAGAAAGTCCAATACATTGATAGGTACAAGCTGTCAATTGGCTAACCTTAACAGGCTTCTAATACAGATCCGTTCCTATCATAATCTAAGCAATGAAGATATTCTCTTTGTGCGTATTCCTGTTAGAGCCTACGGCAAGGTCAATGACTGGCGGCCCCAGGTCCAGATCAAGCTAGGTCCCAACCTCCTACCGGAGTGACCTTGCGCAGGGGGTTCAGCTTACTGGATGGATACCTCCACCGGGCCCCCCCTACGCCCTTAGAGATTCAACTCCATAAAAGGGGGCTGCTGCAGTTATGCGTCCTTGCGCCCTTGAGCGCATGCGCGTGTAGGGATTGGCCAACCAGCCTACTGGAAGCGTGACCTCCCTACCCCCGCACCCTTCCAGCCTAACGGCTGTAACTGCCCCTGGAGTTCCATGCGAGACCCTCTGTCTCCCCCTCGGGCGTCCCCATTTTGACCATGGTTATGCCCATTAAGGACCGAAAACTATGCTCACCAATCATGACCTTACCGCCAAAGGCCAGTATAGTTGACCGACTATCTGGCCTCCCCCTTCCTCCTTCTAGAAAGGTCATGTTGCGCTCCTTGCCCTAGGTGCCCATAGGTTTTTCAGAACTGCGTCCATACCCAGTCTAGAGCGGTGTATGTATCTGGTCCTGCCATAGGCAAAAGCATTCCTAGGCGTCCCCCGTAGGATATTAGACCTTATCCTTGCTTACAACGCCAGGCCCAGTGAGCCTTAAGTATGCACCCTCCGTGCCGACCTGCTTTGCGCGGAAATAGTCCTCCTCATTACTGGCAGGAGGGCTTGCCCAAATTTACTTGATATAAACCTGACCCAACCACTGTTCCGGGTGTTGTATAGCATACGTAACCCAAGACGCTTCTAGGAAACAGGTCGCCTTGCGCAAAATCACAGCAAGGTCCGTAGATACTTGGAGGTACCCTGACGCTGGTGGTGATCTCTTCTCGCCCCCTATCCACGGTGGCTGATGCTCCCGTAACAAATATGTTCCAGGACCTGCTCAGGGTGCCTCTATCGAATACTAGTGACAGGCATACTGCCTGGTTCCTGGCAGGGCAGGCTACCTTAAGGGACTTCTGTACCAGCTGTGCACCTGTCCCCTTAAACTTGGGCTGAACTAAGAGGAGATTAACATACCACCTGGGAGCCAATAAATGGCCTCAATTGATAGAAGCATGATGCGCCCGACAGACACGTTGTACCAGACATGAGACTCATTGCTAGTGCAACTGCACCCATCTCAACAGGGTTGGTGCCATATCGGAATAGTCGACTGATCCCGGAATTTGAAAAAAGTTGGAAGACTACACAGGGAGTGCCCCCCAAGATCTCCCATAAACATAGCCAAGGAATGTGCAAACAACACACGCCTGGCCACTAGGTTCTGGGATAGGCTCCGAATGAACCTCTCCCCCTACTAACTATCTGCTTGCTTCCAAGACCCTTCAGCGGGAAAAAATCCCCCTACTACTGAGCATCCCAACGCCGCGCAGTACCCGCTAAGATGGCACCTGCGTGTACAAGCGCTGTAAGATGTTGCTTAATAGCAGAATACTATTTCAAAACAGGGGGTGTTGATGTGTTGCATCTGTCCGTTACCCCTGGGATTGGTCAAGCTGGCAAGACATATACACTTGTAATGCAGCGGACTGCGAAATACCCCTGCTGGCGGCAAATTCTGGTTGTCTATATCTATACCCAACCAAGACAGTGCATGGGCCGCAGCATCTCACCCATGCATGCTGGCACCTCTGAGCCCTTCTCTTGATCACTCATCACACTTGATGCCTCCGCTTGCCACACCCGTTCCGGATCTTCCGGTCCCACTTCCTGTCAACATCTTGCCGTCATTGTGGTGTGGATCACCTCCCAGGTATCTTGCCGCATTGCGGTGTGGATCACCTCCCAGGTATCACAGTCATCGATCCAGCCATACATAAAGGAACATAAAACACAGATGATTAGTGCTCTTAGCCTTTGGATAAGAGATACATTTTACATGCCAGCCCCATTGACTACATCATGAGACTGTAGCCCCCCCCTTACAACCCACAGCAACTCGAGTCCTCCTCTCACAAAGAAGGTTAATAACAGGGAAAAGCAGGTGATACTCATATCCGGTGGTGTAGCCCCAAAAGCTAGCTACAGTATGAGAAGCCGGTGTGCAGCGATAACGAAGGTAACTGGAGGCTGGTACGTTACCCTGCAGTTCATGTGCCATGTTGCGTCTCCAATATCGCAGCCCTACTGCTATGCGCAGAGCCCGGTAGCGGGCCCCTTCTACCTAACTGCCCACCCATCTGAGAAACCGTGAGACGGGACAGGCCCAGGTATTTGTGACCAACCGCGACTCCCGGCAGGCCATCAGATGATACGTTGTCCCGCCTCCTGGCGTAGCCTCCAGAGACATTGTGAGCACCTAGCCCGCACCGCTCATGTTAGGGGCAGTGTAGGGTTTCCTGGACCCCCCCCAGTGAAACTTCAGCAAACGATAGTGCACCAGAATCGTTATAAGCCGACCTCTACCGCAGCCATGCTGATCCCCGCGCACCCCTCTAGTACTGCGCAACCTGGCCATATAGCCGTAAGGTTTGCAAAAGCGGAATCAATGTATTTTTAAAAGGAAGGGCTAGCCAACAGTTTAATGAAAAAGCGGCCTTCTTAACTCGTCGTTCATTACCTAGAGGTGAAGGGAGATGCGAGGACACATGGAAAGTGGCGGCTAGTATTTCCACTGAAGATTGTTCCGTAGGTCACGTTAAATTGTGGTTTCACCATACATGCCTTTAAATCATGCTGGTTACAGCAGTAGGCCCTGATACTTTATTCTCAGCCTTTTGAGAGCCCAAAAAAGGACACGTGCTAGACCCAATTTAACTTTTGACCCTACGCTCGCTGGATGTTGACTTGAAATCAAACTTGGAAGGCCCGTGGTCACTCACTTGTGCACGCGTCTTCGTGTAACCTTAACACTTGGCCCCCGAGTTTGTCAATGCCTGCCATTTTGCGGGAATTAGTCGCAAACCATTTAAGAGAGTGCCCTGATACGAGCAGCGCTCTGCACTGAGCGCCCCCAGCAGTGTGCACCACTATAAATAGTGCTGAAAAGGAAGATCCTCAACACTATTATCGCTTATTTTTTACAGCAGCCCACCGCCGGTCAGTCATGTTTCAACCTAAAAACATCAATGGTTTGTCCATTCCGGTGGCAACAAATTGTCACAGCCAAACATTTTGTACTAAAGACCTGCGGCTGGCACACTTAAAATGCGAACGTTAGAACCACCAGGGCTGCGTAACATTGAGTTCTTCGCACTCTGCTTCACCAGACACACTCTCACGCTAATCGTAACTCCACGAGTAAGTAATACCACAAAAAGTGGAATGAGAATTCGAGCGAGCTAGCCAGGCTGTCATAAATCTTTAGCAAGCAAGGATATGTTCGCTTTAGCAAGGATATGTTCGTGGAACAACAACAAGAGTAACAGGTAATATACCGAATATATACCGTGCGTTTCTCGTGAATCGGCCCAAGCTTACTTGAAGCATGAATGTACTTCAGCCTGCGATGGCTGGCTGACCCGAAGCTGGGCTTTTAAAACTTACATTGAATTCAGACTTTCAATTGAGAGCGCTTAGCATAGCACCAGTTGCATTACATGTAATGCAATTATTACAGCAATTATGCATGGGGTTTCAGCTCCCGTCTCCTGGGGCGCAGCAGCACAGCACCACCGCCTGGGGCAGCACAAGCATCACTGGTGCAGGAAATTAAACAGAGCTATCTGCCAGGACAGTGATGGAGCAGGAAAAATAATTTTTTTTAACCCCTAACAAATTTTATAATTAATTAAATAAAAATGTTCGTTTAAATGTATTAATCAACACTGTATGTGTGGGAATGGTAATATGCCAATGTGTGTGCTAAATAATCTATTAATAAATGTCTGTGTGTCTAATTATAACGTAAAAATAAATGCGTACTAATAAAAATAAATGCATGTTGTTGTGCTTCGTAGAAATAAAATGTGTCGTTGCAAAAACAAATAGTGATGGTAAGTAAGGAACAGCTTAAGTGTTGCTTTCTGCTAGGTAACAACTAATTGGGGTACGTAGACGGGAGGGAAACGAAAGGGATATTTTTCTCTATTTTAATTATGTTTTGTTTGCCTCAAATTAGTGCTTCTAAAGTATAACCGAGTGGCGATATAAAATGGCCGCCAGTGGGAAGATGTGCGCAGGCGCAAGGGGACACGTGGTACGGGATGAGATTGGAGGAATCCGGAACCTCGTGATGTCTCTGAGAGGCTAGGATGCAAGAAATGGTCAAGGCTGGTGTGACCTAATTGAACTGATAGTGTGCCATGATGATCAGCAGAGAGCCCGTGGGAAACAAGTCTAAGAGAAAGGACAATGACTGCGGAGTTCTCGAATGTGTCGAAAGAAGTTACAAATGAACTGATCGAAAAGGATGGAAATGTTTAAGCGTATGGGAAAGGAAATGATCCAAGGACCCTTGAATCCAAGAGAACTTGATTAAAGAATGAATAAGCTGACATGCATGGACCAATGAAAGAAAAGCGTGATATTAATGTTGCAACAGTTAGTTAGCAAAGTTAGAATTAGGGTATAAGAGGGCCTACTCTTAGTGGGAGGGGGTCAGTTCCAGGCAGTTCGAGAGTCGTGGTTGCAGTCACAGTCAGGAGAGGAGTTGAAGAGTCGTGTTGGTGGCTTCCAGTGCTGGGTGGTCCTGATCGATCCCTTACTGAGCGGGAGATGCTGAAAGACTGTTAGAAGAGACGGGTTGCAGGTAGCTGATGCTGACGAGCTGAAGTTGCTGTTGCTGTCTTTATTTTACAGTTGAGTATGAGAATCAGGCTATTTCTAATTCCTAACTTAGGTTAGAAATCATTAGGCTAAACTAGGAAGCTAGGCAGGTAATTAGGGTTTTGGCTTCATGACAAAAATTTCCTTTCTGCAAATAAATTGATTATGTTTAATAAAATTGTGAATTTAAGAATGAATAATTGAATAGAGTATTAAAATTCTTATCATGCTTTTAAAATTATATAAAATTTAAGATTCTTTAAACCCAAAATGACTCAGTGGTTATTTTCCTAAATGATTGTGACATAAGTAATTGTTTATTGTGATTCAGCTGGTCTTAATCACTATGAACTAATTTCTTAAATGAATGATTCATCGACAAACAATAAGCAGGAATATCTCAAGAAATAACTAAAATAAAGGGACAAAATAAGGTAATAAGATATCCTGGCTCTTCCAGCGGTACATAAAATGGTGTTCTCCATTTAGTTCTCATGCTTCTCCTAGGAGTACAGAATTTCACAAAGGTGTAAAGGAAATCCAGGAGTGTGCGTGTGTGTTAGACGATGTTTATGGGCCCCATCGTCATGTGGATATGAGAAATATAGTTTGCCCCTGGATGACCTATAAGTAACCTAGGAGGAGAATAGTTTTTATTGTACGCGCTGCATCAGATTTCTTGGTAGCAGAGTTATGGTTTTCTATAGATTAGTTTAGTGATTATTGTTTATTGATTATTGATTATTTTTGATGACTAACACTATATGTTGAGTCACGTTATGTTATATGTAAGTTTTCACGCTTCTGGGATGTAGGAAGTGGAACACGTGTGACAAGAGAAGTCACATGGAATTTGGTACATGGTCTGAATTCATTTTTGGTTATAACGCAGGTTGTGTTATGTTAGGGATTTCTGTGTGAAAAGTGTGTAATTGAAATAGCAAATCACGTTTACTTGTGAAACTTTGGCCTTAATTCTCAGGAGCCTAGTCTCCACATGTGTCTTATCCCCAGAGAAACGAGTAAATTGTTTGTTTGAAAGAAGGGTAAGGTAGAGGGAAGTGCTACTTTATCGGCGAAAGTAAATAATTCTGTGGTAG
This sequence comes from Calotriton arnoldi, assembly GCA_963921515.1. NCBI lineage: Eukaryota > Metazoa > Chordata > Amphibia > Caudata > Salamandridae > Calotriton > Calotriton arnoldi. Next base: position 2,875,801 of record CAWUFW010001130.1, on the reverse strand, counting down.
GGTAGAGGTAAGCGCTGCCTACTGGAAAAACAGGATTCTTGTGTAAAAGGACAAAGCTGTCACTTTGTTTAGCGAATCAGACTATGGAATTGTTTATTTGTTGTAACTAACGAAGAAAACAGTGAAAAGAAAAATTGCCGATAAATTTTGTAAAGGAGGGGTAAAGAGTAGAAGTGACGTGGAAAAGTGCCGCGCTAGGATTGGATAGTGCATTAGACACGTGAACACAGAGCAGGAGTGACGTAGAAAAGTGCCGCGCTAGGATTGGTTGGTTCGCGGACGGTGGGAATTGTTCTGATTGGTACGTTAGTGTGAATCGCGCTGTAATTGGTCGAAGTTCCGTACACAGAAACAGCGTTAGAGTAAAGAGAAAACAAATAGAAAACATGCCGTATTACGAGTATGAAAGGGAGAGAACGTCATGGACGACGAAATTGAAGAATTTCTTTAAGAAAGACAAAAAGGTTGTGACTAGAGAGGGACAAGTAATTCCTCCGCCGAAATCAGCAGCTTCACATATGATGCTGAAATATGGATATCATACGTGCATATGGTTGGACAATTGGGTAAAATATACAAAGAATGATGGAGCATTGGCTTTTCCTGAAAATGGTTCTTTTAATGTAGCGGTTTTACGGAATCTAAGAGAGAAAATGTTTAAATTGGAACCTAGACCTAGACCGACACAGTTTGAGGCTTTAACAGAATGGGAAGATGAGATGTACGAGCGAGAAAGGTTCAGAGGAATGAAAGGTTATGAGTTTGTGCCCGGAAGATTGTGGGGAATGAATCATGAGGACAGAATAAAACGATGGAGATGTGCTAACATGACAGGAGGTTTGTTTCCAGCTTTTACAGTCGAGGAGGGGACAAAGAAAAAACGGACTGAGAAAAAGAAACATATAGAGAGAGAAAAGTATATGCATGAGAGCGAAACGGATGACGAATTGCTGGAAGATATTTTAAATAGAAATCCACCTCCGTATCAGCAGAGTTCTACAGTGGTGACACCAAATGCGCCACCAATAGAGACTATGCGAAATAAAAGTCCGGAAAAGAGAAATGAGGTAAATAGGTCACAAGAACAAATGAGAACTTCTCAAAATGAGGGAATAGAAAGCGACAATGCAAGTGAATTGGCAAGAACAACAAAAGAACTAACTGAGAAAATTAGAGAATTAACGAAAAATATGGAAGCAGTTACTGTGCCTGTAACAATAGGTCCAGTAATACCAGTTTTTGAGAATCAGAAAATTGATGAGCGATCCTTGGTGATTCCCTTGAGTTCACAATTTCAGAGAGAAAAGGAAAGAATGGAAACAAGTCCAGGTACAAGCAATTTGGCTAGTGCTTACAGACCAAGTCCACCTGAAAATTTAACAGTAAATGAGTGTAATGGTAGGAAAATACCTATGGTAACTGAATCTGCAACAGTGACACCTGAAAAGAGTGGAAATTGGACAGAAATAAATAGTACTCCCATAGGTCCGACTCCTGATGAGTTAAATGAGTGGATAAAAGCTTTTAAAATAAAAGAAACGGAAGAAAAACCATTAGATGTGATCAGATTAAAAATTGACATGGAAGAATTAATACTAGGAACGATTGGTACTGAAAAGATAAAAAATTATCAGGATGATGAAATAATGTTTCTGTGCAAAAGTATAACATGGAGGGCAAAGAATTTACATGACAAACTAGAAGAAGTGGCTAGTGAGATTGGAATAGATTTGGCAAAAGTAAAAACATTGCAGAAACCATACAGAGTAGATTTTTGTGAAAAAGATATTGAAAATTTGAATACAGCAGGAAGGCTGACACAGATAAAAGAGTTGATTGTTTTGTTGAGAAAATGGGGTGATGTGGACAGATGGAAGGTTAGATGGACAAAGAAGAATGAGAAAAGTATAGACAAAGGTTCATTGGCTTTTATGATAACAGAAAAAGAACCTGTTGTTAAAGAATACCCTATGAGAGAAACTCCAGGTGGTAGTTACGTGCATGTTCCATGGACTAGGCAGGACATCCTGTCATTTACAAATGACTTTCCAAAACTAAGAGAGAAGCCAGTTGAATGGTACCGACAGGTAGAAAGGTTTGTAAAGGTCTCAAAAGTGTTGTGGATAGATTTGGATGGATTGTTTGACATAGTGGTACCAACGGATCTGTGGTCAGAATGTAAGATTACAGTTGACTGGCCAACTACAGAATATCCAAGAGATCCTAAGACAGGAGCTCCAGGACCAGATGTGATGAAGAAATACGACAAAGTGATTACCTTTTTGAAGAATAAGATTCCTCCCAAAGAGACAGATTGGGTTAAGATTGATAGAACTACACAGGAAAGTAAGGAGTCTGTACATGCATATTATGAACGTTTGTTATTGGTTTTCAAGCAGTATAGCGGTTATGAGGAATTGAGTGAAAAGGACATGAGTCATTTTGTATACCGATTTGTGTTTGGCCTGAAACAAGAAATAAGCGATATGATTAAGCAACATATGATAAACTGGCAAAATGGAAGTGTAGATGAGGTGCTGAGGTATGCTAAGTATTGTAGTGATGAAATAGAAAGTAAACAGCGTAAATTGAAAGAAAAGGCAATGTGGGCACAAGTGAAAGTGGCAGAGAAACAAGAAGCCCAATTGGACAATAATAATGGAAACGAATCAGGACAGAATAAGATGCGACCAAACATAGGTAAAGGAAAAGGACAGGTGAGTCTAGAAGAGGCAAAGAAGAAATGGCCATGTCATAATTACGGAAAATTAGGGCATTGGAGAAATGAGTGTAAGTTCCCACCTAAACCTAATCCGGAACATCAATCATTAACTCCACAGGTGCAGAAAGAGGTAGTTGTTCAACAAAGTCAGGTGCCACAACCACCACTTCCCAACACTGTTAACCAGCAAAGATACAGTACAGAAACAGGATTCTACGGAGGAGAGCAGGTAACACAGTTGCCGCGAGCAGCTAACGTTTCTCAGTATTGGTTGCGTCAGAGTGAGGATGACCCGGATGAAAGTTTCTGACGGTGCGCAGGAGAGGGGAAAGAGTGTGTGCTTGGCGCAACTCTAGAGGTAGATCAGTCTGGTCCCTTTGTGGATGGAGAAGTGAATGGTGCAAACGTAACATTCCTTGTCGATACTGGAGCTACCCGTTCTACTGTTAGGTCAGTGGAAATTCCGAACCTTCCTCTCTCAGGTGAATACATCCAAGTGGTAGGAGTAGCCAATCAGCAGATTAAAACCCCACTTACTGAATTGGTAGAAGTAAAAATTGGTTCTTTTAGCAAAATGCATAAATTTGTAGTGTGCGATTGTAGTCCTGTAAATCTTTTAGGTCGTGACCTTTTGTGTAAAATGAATTGCACAATTTATTGTACGCCAGATGGAATAGGTTTTCAGACTTCAGATGAAGATGTTTTGTACAAAGTAACTTTGATGAATCAAGAACCTGAAACGAATGGTTTGTTTCCTGCATTTGATGCAGAAAAACTTCCAGAAGAACTAAAAAGTGCTGTAAAAGAAAGTGTGTGGGATTTTACAGGAGAAGACATTGGGTTAATGAGAGAAGTTGATCCTGTAAAAGTGACAGTGAAAGAAGGGATAATTTATCCAAACACGCCACAGTACAAATTAACTCCAGAAATAATTGAAGGAATAACTCCTGTGATAAATAAGATGATTGAACAAGGAATTCTGAAAGAAATCATGAGCAGTCCATGTAATTCACCTATTATGGGACTGAAAAAGCCAAATGGAACATATAGAATAGTACAGGATTTGAGAAAGATAAACAAAATAGTTGTACCATGTTGTCCAATAGTGCCAAACCCTGCAGTGATTCTATATCAAATTCCGCATGAAGCTGAGTGGTACACTGTGATAGATTTGTGTCACGCATTTTTCTCTATTCCTTTGCATCCAGATAGCCAGCCATTATTTGCATTCCGTTTCGGAGAGCGTATTTTGGCATGGTGCCGAATTCCACAGGGGTATACAGAAAGCCCCTCAATTTTTAATCAGATTCTAAAGAAATCTCTGGAAGATTTGAAGATGCCAGAAAAATCAGTGATGGTGCAGTATATCGATGACCTATTGGTGGCATCGAAAACCAAAGAAGCATGTGTAAGTGACACAATTGCTTTGCTGAACCATTTAGAGAAAAGAGGACATAAAGTGTCTCCTTCAAAATTACAGTTTTGTCAGAAAGAAGTCCAGTATTTAGGGCATAAAATTGAGAAAGGAGTGCGGAAAATAGCGACAGAAAGAGTAAGAATGATTCAAGGAATGAGAGCACCAATGACTCAAAGAGAGGTAAGAATGTTTTTGGGAATGGTTGGATATTGTCGACAGTGGATAAGTGGATTTTCTTTGATTGCAAAACCCTTACAAAAATTGACAAAGAAAGATGTAAAAGACCCTTTTGAGTTAAACAAAGAAGAAATGAAATCTTTCAAAGAATTGAAAAGGAAACTGTGTGAGGCCCCTGCATTAGGCATGCCTGATTATGAGAAGGATTTTGAGTTATACTGCAGTGAAAGAGATGGATGTGCATTTTCAGTACTGGTACAAAAACACGGGACCATGAAGAGGCCTATCGCTTACTTTTCAGCTGTTTTAGATCCTATAGCAAAAGCATTGCCCGGGTGTCTGAAAGCAGTTGCTGCTACTTGTGTAAGTCTGGAACAAAGTGAAGGTATAGTGATGGGGTATCCACTGAGAGTGTATGTTCCCCATTCAGTAGAAATTCTTTTGACAAGAACAAAAACACAGTACATGACACATAGTCGGCTGACCAAGTACGAAAAAGTCATCTTGAGTGCTGAAAATGTGACCATAGATAGATGCATAAATGTAAATCCTTCTACATCATTGCCAGATGAAGAGAGTATAATTGAACAAGACGAAGTAGATCATGATTGTCTGAATGTGCTGGAATATTGCACAAAACCAAGAGCTGACATAAAAGATGAGCCCTTAAAGGAATCGGATTATGTCATGTTTGTAGATGGTTCATGTTTACGCACAAAAGAAGGAGTGTTAAGCGCAGCTTACGCAGTATGCACAGTGGCAACTGTGATGGAAGCGTCTTGTCTGAAAGGAGTTAGGTCTGCCCAAGTTGCGGAACTAATTGCTTTGATTCAAGCATGTAAATTGGGGAAAAATGTACGAATCACGATTGTGACCGATAGCCAATATGGTTTCGGCATCGTACATGATTTTGGTCAGATTTGGTCACAAAGAGGATTTTTGACATCTGCAGGAACACCTATCAGAAATGGAGAGTATGTTAAAAAACTGCTTGAGGCGATACAGTTGCCTAAACAAATAGCTGTAGTGAAGTGCAAGGCGCATAAGAAAAACGAAGATTACATAGCGGTCGGCAATAATTATGCTGATGAGATCGCTAGATATTGTGCGGAAAACATGGCGTCCCTGAACAAAAATAGAGAAAGGGAGCATGTCTCTTGTCCTTTGCTTTTCACTAATACTGTTGAAACATGGGATGAAGTAAGGCAGTTACAAGAAACAGCAAGAGATGAGGAAAAAGATTACTGGATAAAAGCAGGATGTAGAAGACAGGAAAATAATGGTGTGTGGGTATACAGAGATGAAAGACCAGTTATGCCTGATAGCATGATTGCAGACATGGCACGGATGTACCATGGACAAGCTCATATTGGGAGAGATGCAATGATCAGACTTTTAGACAGACCTGGTATAACCCAAAATTCAGAGCCATTGCTGAAAGTCTTTGTCAAAGATGTCTTATTTGTCAACAGTTTAACCCAGGAAGAAAAACCGTAGTGAGTCTAGGAACAATAGGACGAGAAGGAGGTCCATTCACAAGAATACAGATGGACTTTATTGAGATGCCCCCTAGTAACAGATTAAGATATGTTCTAGTGGTCGTCTGTTTGTTCTCTCGTTGGGTGGAAGCATACCCCACAAGAAGGAATGATGGAACAACAGTGGCAAAACTTATGCTGCGAGAGTTCATTCCAAGGTATGGTTTTCCAGTCACGGTTGAGACAGATAGAGGAACACATTTCCAAAATGAGTTGATCCAATTGATTTGTGAAGCTCTGAGTATTAAACAAAAACTGCATTGTGCTTACAGACCAGAGGCTTCTGGGGTAGTAGAGCAGATTAATGGAACAATTAAAAACAGATTAGGAAAAATGTGTCAAGCTACAGGACTCAAATGGCCGGATGCACTGCCTCTTGTTCTGATGACCATCAGAAGCATCCCTGAAAAGAAAACGGGACTCAGTCCTCATGAGATGATCATGGGACGAGCAATGAGACAAGCACACGTACCCGTCAACAAGTTATTAACTATAACTGATGATCTAGTACTGGATTATTGCAAGGGACTGGCTGATGTGGTGCATTCTGTGTTTCATCAGGTTGGACCGGATGCGACCACTCTTGAAAGAAAACCAGCCCACGACTTGAATCCAGGAGACTGGGTCCGCATAAAAGTCCACAAGAGAAGAAACTGTCTAGTTCCACGTTGGGATGAGCCAAGACAGGTAATCCTAGTGACAACGACTGCTGTCAAGTGTGCAGGGGTGAAGAACTGGGTTCATGCCAGCCACACAATCAGAATTCCAGAACCTACAGATCGACATGTGAGTCGGCGTCTGGAAGTGTGGGATAAAAGTTTAACGGCTGGGACAACCAAGATAAAAGAAAGGGTGCCAGAACTTGAAGATCGACCTGAAAGTCGACATCTGGAAACCCCAACGGAAAACACCTCTAGAGAAGAAGAGGAACAAGAAGAAGAAGAAGAAAGAAATTCAGAAATTCCAGAACTTGAAGATCGACCTGTAAGTCGACATCTGGAAATATCTGACACAACTTCAGGATCTGATGATTCAGCTGCAAACTGGGAAGAATTCGAAAGAGAACTTGGGGTTATAAACCAATTAGAGAAGAAACTGAGCAAGAAATTGAGTTAGATGAACAACCAGGTACAAGTTATGGTGGAACTCCTTCAGAAACAATATTAATAGATGAAGTAGGGAAAGAAGTACACAAAAGGTTAGAAAATCGAGAAGAACCCCGAGGAGCAATAGGGATAGATAGAGAAACAGGAGAACAGGGAAATTTAGAAACAGAAAAGGAGAAAAACACCAAATCGGAAGAACCCCGAGGAGGGACAGTAATAAGGGAAAACAAAAAGGAGAAGACAGATCCACCAGTAGGAGATGACGAGATTATAAGTTTCAAAATAAGAGACAATAGTGAGACAGTTGAAACAGAAACAGAAGAAAGTGGAGGAGAGGAAAAAGCAAAGACTGAATCAAGAAAAAGAAATTGGAAATCAGAAAGAGAAGAAAGAGAAGGTGAAGCCAAAAGGCCAAGAAAAGGAGATAATTGGCCCAACAGCTATGTAAGAAAATTGAGATATAGAATAATAAGAGCGGAAGACGAAGGTGCTGAACAAGTAAATGAAGTAACAAGTCAAAAGGGACAAGAAAAACCCAGTGGAAAAAGATTACAAAAGTCCAAAAGGACAAAGAAAGTGAATTCAAAATTTAAGTCACCTGAGTGGCTGTATATTGCACTAACTGATTACAAAGAAGAAGAAGAAAACACTCACGGAAACCAGAGACTGAGAAGTCGGATGGGAAAAGGTGAGATGCAACAAAACTGAAGTGAAGACTTATAGTGCTTCTGCCGGACGTGACAAATTTACTGGACGTGACAAATCACCGGATGTGACAACGAAAGAATTCTGGAGAGAATTAAAGAAAGTACCAAGCAAAGACTTTTTGAAAGCAGAGTGGCATCTAAGTCATTTCTGAGGTGTAGTGACACAATTTTCTGAAACTTAACAAATAGAAAAAGAAAAATGGAAAATAATGAGAGTAGAAGAAATAAATGTGAATTTATAAAAAGATGGTGCAAAATGTGCTGTTTTTGTACAGGGTTATTAATGACCATATGGATAGTTTTAGCAATCACAATTCCTATTAGTGTAGCTGTGATAGAAGCAAAAAATGATACTAAACCAGAAAAAGAAACTAGTAATAAAGAACCAGTTATTTTAAGAAGTAGTGCAGAGTTGCATAAGGATAGGTCAGTAACAGATTTCTCAAAGAATGTTTTTACAAAGTTGTTGTATGAGTACGTAAAAACAATGGACGTAAGAGATTGTTATGTTTGTATGCAGTTGCCTGCATCAGTATCCGAAGGTGTGACTTATCATCACCTACCTTTGACTTATGGAATAACATGTAGTGTAATAGCAAGTTTATTTTATAAAACAGGTAGATTAGAATCTTATTATACTGATATAGATAAGATTTTTGCAAACATTCCAGTAGTACCAGAACTTAACAAAGTAAAACCAGCAAAGGTTTTAGGAGAATTCTTTTAGAACATAGAAAATTAACGTTAGAAGAAATAGTTAGTAACAACCTTACCTGTGAGTTAAAGAAAGAAGAAAAAGTATTTTTAGAAATGGTTGAAGAAAGAAGAATGAAGTTTCAGAAAGAAGCAATAAAAGAGGAAGGAAAACGCTTATGGACGTTTGAGGAAGGAAATCATGAAGGGAAAAAGATAAATGCAGCAATGACTTTAGACTGGCCGCAAACAGGAAAGTTGTGCATTAGGAGAAATAAGACAGTCTATGACAATTACTTTGTAGGTTCCAGTATCTGCCATGACAATTATCAAATTCTGGGAGGTTGGGGATTCAAAGGTGGAAAGGACCCAATATTTCCAGGTATCTATTATATTTGTGGGAATAGAGCTTATTACAGGTTACCGGACCATTGGTATGGAACTTGCTATGTAGGCCTGGTCTTTCCAAAAAATTTTCACATGGACAGAGAAGAAAAGGGAACATACAAGATGATTAATAGATTTACACGTAGAAAGAGGGAAAGTTTTTCAGAAATTGTAGGTGATATTTTTGGAGCATTGATACCAGCAGTGGGAATATCTTTGAATGCATTTAAAATTCGGAAGTTATCCACAGTAGTAGATCGTTTATCTACAGATACTGCGGGAGGGTTCTTAATGGTAAATACCGAAATGGTTGCCATGAGAGCTATGGTGATGCAAAATCGGCTTGCCCTTGATATTCTTTTGGCAAAAGAGGGTGGAGTCTGTGGAATGTTGAAAGTCCAACATTGTTGTACTTACATTCCTGATAACAGTGAAAATATACAGAAGTATATTACAAATATTACAAGTTTGCACAAAGAATTAGTTCCACTGGAGGTTGAAAGTGTTTTGGGAAAACTTGGTAGAGGGTTTTCCTCAGTAGCGAATTGGTTAACTAGGATGAGTAGACTAGTGATAGGGAAAGTTATAATAGTAGCAACTATAGTAATATTATTAGCAATGATGTTGAAAATAGTAATAACATGTATAAAGAGAAAAGTAAGACAGAATAAGATAAGAAGAAATAACAGAATAATGAGAGAAAGAGAGAGAGAAATGGGTGAAATTGAGTTGGAGAAAATGAAAGAAAGCATGTATAAAGAGACTAAAAGGCAAGATGAAGAAGAAACAGATGTATAAATAACAGAAGGCAAAGGATGAAAGACATGCTGCCTGAAAAGAAGTATGACTTGGGTTTTATGTGGTGATTTAAAAATCACCAAAGGGGGATTGATGGAGCAGGAAAAATAAATTTTTTTAACCCCTAACAAATTTTATAATTAATTAAATAAAATGTTCGTTTAAATGTATTAATCAACACTGTATGTGTGGGAATGGTAATATGCCAATGTGTGTGCTAAATAATCTATTAATAAATGTCCGTGTGTCTAATTATAACGTAAAAATAAATGCGTACTAATAAAAATAAATGCATGTTGTTGTGCTTCGTAGAAATAAAATGTGTCGTTGCAAAAACAAATAGTGATGGTAAGTAAGGAACAGCTTAAGTGTTGCTTTCTGCTAGGTAACAACTAATTGGGGTACGTAGACGGGAGGGAAACGAAAGGGATATTTTTCTCTATTTTAATTATGTTTTGTTTGCCTCAAATTAGTGCTTCTAAAGTATAACCGAGTGGCGATATAAAATGGCCGCCAGTGGGAAGATGTGCGCAGGCGCAAGGGGACACGTGGTACGGGATGAGATTGGAGGAATCCGGAACCTCGTGATGTCTCTGAGAGGCTAGGATGCAAGAAATGGTCAAGGCTGGTGTGACCTAATTGAACTGATAGTGTGCCATGATGATCAGCAGAGAGCCCGTGGGAAACAAGTCTAAGAGAAAGGACAATGACTGCGGAGTTCTCGAATGTGTCGAAAGAAGTTACAAATGAACTGATCGAAAAGGATGGAAATGTTTAAGCGTATGGGAAAGGAAATGATCCAAGGACCCTTGAATCCAAGAGAACTTGATTAAAGAATGAATAAGCTGACATGCATGGACCAATGAAAGAAAAGCGTGATATTAATGTTGCAACAGTTAGTTAGCAAAGTTAGAATTAGGGTATAAGAGGGCCTACTCTTAGTGGGAGGGGGTCAGTTCCAGGCAGTTCGAGAGTCGTGGTTGCAGTCACAGTCAGGAGAGGAGTTGAAGAGTCGTGTTGGTGGCTTCCAGTGCTGGGTGGTCCTGATCGATCCCTTACTGAGCGGGAGATGCTGAAAGACTGTTAGAAGAGACGGGTTGCAGGTAGCTGATGCTGACGAGCTGAAGTTGCTGTTGCTGTCTTTATTTTACAGTTGAGTATGAGAATCAGGCTATTTCTAATTCCTAACTTAGGTTAGAAATCATTAGGCTAAACTAGGAAGCTAGGCAGGTAATTAGGGTTTTGGCTTCATGACAAAAATTTCCTTTCTGCAAATAAATTGATTATGTTTAATAAAATTGTGAATTTAAGAATGAATAATTGAATAGAGTATTACAATTCTTATCATGCTTTTAAAATTATATAAAATTTAAGATTCTTTAAACCCAAAATGACTCAGTGGTTATTTTCCTAAATGATTGTGACATAAGTAATTGTTTATTGTGATTCAGCTGGTCTTAATCACTATGAACTAATTTCTTAAATGAATGATTCATCGACAAACAATAAGCAGGAATATCTCAAGAAATAACTAAAATAAAGGGACAAAATAAGGTAATAAGATATCCTGGCTCTTCCAGCGGTACATAAAATGGTGTTCTCCATTTAGTTCTCATGCTTCTCCTAGGAGTACAGAATTTCACAAAGGTGTAAAGGAAATCCAGGAGTGTGCGTGTGTGTTAGACGATGTTTATGGGCCCCATCGTCATGTGGATATGAGAAATATAGTTTGCCCCTGGATGACCTATAAGTAACCTAGGAGGAGAATAGTTTTTATTGTACGCGCTGCATTGCCCTGCACCGCACTGACACCCTGGGCAGGAAGATTAATGTCGCTGTCCCCGGGCCACGTTCAGCGCTTAACGGACCCAAAACAAAATTATTGCGGCTTATGTAAAACATGGAAAAACCTGGATTTGAACACATAACCTTCAAAGTGAGAGTCAGATACCTCAACCACTAGGCCACCATCCCCGATATGTAATGGCCCTGCACCGACACCCAGGGCAGGAAGATTAATATCGCTGTTCCCGGGCCACGTTCCGCCCTTAAAGGGCCCAAAACAAAATTATTGCGGCTTTTGTAAACCATGGAAACACCTGGATTTGAACACATAACCTTAAAAGTGAGAGTCAGATACCTTAACCACTAGGCCACAGTCCCCGATATGTAATGGCTTCGTTAATATTAGTTGGGTCACACTTAGTTACAGCAGCCCATAAGGCAAGGGTTAATCGATGTATATATGCACCTCTTCATTCAGGCATTTTAATAATATTAATGTGACCATTGTTTACAGCGGACACCACTACAAATAATGTTTGGCGTAAATTGTACCCATCTTATTTACCGACCGTCTGAGGAGGAAAAGACCTGCCTAGTTTGAATGTTGTGGGTTGCACACAGTGTGTTGTAATTCAATGGGAAAGCATGGGAGCAGGCACTCTGATGCTTCGTGGCGCTACGGAAAACACCAAAGAGGGGACGTCTTGGGCAAAGTGTGCGCGCATGTGGCGTCCTTGCAGACACTCCCGAGATTTAGGCAAAGGGATGACGCACCAAGACCACCAGGGGCAGCCGGCCTGCCCTTTCCCTTCCTCAATGAGGCCCCTCAAAGCCCTCTGAATCTTCCAGTTTCCATTAGCGGAACGTCTTTTGGTCCGGTGAGGGTTATTTGCGGGCCTGCCAATTAACACTTTTCTATCTGCTGCATTTCTAAGCTATCGATCTACTTGATCCACTGATCGACTAACATAAATGATCTACTGCCCTGCCATATTCAAGGGGAAGGCGCAGCGCCTGAACAAAGCTATTGTACTAAGGCGCTATACAAATGTCCTTTCGAATGCGAAGCGCCCGTCTTTCGGTTTCCTTAAAACCTTTAACATTTATTTCTAAAATCAGGACTAGCTTTAAATCAGCTGAATGCATTAAACGCTCGCAGCTGACGTCTGCTGTGTTCTGACAGTCACGCCTCAGCCTGCCGGATTAGCGAGCTCCGTTCGTTATTTAAACCGATGCCCTCTCGATTGACTTTACATCACACAGAGATGTATAACACCAGGTGTCTTTCAAAGTGTACCCTTCAAGAAAACACAGTCCGTACACTACATTACACCGGCCATATCCAAACAGGATGCCTAAATAGGTTTACGAAACCCCCCTCACCGTAGAATAACAGTCCGTCTCGACTCACAGCCGACGATCTTCCCAGCCGCGAAGAATTCCCAGATTGGCCTGCCTCGCACTCGAAACAGCTGCTGCTGTCCTCGGTCGAAAACAGATGCTGCTCCGGAGTATTGTGCTTCTACAGCCAAGTCCTTTTGGATTTTCCAGCGCCGCTCATCCGCCTTCAAGCGCTGCTGTCCATCCTCCGCTCACAGCCGACGATCGGATCCTGTAGAGCACGGCGTTGGTAACCAGGTTACATCCAACGAGTCCGTCTTGGAGGCCGTCCCGTCCCTACCGACAAACCTGCAGGGAAACAAAGAAAAGAATAGTTAGGGCCTCCGCCGGAGGCCCAGACCCGTCGTGCGAGGCTCCCAGGCTGGGGAGCGGCGAAAAAGAGAGGCCTTCCTCTCTGCTCCCCAGCCTCTTTTAACCTTACCGACGGGCAAACCGGTCCCGACCGGTTTGCCCGATGTTTATCCGAGCGCGTGAACCGGAAGCATTAATAAGTGCTTCCGGTTCACGGGGGACACCAGTCAGTCACCAAAGTGAGGCCGGGGGCGCCGTAGTGTGCGCGGCACGCCCCGCCCCCGTCGATGCGGGGGACCGGCGCGACCGCCATAATGGCGGTGTGCCCGAGTCCGAGCCCTGCCTCTCAATGTGGGGCCTTCAAAGTGATGGCCTTTGGTATGGGGCACCCTTCAAGTGAATCTGTGAGCGGAGCCTACCAGTGGCGGCCACCATAAAATGAAAGTGTGGGGGTGAGGGACGGACGGACAGGGGGGGCGAGGGACGGGGAAAGGACGGGGAAAATAATAATTTTTAAAAGACATACCTTTCCTATCGCTGCCTCCGACGCCCACCTCGGTGCTCTCCCAGCATTCTCTGGAAAAGCAGGCTCCCTACCCAATCCAGACACTGCTCTCATGCAATGAGAGCAGTGCCACGATTGGTCTGAGCGGCCTGGTCTGCTGCTCAGACAGTCCTTCGGAGCCTGCAGCTGTTCTCCAACCCGGCTGTGAACACAGCCGGATTGGAGAAATAGAAATGCGCCCGCCTGTTTGGCCAGCCTAAGACAGCCGGCCAAACTTACATGTGCACTTCTAAGTGCCTACCACTCCTCCCGGCCCAGCCCAGCCCTACACGCATGCCTAAACCAGTCACAGAAAAATAAAATGATGTTGTATTATTATCATTTTATTTTTCTGTCACTGACTCTGACGAGTGGGGCGATGCTCCTCTGCCATTCCGGAGGAGCCGCCGCTGGGCCAGTCTACCATTCCACAGAGGGTGTAGGTCGAGGCGCTGTCAGCACTAGAGATGGCTCCACTTCTGCTCTTGCTGTCATTTTCGGGAGCCGTGCAGAGCTCTCGCTCGCTCTCACTCGCTCCTTCTCGTTCATTGTTTCTTTCTTTTTTCTATTTCTGTATCTTTCTCTATGTCTCTCTCTCTCCTTCTGCACCTCTCTCTTTTTTCCACTATCTTTCGATGATTCTTCCTCTTGCATTCTCTTTTTGTATCCCTGTCTCTTACCATCTATCTGGGTGCTACTTTTTCTCTCTCTATCTACTGCTCTCTTTTACCCTTTCTTAGACTTTCCCTCCCTCTTCTAAGCCCCTTCCTTGTTTTTACTCATTTTCATGCCTACCCCTACCTCTCCCTTTCCCCTACCACTACCACTCACTTTCATGCCGACCCCTACCACTCACTTTCATGCCTATCCCTGCCACTCACTTTCATGCCTTCCCCTGCCACTCACTTTCATGCCTACCCCTGACACTCACTTTCCTGCCTACCCCTGCCACTCACTTTCATACCTACCCCTGCCACTCACTTTCATGCCTACCCCTGCCACTCACTTTCATGCCTACCCCTGCCACTCACTTTCATGCCTACCCCTGCTACTCACTTTCATACCTACACCTACCACTTTCATGCCTACCGCTGCCACTCACTTTCATACCTACCCCTACCACTCACTTTCATACCTACCCCTACCACTCACTTTCATACCTACCCCTACCACTCACTTTCATACCTACCCCTACCACTCACTATCATGTCTACCCCTGCCACTCACTTTCATGCCTACCCCTGCCACTCACTTTCATGCCTACCCCTGCCACTCACTTTCATACCTACCCCTACCACTCACTTTCATGCTACCCCTGCCACTCACTTTCATGCCTACACCTCCCAGTCACTTCTACCCCTGCCACTCACTTTCATGCCTACCCTTGCCACTCACTTTCATGCCTACCCCTGCCACTCACTTTCATGCCTACCCCTACCACTCACTTTCATGCCTACCCCTACCACTCACTTTTATGCCTACCCTTGCCACTCACTTTCATGCCTACCCCTAGCACTCACTTTCATGCCTACCCCTGCCTCTCACTTTCATGCCTACACCTCCGAGTCACTTCTACCCCTGCCACTCACTTTCATGCCTACCCCTGCCACTCACTTTCATGCCTACCCCCCTGCCACTCACTTTCATGCCTACCCCTGCCACTCACTTTCATGCCTACACCTCCCAGTCACTTCTACCCCTGCCACTCACTTTCATGCCTACCCTTGCCACTCACTTTCATGCCTACCCCTGCCACTCACTTTCATGCCTACCCCTGCCACTCACTTTCATGCCTACCCCTGCCACTCACTTTCATGCCTACCCCTACCACTCACTATCATGCCTACCCCTGCCACTCACTTTCATGCCTACCCCTACCACTCACTTTCATGCCTACACCTCCCAGTCACTTCTACCCATGCCACTCACTTTCATGCCTACCCCTGCCACTCACTTTCATGCCTACCCCTGCCACTCACTTTCATGCCTACCCCTGTCACTCACTTTCATGCCGACCCCTGCCACTCACTTTCATGCCTACCCCTGCCACTCACTTTCATGCCTACCCCTGCCACTCACTTTCATGCCTACCCCTGCCACTCACTTTCATGCCTACCCCTGCCACTCACTTTCATGCCTACCCCTGCCACTCACTTTCCTGCCTACCCCTGCCACTCACTTTCATGCCGACCCCTGCCACTCACTTTCATGCCTACCCCTGCCACTCACTTTCATACCTACACCTACCATTACCTCTCTGGCAGTTTAAAGTCCACCCTGACATCTGAGGGCCAGGGCTGAATCCTTTCCGTGTCGCGGTCTACCTGCGACCCGGAAGTGTTTATTTGCTTTTACTTCATTTACTGCCTCAGTTCCAGAAATGATCGATTACAAGTATAGATTCAATTCTGCAGGTCAATGACAGCTTGTTTGTTCCAGCTGCTCAGATCTCTTTTTCGGTGTCAAAGCATGGATTTAGTAGATCGAAATCAAACACCCAGGCCCTCATTACAAGCCGCTGGTTTGTGATATGTGTGGTAATTCCGGTTAATGCACATATCACAATTATCACTTTTGTGTCAGTATCAGCAGGGCCAACCTGCCGATATTTCTAGGGGGGAAATTGCCCGGTATTTACTGGGAGATGCGGAGTTTTGTGCAGTAAGTTTATTGTTTGATTATTTAAACTCATACAATGTATACTTATAAAAACACACATAATAAAACAGATCTATATTAAAAATTGTACTTTTGAGCATAAAAGCATGTTTTTCATTTTACAGATGAGGGATTCCTCATTTTAAAAATTGAGCTAATCTTCACGATATGTCTCTGATAAAAACGAATTACAAGACTCTAACTTCCCTTGTACCGATACCTGTAACTGAAAAAGTGCAATCGTGTTGTGCAATTTTGCTGTTGTGCATATCAGATTTGTATCCCCTTTGGTGATAGTTCTGCAGGCTTCCTCTTCAGGGTAACTGGCGTCTAATCACAGGAGTCCAATTTCCTTTTTGCCATTAATATACATTTAAAAAAGCAGAGTTCAGAACTATGTCTGTTGATTTAAGACCTCTTATAAGAGCTTGTCTGCAGGATCAAATTCCGTGAATGTTAAAAAGACTCTTATGTGTCCCCCTTCTTTCTTCCATCAGGTCTGGACATATGCTAAGTAAATGGGTGATGTTTTCATCTCCTTTTTTGCATAAATGTCAGGGCATTGTTTCTGTTGTGCGCAGCCATGGCCTTGCGTGGTGTGATCCTGGGAGAAGGCCAAATCGTGCTTTAATAAAAATGTTTTTTAGTTTTGTGGACCAAGGAGTTTCTAAATAGGTTTGTGGTTTGGCTGTTTTGTACTCGTTCATGATCATCTATGCGTGCGTTCTGCTTGCGAGGGATTCTTTGTCGTCGTTTTCGTAT
The DNA here is from genome assembly GCA_963921515.1 of Calotriton arnoldi. Taxonomy (NCBI): domain Eukaryota; kingdom Metazoa; phylum Chordata; class Amphibia; order Caudata; family Salamandridae; genus Calotriton; species Calotriton arnoldi. The sequence goes on along the minus strand of CAWUFW010001130.1, from coordinate 2,858,815 downwards.
TTTGTTAATGGTTCTTTTAAAGGACTCTGGCGTTATAGGCATATCCCAAATTGCTTTGTTAAATTCTCGTCTAAAGCTGTTTGTAAGTACTTTCAGAACTGTGATTTTTGATTTTTTTGTATTTCTTGCCATAGCAGTTGGCACAGTGGGTTCATGGAATCTGTTTTAATTCTTTTCCACACCTTTTTGAATTGGCCATTCCTAGCAATGAGTTGGTTAGGCAACCCAAATTCAAGCCTGATTTGGGCTGGCGATGCGTTACATGGAAGTAGGAAAAGTAACTTAAAAGTTTTAGTGAGAGCATTGTTCATAGTTGTAGTGTCCTTTCAGCACAGTGCTTCACTGCCGTATGTGATACTCAGCAATAGTTTTGCATTTTTTACTTTTAAGAGCGGGAGATAACTAGGTCCCCTGAGGAACCTCTGCAGAGATCGAAATGCAGTCAATAAGATGTTACCTTTCTGTTGGACTTGGCCCTTTTTCCCAGAAATTTTTCGTTTTTCCCCTAGCCGTTTTACCATGTGTGAAACTCACTCAAGATGGCTGCCACAGGTCCCTGCTACTGCAGAGGGGCCTTACACGCATACACACTAGTAGCCAGGGTCAGGCTGGGACATAGGGATACAGTATCCATTCCGTCCCCGCCTCTGGGCCACATAGCCAGGCATGTAGAAGGTTCCAGAACCTTCCGGGCTGTGGGAGGAGTTATGTTTTGCCGCCTTTAGGAGAGTCACCTGACCTAGGAGTATAAAAGGCTTGGAGGGAAAACTTTTAGTCAGTTGGAGTCAGTTGATGAGGCACCACTGATCCTGGGAGAACCTCCGCCGGAGTATAGGCTTTAGGGCCTAGGGGGAGACCTACACTACTGCTGCTGACAGGGCTGAGGCCCTGCTGTAGTAAGATAGCTGAGGAACGCCCACCACCCACTGACCTTGCCCAGTGTGAGGGGACCCAGGGAACCACCTTCAGCGTGCGGGGAGGAACATCAAGCACTCCCAGACCACCAACTCATCCCCCCCTCATAAGAAGAAACTTCTGACAAGAAACTTTGACAAGAAACTTATAATAAGGAACTTCTGACAAGAAACTCCTAACAAGAAGCGCCTAAGAAGCAACCAAGCTGGAGCAGTCGCCAGACACCTTAATTTGAGGAGGCCTGACCGTCCAGCAAGGCCTGAAGCCTAAACTGCCCAACTGGGGATCACCAGGTAAAGCGCCGTACCCTGAAGCGCTAGACCTTCACCCCCTATTCATTTCTGCCTGCTGCTGGGCTGCCCCTAAGTACTTTTCCAGTCAGCCCTGCCCACAGGCTGCTGGTGCGCCCTGCTTTCTGCCACCCCTCAGGTCACTGACCTTGTGTGGAGATCACCGCCGCGGCCGCCGCCGCCTGAGGAGAATTGCCGTGTGGTGAGGTGCGCCGTCGCGCCCTCACCGAAGGGAGCGCTGAGGTGAGGGAAGCCCCTCAAGTATATGTGGTGAGGTGCGCCGTCCGCGCCCTCACCGAAGCCTCTATAAATTGCCCCAAATTGTTGCCACCGGGCCCTGGGCCCCATCGCCGCGGCCGAAGAAATCACCACCGCCGCCGTCGCGGCCGAAGAAATCACCCCCGCCGCCGTCGCGGCTGAAGAAATCGCCATCGCGGCCTAGCGCGACCAGCGAGGCCTCCAGGCCCCGCCGATGCCGTCTCCAAGCAACCGGGGACACCGGCCGCGCCCCCAGGAAGGCCGCGCAACGATTGGGCGCCGGCTCCGGTCACGCCCCCAGCGCCGACGGAGGCCCAGGAAGAGCCCCGGCCGTGCAGAGGGAGACGGGGAGCCGGCCGGAGAGGACTGCTGGCTCCCGCTCCCCATCCTGAAGTCCCTGAGCCCGCGCAACTTCACTTACCTGATCCCGGGGGCCGGAGGAAGGTGATCCCGGCCCCCGCAACGTGCGCACAGTCATTTCCCTGATCCCGGGGGCCGGAGGAAGGTGATACCGGCCCCCGCAACGTCCCGTCAGTCCGGCCTGAAGGCCGAGGTACCCCGACCGGGCCCCGCCCTCCAGAACACGGGCCGGGCCTGGGGGAGTGCCAGTCGCTAAAGAAGCGCGACCAACGAACAAGCAACAGGTGAGCCCAGGAGGCCCCTAGGGCCCACAAAACGCCACTGGGGGCCGGGGGCCACCATTAACCCCATAATTAATTGTGTAACTTTCCCCATGAGGCGAGGCCCCGGAGAGGAGTGGGCCTAGCCTGGAGTTAACCCCTAAGGGTCATAGAAGCCCCAGGATACAGGACATGTTGAGGGGTTCCCCACAGTATTTATTAATTTATTGCAGATGCCTATTGTAATTACTGCCTAGGCCATGCTTTTAACTACTAAGTCTTTACCACAGGGGGAAAGTGTTTAATTGAATTGAGCTGAAGTGTACACCGCCAAGAGTTGAAGTGTTTTATGTTACAGGTGTACTGGAATTGCGACGCCCACTGTACTGAATGTGGGCGCGCCTAGATTAATGCAGGCCTATTTAAATGTAACGTGAAAAGCCTTCTTTTAAGTAATTGAATATGCTAAAGTGAACTGCATGTTTAGGCCCATGTTTTATTAACGTACCTTGAGATCATTATTAAGTGCTACGTTTAGGAGATAATTCCTGCGGCCTCTTAGTGGCCTACAATGTTGATGAGCTATGATGCTTTATTTAAAATGTGCACCAGTTGAGTAATGCAATGAATTTGAATGTAGATCTGAATTAATCTGCCTCATCTGATGCCAACTTAATTTATATATAAAAGATCTTGATTTTAAATACACAAGCCTGGTGTGGTGTCATGTTATTGCGTTCGCATTTCTGAGTCAAAGTAAGAGTGTGCTGCACAACTGCCTTACACATTGCCTTCGCGTGCTTTCCCGCTTCGCGCCATGCTACCGTGGCGGACTCGGTAAACCCGGTTCCAACATTTGGTGTTCAGCGGTTGGATAAGGACTGGTGTTTGTGCAGCACCCTACAGTGACTCAGTGTGCGCCGCAATTAGACACCTATTGTAATGCAAGTGCTAGGAATTCTTTTGTAATTGCCGATTGTGTACATTCCTGCGTTAGACCTGCTACCTACAGTCTAGAACCCTTTCCTTAAATTGTCTGGGACCCCACCTAGGAGGATGGAGTTTGAGTTAGCCAACCTAGAAAGGTATACGGTGACACAGCTCAAGGAGTTCTGCCTAGAGAGGGGGTGGCCGTCAAGCGAGGCGCCAGGAAGGAGGTGCTTCAGAAAGCTTTGAGGGCATGGGTAATGGCCCACCCGGAGGGAAGAGGGGACGAGGAGCAGGGGGAGGCAGACAACCCAGGAGAACTGGACCTACTGCACATTGATGTTAGCGAGAATGTGTTGCCAGGAAGACGTTCCAGGGCAGGCAGTAGGGCGTCAGGGGGAGGTTGTCGGCAGAGGAATTTGAGGACAGAAGGGAGCAGAGGCGATTAACATTAGAACTTGCTAGGATGGAAAGGGAGCGAGAACAGGCAAGGCTAGCCATGGAGGAAAGGAAGCTTGCGCATGAGCTTAGCCTGAAGGAACTAGAGCTCCGAGCCTTGCAGATGGAGATGCAGGGCAAAGTGAATGGTGGCAGCGTACCTGCTGGGGTTCCACAGGAGCCCAAATTTTATCTACCAAGAGAGGTGATAGCCAGTTTGGGGAGTGATCCTGAAGGGAGTGGTGCAGGGATCTTCCAACCCAGCGAGGTGGGAGAGGTGGAGAATAGCCCAGCTAGGTCCCAGGATAGTGAGCGGGTTGTAGGGCCTCACATCCTATCCATAGGAAGGAGTGAGACGGGGAGGTGTCCCGAGGTGCCCCAACCGCAGTCTCAGGGCCTGGAGAGTTCCATAAGGGAACCCCAGGTTGGGAGCCTAGGCTGTCCCGATGGGCCATCCATGGTAGGGGATCCCCCAGTGACAGGAGAACCCGGGGCGTATGTATTCAGAGCTCCAGGGGTTCTGGGGTCTGCCCAGCCACAGGATTTAGATCCTGGGCTGGGGTGCCAGGTTCAGGGGCTGCCTGACCTGGCGGGAGGGACGTCTGTAAGCAGTGTCCCTCCGGAGCTGACTCCCAGGGGTGCTTCTCCAGGTGGGAGGGTGCTGAACTCTGGGAGGGGGTGCAGAGGAAGGGAGGACTCGCCTCTGGCACCGGGGCAACCTAAGGGTTTAGACCCTGGGTTGGTGGATCGGATGCAGGGTCACGGCCCTGGAAGAGTGAGAGAGGGGTGGTCTGAGGGTGCCCCGCATAGGAGGAGAGGGCGGAACCCCAGAAGGAGAGGTAGGGGAGGAGAGCCTCGCCCCTGACTGCTGGTCAGCCTGAGGGTGCGGACCCCAGGTGGGTGGACCAGTGGCAGTTTGGAACTGCAAGGAGGAGAAGGAGAGTGGCCAACGGGTACTACGGGCCTGGGGCTACTGCCCCCCGCTCTGTGAGACCGCAAGGGCCAGAGACATCTGGACGGCCTAGCGCCTGGTCCTGGCCGCGGACAACTAGGGAGCACCAGTGGGGTGGCTTCGTTGGTCCAGGGAGGTTTGAGAGAGGGAACCACCGGGTTCCAGGGTGGAGAAGGACCTGCAGGACCTTCCTGCAGCTGGGGAAAAGGCCCGCGTCCAAGTTTTCTCGCCCGAAGCAGGGAAGCCCATCAAGGCATTGGTCGGTCTACCCTGGCTTTTGGCTGGGAGGGGTTGTGTTGGACTTGGCCCTTTTTCCCAGAAATTTTTCGTTTTTCCCCTAGCCGTTTTACCATGTATGAAACTCACTCAAGATGGCTGCCACAGGTCCCTGCTACTGCAGAGGGGCCTTACACGCATACACACTAGTAGCCAGGGTCAGGCTGGGACATAGGGATACAGTATCCATTCCGTCCCCGCCTCTGGGCCACATAGCCAGGCATGTAGAAGGTTCCAGAACCTTCCGGGCTGTGGGAGGAGTTATGTTTTGCCGCCTTTGGGAGAGTCACCTGACCTAGGGGTATAAAAGGCTTGGAGGGAAAACTTTTAGTCAGTTGGAGTTAGCAGTTGATGAGGCACCACTGATCCTGGGAGAACCTCCGCCGGAGTATAGGCTTTAGGGCCTAGGGGGAGACCTACACTACTGCTGCTGACAGGGCTGAGGCCCTGCTGTAGTAAGATAGCTGAGGAACGCCCACCACCCACTGACCTTGCCCAGTGTGAGGGGACCCAGGGAACCACCTTCAGCGTGCGGGGAGGAACATCAAGCACTCCCAGACCACCAACTCATCCCCCCCTCATAAGAAGAAACTTCTGACAAGAAACTTTGACAAGAAACTTATAATAAGGAACTTCTGACAAGAAACTCCTAACAAGAAGCGCCTAAGAAGCAACCAAGCTGGAGCAGTCGCCAGACACCTTAATTTGAGGAGGCCTGACCGTCCAGCAAGGCCTGAAGCCTAAACTGCCCAACTGGGGATCACCAGGTAAAGCGCCGTACCCTGAAGCGCTAGACCTTCACCCCCTATTCATTTCTGCCTGCTGCTGGGCTGCCCCCAAGTACTTTTCCAGTCAGCCCTGCCCACAGGCTGCTGGTGCGCCCTGCGTTCTGCCACCCCTCAGGTCACTGACCTTGTGTGGAGATCACCGCCGCGGCCGCCGCCGCCTGAGGAGAAGTGCCGTGTGGTGAGGTGCGCCGTCGCGCCCTCACCGAAGGGAGCGCTGAGGTGAGGGAAGCCCCTCAAGTATATGTGGTGAGGTGCGCCGTCCGCGCCCTCACCGAAGCCTCTATAAATTGCCCCAAATTGTTGCCACCGGGCCCTGGGCCCCATCGCGCCGTCGCGGCCGAAGAAATCACCCCGCCGCCGTCGCGGCCGAAGAAATCACCCCGCCGCCGCGGCCGAAGAAATCGCCATCGCGGCCTAGCGCGACCAGCGAGGCCTCCAGGCCCCACTGACGCCGTCTCCAAGCAACCGGGGACGCCGGCCGCGCCCCCAGGAAGGCCGCGCAACGATTGGACGCCGGCTCCTGTCACGCCCCCAGCGCCGACGGAGGCCCAGGAAGAGCCCCGGCCGTGCAGAGGGAGACGGGGAGCCGGCCGGAGAGGACTGCTGGCTCCCGCTCCCCATCCTGAAGTCCCTGAGCCCGCGCAACTTCACTTACCTGATCCCGGGGGCCGGAGGAAGCTGATCCCGGCCCCCGCAACGTGCCGCACAGTCACTCCCTGATCCCGGGGGCCGGAGGAAGGTGATACCGGCCCCCGCAACGTCCCGTCAGTCCGGCCTGAAGGCCGAGGTACCCCGACCGGGCCCCGCCCTCCAGAACACGGGCCGGGCCTGGGGAGTGCCAGTCGCTAAAGAAGCGCGACCAACGAACAAGCAACAGGTGAGCCCAGGAGGCCCCTAGGGCCCACAAAACGCCACTGGGGGCCGGGGGCCACCATTAACCCCATAATTAATTGTGTAACTTTCCCCATGAGGCGAGGCCCCGGAGAGGAGTGGGCCTAGCCTGGAGTTAACCCCTAAGGGTCATAGAAGCCCCAGGATACAGGACATGTTGAGGGGTTCCCTACAGTATTTATTAATTTATTGCAGATGCCTATTGTAATTACTGCCTAGGCCATGCTTTTAACTACTAAGTCTTTACCACAGGGGGAAAGTGTTTAATTGAATTGAGCTGAAGTGTACACCGCCAAGAGTTGAAGTGTTTTATGTTACAGGTGTACTGGAATTGCGACGCCCACTGTACTGAATGTGGGCGCGCCTAGATTAATGCAGGCCTATTTAAATGTAACGTGAAAAGCCTTCTTTTAAGTAATTGAATATGCTAAAGTGAACTGCATGTTTAGGCCCATGTTTTATTAACGTACCTTGAGATCATTATTAAGTGCTACGTTTAGGAGATAATTCCTGCGGCCTCTTAGTGGCCTACAATGTTGATGAGCTATGATGCTTTATTTAAAATGTGCACCAGTTGAGTAATGCAATGAATTTGAATGTAGATCTGAATTAATCTGCCTCATCTGATGCCAACTTAATTTATATATAAAAGATCTTGATTTTAAATACACAAGCCTGGTGTGGTGTCATGTTATTGCGTTCGCATTTCTGAGTCAAAGTAAGAGTGTGCTGCACAACTGCCTTACACATTGCCTTCGCGTGCTTTCCCGCTTCGCGCCATGCTACCGTGGCGGACTCGGTAAACCCGGTTCCAACATTTGGTGTTCAGCGGTTGGATAAGGACTGGTGTTTGTGCAGCACCCTACAGTGACTCAGTGTGCGCCGCAATTAGACACCTATTGTAATGCAAGTGCTAGGAATTCTTTTGTAATTGCCGATTGTGTACATTCCTGCGTTAGACCTGTTACCTACAGTCTAGAACCCTTTCCTTAAATTGTCTGGGACCCCACCTAGGAGGATGGAGTTTGAGTTAGCCAACCTAGAAAGGTATACGGTGACACAGCTCAAGGAGTTCTGCCTAGAGAGGGGGTGGCCGTCAAGCGAGGCGCCAGGAAGGAGGTGCTTCAGAAAGCTTTGAGGGCATGGGTAATGGCCCACCCGGAGGGAAGAGGGGACGAGGAGCAGGGGAGGCAGACAACCCAGGAGAACTGGACCTACTGCACATTGATGTTAGCGAGAATGTGTTGCCAGGAAGACGTTCCAGGGCAGGCAGTAGTGCGTCAGGGGGAGTTTGTCGGCAGAGGAATTTGAGGACAGAAGGGAGCAGAGGCGATTAACATTAGAACTTGCTAGGATGGAAAGGGAGCGAGAACAGGCAAGGCTAGCCATGGAGGAAAGGAAGCTTGCGCATGAGCTTAGCCTGAAGGAACTAGAGCTCCGAGCCTTGCAGATGGAGATGCAGGGCAAAGTGAATGGTGGCAGCGTACCTGCTGGGGTTCCACAGGAGCCCAAATTTTATCTACCAAGAGAGGTGATAGCCAGTTTGGGGAGTGATCCTGAAGGGAGTGGTGCAGGGATCTTCCAACCCAGCGAGGTGGGAGAGGTGGAGAATAGCCCAGCTAGGTCCCAGGATAGTGAGCGGGTTGTAGGGCCTCACGTCCTATCCATAGGAAGGAGTGAGACGGGGAGGTGTCCCGAGGTGCCCCAACCGCAGTCTCAGGGCCTGGAGAGTTCCATAAGGGAACCCCAGGTTGGGAGCCTAGGCTGTCCCGATGGGCCATCCATGGTAGGGGATCCCCCAGTGACAGGAGAACCCGGGGCGTATGTATTCAGAGCTCCAGGGGTTCTGGGGTCTGCCCAGCCACAGGATTTAGATCCTGGGCTGGGGTGCCAGGTTCAGGGGCTGCCTGACCTGGTGGGAGGGACGTCTGTAAGCAGTGTCCCTCTGGAGCTGACTCCCAGGGGTGCTTCTCCAGGTGGGAGGGTGCTGAACTCTGGGAGGGGGTGCAGAGGAAGGGAGGACTCGCCTCTGGCACCGGGGCAACCTAAGGGTTTAGACCCTGGGTTGGTGGATCGGATGCAGGGTCACGGCCCTGGAAGAGTGAGAGAGAGGGGTGGTCTGAGGGTGCCCCGCATAGGAGGAGAGGGCGGAACCCCAGAAGGAGAGGTAGGGGGAGGAGAGCCTCGCCCCTGACTGCTGGGCAGCCTGAGGGTGCGGACCCCAGGTGGGTGGACCAGTGGCAGTTTGGAACTGCAAGGAGGAGAAGGAGAGTGGCCAACGGGTACTACGGGCCTGGGGCTACTGCCCCCCGCTCTGTGAGACCGCAAGGGCCAGAGACATCTGGACGGCCTAGCGCCTGGTCCTGTCCGCGGACAACTAGGGAGCACCAGTGGGGTGGCTTTGTTGGTCCAGGGAGGTTTGAGAGAGGGAACCACTGGATTCCAGGGTGGAGAAGGACCTGCAGGACCTTCCTGCAGCTGGGGAAAAGGCCCGCGTCCAAGTTTTCTCGCCTGAAGCAGGGAAGCCCATCAAGGCATTGATCGGTCTACCCTGGCTTTTGGCTGGGAGGGGTTGTGTTGGACTTGGCCCTTTTTCCCAGAAATGTTTCGTTTTCCCCTAGCCGTTTTACCATGTGTGAAACTCACTCAAGATGGCTGCCACAGGTCCCTGCTACTGCAGAGGGGCCTTACACGCATACACACTAGTAGCCAGGGTCAGGCTGGGACATAGGGATACAGTATCCATTCCGTCCCCGCCTCTGGGCCACATAGCCAGGCATGTAGAAGGTTCCAGAACCTTCCGGGCTGTGGGAGGAGTTATGTTTTGCCGCCTTTGGGAGAGTCACCTGACCTAGGAGTATAAAAGGCTTGGAGGGAAAACTTTTAGTCAGTTGGAGTCAGTTGATGAGGCACCACTGAACCTGGGAGAACCTCCGCCGGAGTATAGGCTTTAGGGCCTAGGGGGAGACCTACACTACTGCTGCTGACAGGGCTGAGGCCCTGCTGTAGTAAGATAGCTGAGGAACGCCCACCACCCACTGACCTTGCCCAGTGTGAGGGGACCCAGGGAACCACCTTCAGCGTGCGGGGAGGAACATCAAGCACTCCCAGACCACCAACTCATCCCCCCTCATAAGAAGAAACTTCTGACAAGAAACTTTGACAAGAAACTTATAATAAGGAACTTCTGACAAGAAACTCCTAACAAGAAGCGCCTAAGAAGCAACCAAGCTGGAGCAGTCGCCAGACACCTTAATTTGAGGAGGCGCTGACCGTCCAGCAAGGCCTGAAGCCTAAACTGCCCAACTGGGGATCACCAGGTAAAGCGCCGTACCCTGAAGCGCTAGACCTTCACCCCCTATTCATTTCTGCCTGCTGCTGGGCTGCCCCCAAGTACTTTTCCAGTCAGCCCTGCCCACAGGCTGCTGGTGCACCCTGCTTTCTGCCACCCCTCAGGTCACTGACCTTGTGTGGAGATCACCGCCGCGGCCGCCGCCGCCTGAGGAGAAGTGCCGTGTGGTGAGGTGCGCCGTCGCGCCCTCACCGAAGGGAGCGCTGAGGTGAGGGAAGCCCCTCAAGTATATGTGGTGAGGTGCGCCGTCCGCGCCCTCACCGAAGCCTCTATAAATTGCCCCAAATTGTTGCCACCGGGCCCTGGGCCCCATCGCCGCCGTCGCGGCCGAAGAAATCACCCCCGCCGCCGTCGCGGCCGAAGAAATCACCCCCGCCGCCGTCGCGGCCGAAGAAATCGCCATCGCGGCCTAGCGCGACCAGCGAGGCCTCCAGGCCCCGCTGACGCCGTCTCAAAGCAGCCGGGGACGCCGGCCGCGCCCCCAGGAAGGCCGCGCAACGACTGGGCGCCGGCTCCGGTCACGCCCCCAGCGCCGACAGAGGCCCAGGAAGAGCCCCGGCCATGTAGAGGGAGACGGGGAGCCGGCCGGAGAGGACTGCTGGCTCCCGCTCCCCATCCTGAAGTCCCTGAGCCCGCGCAACTTCACTTACCTGATCCCGGGGGCCGGAGGAAGGTGATCCCGGCCCCCGCAACGTGCGCGCAGTCATTTCCCTGATCCCGGGGGCCGGAGGAAGGTGATACCGGCCCCCGCAACGTCCCGTCAGTCCGGCCTGAAGGCCGAGGTACCCCGACCGGGCCCCGCCCTCCAGAACACGGGACGGGCCTGGGGGAGTGCCAGTCGCTAAAGAAGCGCGACCAACGAACAAGCAACAGGTGAGCCCAGGAGGCCCCTAGGGCCCACAAAACGCCACTGGGGGCCGGGGGCCACCATTAACCCCATAATTAATTGTGTAACTTTCCCCATGAGGCGAGGCCCCGGAGAGGAGTGGGCCTAGCCTGGAGTTAACTCCTAAGGGTCATAGAAGCCCCAGGATACAGGTCATGTTGAGGGGTTCCCTACAGTATTTATTAATTTATTGCAGATGCCTATTGTAATTACTGCCTAGGCCATGCTTTTAACTACTAAGTCTTTACCACAGGGGGAAAGTGTTTAATTGAATTGAGCTGAAGTGTACACCGCCAAGAGTTGAAGTGTTTTATGTTACAGGTGTACTGGAATTGCGACGCCCACTGTACTGAATGTGGACGCGCCTAGATTAATGCAGGCCTATTTAAATGTAACGTGAAAAGCCTTCTTTTAAGTAATTGAATATGCTAAAGTGAACTGCATGTTTAGGCCCATGTTTTATTAACGTACCTTGAGATCATTATTAAGTGCTACGTTTAGGAGATAATTCCTGCGGCCTCTTAGTGGCCTACAATGTTGATGAGCTATGATGCTTTATTTAAAATGTGCACCAGTTGAGTAATGCAATGAATTTGAATGTAGATCTGAATTAATCTGCCTCATCTGATGCCAACTTAATTTATATATAAAAGATCTTGATTTTAAATACACAAGCCTGGTGTGGTGTCATGTTATTGCGTTCGCATTTCTGAATCAAAGTAAGAGTGTGCTGCACAACTGCCTTACACATTGCCTTCGCGTGCCTTTCCCCTTCGCGCCATGCTACCGTGGCGGACTCGGTAAACCCGGTTCCAACACTTTCCTTTTCAGGTCTATCTTGTGTGGTTGAAATGATTCCTTTTCATCGAATAGTACTCCCAGGTACTTGTAAGTTTTTACTTGCTTCAGCTGGCGATTTTGGAGGTACCATTTATGTTTGTTTTGTGTCAGTATCTTATTATTAACTTCCATTACTTTGGTCTTGTTGTGGTTTATTAACATGCCATTTGCCAAGGAGTAACTTGATATTCTGTTTATAAGGCGTTGTAACCCTCTCTTAGTTTGGCTTAATAAAATAACATCATCAGCGTATACTAAATTTGATATGCGTGTTCCTGCTAGTTTCGGAAGAAAGGCATTCACATCATCCAGGGCGTGTGTTAGTTCTAATAAAAACAAGTTAAATAGATATGATGCAAGAATACGCCCTTGTTTTAGTCCCAGGGAAGTATCGATTTTTCTTGCTAGGTATGAACCATCACCTATTCGAACTCCAACCCAGCTCTTAGTGTATTGTGATTGAATTGCTTTTAGAAGGCAGGATGGCATTAGTTGATTCTTCAACGTTTCCCAGAGGGTTTGCCGATGCACGCAATCGAAGGCGGATTTAAAGTCCACGAAGCAAAGATATAACAGTTGCTTCGTTAATTTGTATTTATCTATTAGTATTGAAAGTACTAAAATGTTAGTAACTGCTCCCAGTCCTTGCATAAAACCAGATTGATTTGGCGGAATTATATGTTTCTCAGTTGCCCATTTTGATAGCTCTGTCAGTAGCACTCCTGCGAAGAGTTTAGCATCTGCATCTTGTAATGTGATTAGTCGATAGTTGGCAGGATGTACCCAGTCGCCACTTTTGTAAATAGGTGATATTACAGAGCCTTTCCATGATTCTGGCATTGATGAAGATTGAATTGCTTTCTTAAATACTCTTGTTAGGTATTCCGCCCAAACGGTAGGTTTAAGCAAATGGAATCCCGTTTGGGCCTGGAGCTCCGTCTTTTCTTTGGTTTCAAATTAATTTGCATACTTGATCTTCAGTTATATTTAGTTTGATTTCAGGATTCATTTTTTCTTTTCCTATGTGGTTCACTGTACTTTCGCTTTGTTTAACTTCTGGGTTGCTGTTTAAGTAAGTTGTAAGAATTCCTACCCAGACGGCTTTCGTTAAAGTAGATGTTACAGACGGACGCTTTGCTAGTTCTAGATAAGCCGTTAATCATTTTCCAAAAATCTCTTGAATTTGTCATTTTACTTGTGTATAGTGCTTTTGCCCAGAGTGCTTGTTTTAGTTGAGATTTTTCTTCCCAAATTCGCCTCCTCAGATCATAGATGGTACTTTTTAATTTGGAACAGAGGACTGTATTATCTGGCCACTTCTTTATCTGTCTCAGCAATCTGTTGTGATTTCTTTTTAGAAGGTGACTTGAATAGGTTAGTTTAATTCTGTGTATTGCTCTTGATTGACTGCTTGGTTGTTGTTTATTGTAATTTTTCAATGCATAGGTGGCAGTTAATTTCTTTGTAAAAAGTGTCAATTTTCCAATTGCGGTGAAAGAGTCCCCTTCAAAGCTTTCCTAAACTAATTTAAGTGCCATTTTCATTATAGGAGCTTTGGAGCCTTATTTCCAGTACAATCTCCTACAATTTACCGTCCCAGTCTCCCCGGGCAGTGTTTTCAATTTCTAATGTCTTATACATTGGAGCTTAATCTCCAGTATTTGTTGGCCATGATCACTTCCGTATGTTTTTTCAATCCGAAAAGATGTTATCATCTGGCATAAGCTCAGGGATACTATTGAATAGTCGATTCTTGATTTATGGTCATGTGCAAGGCGAGTCCACGCTGGTGGTGTCTCTTGTGGTACCCTCCTGTTTAATACCCTCAGTCCCAAGGATTCCAGGTCTTTTACAAGGTTCTTACTGTTGGAAACGGGGTTACCGAGTCCGTCACGGTAGCATGGCGCGAGGCGGGAAAGCACGCGAAGGCAATGTGTAAGGCAGTTGTGTAGCACACTCTTACTTTGACTCAGAAATGCGGACACAATAACATGACACCACACCAGGCTTGTGTATTTAAAATCAAGATCTTTTATATAAATCCAGGCAGCATCAGATGAGGCAGATTAATTCAGATCTACATTTAAAATCATTGCATTACTCAACTGGTGCGCATTCTCATTAAAGCATCATAGCTCATCAACATTGTAGGCCACTAAAAGGCCGCAGGAATCATCTCCTAAACGTAGCACCATTAATGATCACAAGGTGCATTAATAAAACATGGGCCTAAACATGCAGTTCACCTCAGGAATATTCAATTACTTATAAATGGCATTTCACGTTACATTTCAAACAGGGCCTGCATTAGTCTAGGCGCTCCCATAGGCAGTACAAGGGGCGTCGCAAATCCGATACACCTGCAACATAAAACACTTCAACTCTTGGCGGTGTACACTTCAGCTCAATTCAGTTAAGCACCCTTATCCTAGGTGTTAGACCTGTCAGCCCTAGGGTGGTCTTACCCTGTTTTTTTCCCTTTCTGCGCCTCATTTTTGCCACCATATTTTTACTGGACCTAGGTCTCCGGGCGCCTTGCCACTGCTGGTCAGTGCTGAGGTGCAGGTGCTCTCTCACCAAAGATGGCTGCCACAGGCCCCTGCTACTGCAGAGGGCCTTCCACACATACACACTAGTCGCCAGAGTCAGGCTGGGACAAGGGATACAGTAGCCATCCCGTCCCCGCCTCTGGGCCCCATAGCTAGGTAGGTGGAAGGTTCCAGAACCTTCCGGGCTGTGGGAGGAGTTACACTTTGCCGCCTTTGGGAGGGTCACCTGACCTAGGGGTATAAGAGGCTTGGAGGGAAAACCTGGAGTTAGTTAGGTTGAGGCACCGCTGAACCTGGGAGAACCTGCGCTGGAGTACAGACTTTAGGGCCTAGGGGGAGACCTACACTACTGCCGCTGACAGGGTCAAGGCCCTGCTGCCGTAAGATAGATGAGGAACGCCCACCACCCACTGATCTTGCCCAGTGTGAGGGGACCCAGGGAACCATCTCCAGCGTGCCAGGAGGCACATCAACCCCTCCAAGAATCACCAACTCACAACCCCCCTGTTCATAAAGAGACTTTGCTGAATCCATGACCTGCAGAACCTAAAGTGAAAACCATTGAGAGGGGATCAGGAGGCGAAGCGCTGCGTCCTAAGCGCTAGGCCTCCACCCCTATCTACCTATACAGACAGCTGGACTGTCCTCCAAGAACCATCCTTACACAGCCCGGTGCATAAGGCTGTCAGCGCGCCTGCGCTGCAACTCCAAGTGAGGAGAGAACTTGACCTCCCCCTCCGTCACTGACCTGGTGACCGGATCGCCGCCGCGGCCGCCGCTGCGTGAAGAGGGAGCTGAGGCAGGAAGACCTCTCCCCCGTGCATAACTGTGGTGAGGGCGCCGTCCGCGCCCTCACCGAAACCCCAGAAGTCACCGCCGGGCCCGAGACCCCTGCCGCTGCAAGCGCGGCCAAGAATAACACCGCCGCAGCCCCCGAGGGCTGCGTGAAGTGAGCTGAGGCCTACTGCGGCCTCCAGGCCCGTGGACGCTGTTGCCGAGGGGCCGGGGACGCTGACCGCGCCACAGGTCGCGCCCCGAAAAGGCCGCGACGGGATTGGCCCGCCGGAGTCAATCGCCGGAGAAGAAGGAGAGGGGAGGCGTCGCCTGGCAACCAACGAAGAGCCGCGACGCGATTGGCCCAGCCGGAGCCAATCGAGAGGACGTCCACGGGGCTCCACTGCCAACGGGAGCCCCAAGAAGAATCGCCGCCGCGCCAGGATTGGGCGCCGTCAAGAGCCCGCCTCCGCCCAGCACGTCCGGAGGTAAGGACGAACCTCCTGTGCCTTCGCGGGAAGCCGGAGCCGTCTGCAAGGACTGCCGGCTCCCGCTCAGAGTCCCCACTCTCTCCCCTGACTCCACGGGGGCCGGAGGAGTGGCATACCGGCCCCCAACGACGCAGCAACACAGCGAGAGGCTCCGTAGCCTCGTGAAGTAGAAACAGCGCCGGCCGGAGGGCCGTGAGACTCACGCCGGGCCCCGCCCCCACAACAAAGGGCTGGCCCGGAGAAGAGTCCGCCGTGAGGCCCCCGCAGCCAGCCACAACACCGCAGGTGAGCCCAGGAGGCCCCTAGGGCTCTAGGTTAAGCCCCTGGGGGCCGGGGGCCACGCATGAAGAGGGATTAAGGAGGGAGGGGGCCTTTGATACCCTTTGATAATAGGCCAGGCACCTGGTGTAACCCTAGCCTAATATAACCCTCACCTCCCCGGGGAGATAAAGGAGTCCCCCCTTTTGGTAGCCCCCAGCTGCTGGACATGTTGAGGGGTTCCCTGTAGGATTCCCTCCCGCCTAGTGTATCATAGGCTGTATAGAGTACCTAGGCCTACTGTATATATGTTGATGTATAAACCGTGTTGCGCCTGTTCTAGGCCCTAGTTGGTAAAGAGCACCCGAATGAGCAGTGGTGCTGTGATTTTAATGCGGCCTTTTAGTGGCCAGAATTGTGAAGGGTCTTTTTAAATGAACGCGCACTAGTTACCCGAATGTATAATTTGAATAATTGAATGCCATCTTGATCAATATAAAGGAACCTGATTGTTACTTATACAAGCCTGGTGTGGTGTCCGGTTATTGCGTCGCATTTCTGAGTTAATGTGAGAGTGTGCTGCACAACTGCCTTACACATTGCCTTCGCGTGCCTTTCCCCGCTTTGCGCCATGCTACCATAACGGTCTCGGTAACCCCGTTTCCAACACTAGGCAAAGACATTTCAATAATGGTTACATACATCAGGCCTAGACAGTAATTAAGGCAGGCAGAACAACTAGGCTGGTGAACAAATTGGGGAACCCCTCAACATGTCCTTTACTCTGGGAATTCCCTGTCAATTAGGCTTCTGGGCCCCTCAGGGCTACTCAGGGGTTAAGTTAGGCCAGGCCCACTCCTCTCCGGGGCCTCGCCTCATAGGGATAATTTCACGGGTTAATGGTGGCCCTTGGCCCCCAGTGGCGTCTCTGCGGGCCCTAGGGGCCTCCTGGGCTCACCTGATGTGGTGGTCGTTGGTCGCGCTTCCATGCGACGGTCGATCTCCCGGGCCGGCCCGTGTTCTGAAGGGCAGGGCCCGGTCAGGGTGCCTCGGCCTTCTGGCCAGAATTGCGGGTCGTTGCGGGGGCCGGTATCACCCTCCTCCGGCCCCCGGGATCAAGTGGGGGGATTGCGGGAAGGGGAGCGGGAGCCGGCAGTCCTCTCCGGCCGGCTTCCCGTCTCCCTCTGCTGGTCCGGAGCTCTTCTTCGGCCTCCGTCGGCGCTGGGGCGTGGCGGGAGCCGGCGCCCACCGCTGCGCGGCTTTCCCGGGCGCGGCCGGCGTCCCCGGTCGCCCAGCAACGGCGCCGGCGGGGCCTGGAGGCCTCGTTGGTCCCGCTAGGCCGCGGCTTCTTCACGTGGCCCCCTTGGGCTGCGGCGGCGATTCCTTTGGCCGCGACTTCGTCGGTGGGGCCCCGGGCCCGGCGGTGATCTTTGGGGGCAATTTGGAGGCTTCGGTGAGGGCGCGGACGGCGCACCTCACCACACGCACTCGAGGGGGGGGGCCTCCCTCACCTCAGCACTTCTCCTCACGCGGCGGCGGCCGCGGCGGCAATTCAGTCACGAGGTCAGTGACTTGGGTGGCAGTTTCTCCCTCGTGAACTCCGCGGGGCGCACCAGCAGCCTGTGGGCAGGGCTGACTGGAAAGGTTCTTGGGGGGCAGCCCAGCAGCAGGCAGGAGTAGATAGGGGGTGAAGGTCTCGCGCTTCAGGGCACGGCACTTTACCTGGTGATCCCCAGTTTGGCAGTTCAGGTTTCTGGCCTTGCTGGTCGGTCAGGCCTCCCAAATTAAGGTTTCTTGCGGCTGTTCTTGATTGGTTGCTTCTTATGAGTTTCTTCTTAGGAGTTTCTTGTCAGGAGTTTCTTCTTATGAGGGGGGGAATGAGTTGGTGGTTCTGGGAGTGCTGGATGTTACTTCCCAGCACGCTGAAGGTGGTTCCCTGGGTCCCCTCACGCTGGGCAAGGTCAGTGGGTGGTGGGCGTTCCTCAGCTAGCTTACTACAGCAGTGCCAAAGCCTTGTCAGCAGCAGTAGTGTAGGTTTCCCCCTAGGCCCTAAAGCCTGTACTCCGGCAGAGGTTCTCCCAGGATCAGTGGTGCCCCAAATGACTAAAAGATTTCCCTCCAAGCCTCTTATACCCCTAGGTCAGGTGACCCTCCTAAAGGCGGCCAAACATAACTCCTCCCACAGCCCGGAAGGTTCTGGAACCTTCCACAGGTCTGGCTATGTGGCCCAGAGGCGGGGACGGGATGGATACTGTATCCCTATGTCCCAGCCTGACCCTGGCTACTAGTGTGTATGTGTGCAAGGCCCCTCTGCAGAAGCAGGGGCCTGTGGCAGCCATCTTGAGTGAGAGAGCACCTGCACCTCAGCACTGGTTAGCAGTGGCAAGGCGCCCGGAGACCTAGGTCCAGTAAAAATACGGTGGCAAAAATGAGGCGCAAAAGGGAAAAAAACAGGGCAAGACCACCCTAGGGCTGACAGGTCTAACACGCGTCCCCCCAGCCGAAAGAGGGGAGAGCTTCCCAACCTCTAGGGAGTTCTCGTCGCTAAGGCGGAAAACCGGGAGAGACCGTCAGCGTTGGCGTGGTCTACACCGGGTCGATGTTTCACCCGAAAGTCCATCCCCTGGAGGGAAATGGACCACCTCAACAATTTGGGGTTTTCGCCTCTCATCTGCATGAGCCAGCGAAGGGGTCTGTGGTCGGTCTGGATCAGGAAGTGACAACCAAAAAGGTATGGCCTCAACTTCTTTACAGCCCAAACCACGGCAAAGGCTTCTCGTTCGATGGTACTCCACCGCTGTTCCCGGGGAGTAGTCTTCGGGAAATGAAGGCCACTGGCTGGTCTTGGCCATCGTCATTCAGCTGCGAGAGCACAGCTCCTATGCCATGCTCAGAAGCGTCTGTCTGTACGATAAATTCCCGTCCAAAGTCTGGAGTCCTGAGCACCGGTGCGGTGCACATGGCACGTTTGAGGGTCTCAAAGGCTTCCTGGCAGGCAGCCGTCCAGATGACTCTGCGTGGCTGCTTCTTCGAAGTCAATTCCGTCAAAGGGCCCACAATGGTTCCATATCCCTTGACGAACCGGCGGTAGTATCCCGTGAGGCCGAGAAAAGCTCGGACCTCGGTTTGGGTCTTGGGGGGCTCCCAGGCCAAGATGGTCTCGATCTTGGCTTGGAGGGGTTGCACCTTACCTCCGCCCACCAGATGTCCCAGGTACACGACAGATCCCTGTCCAATCTGGCACTTGCTGGCCTTGATGGTTAGACCAGCCCGTTGCAGAGCATGTAGCACCTCCTGGAGATGCTCCAGATGGTCCTCCCAGCTGCTACTGAAGACAGCTATGTCATCCAGGTAGGCAGCAGAGAAGGCCTCTAGGCCAGACAGCTCCTGGTTCACCAACCGCTGGAAAGTGGCTGGAGCATTTTTCAACCCGAAGGGCATCACCCGAAATTGAAAGTGGCCCTCGGGGTGGAGAACGTAGTCTTCTCCCTTGCTCCTTCTGCCATGGCGATCTGCCAATAGCCTGACGTCAAATCAATGGTACTCAGATACCGGGCTGCTCCCAGCCGGTCAATGAGCTCATCCGCCCGAGGGATCGGGTGAGCGTCGGTCTTTGTGACTGAGTTGAGTCCGCGGTAATCCACACAGAACCGAAGTTCTGGTGTGGTGCCCGGTGGGGCCGCTTTCGGCACCAACACCACCGGACTAGCCCAAGGGCTACTGAAAGGTTCAATCACCACCAGTTCTAGCATCTTGGTAACCTCACCCTGGATACTAGCCTTGACTTTATCGGACAGCCGGTAAGACTTGGTTTTTACGGGCGGACTGTCCCCTGTGTCCACATCATGGGTACACAGGTGCGTGATCCCAGGCGTGAGGGAGAACAACGAGGCGTACTGCCCCAAGACCTGGCGGCAGTCCCTCTGTTGCTCTGGGGTCAAGGATGGGGCGAGGACCACTCCCTCCACCGAACCATCCTTCTCATGGGCCGCCAGAAGGTCTGGAAGAGGCTCACTCTCCTCCTCCTCACTTCCATCTGTTATCATCAGGAGAGTGAGCTCTGAACGCTCCTGGTGTGGCTTCAGGCGGTTGACGTGGAACACCCTGTGGGGTTGCCGGGGGTCTTCACATCGATGACATACGTGGTCTGGCCTTTCCTTTCCAAGATCTCAAACGGTCCAGTCCACCGGTCCTGGAGGGCGCTAAGCTCTCCTGGCTCCATGACCCACACCTTCTGTCCAGCGTCCAACTCTACCGTCCGAGCGTTCCGGTCATACCATTTCTTCATGACGGCCTGACTAGCCTCTAGGTTGTCCGAGGCCTCCTTCCACAGCTTGGCCACTTGGCTGCGGAATGCCAGCATATAGCTGACCACATCACGGGGAAGCTTCGAGGAAGACTTCTCCCACCCCTCCTTGACAAGACTGAGGGGCCCCCGAACGGGGTGGCCATAGAGCAGCTCAAAGGGGCTGAAACCGACCCCTTTCTGCGGCACCTCTCGGTAGGAGAAGAGCAGACAGGGTAAGAGGACGTCCCACTTCCTTCTCAAGTCCTCGGGTAGGTTTCTGATCATCCCCTTCAAGGTTTTGTTAAAGCGCTCCACGAGCCCGTTCGTCTGGGGGTGGTAAGGAGTGGAGAACCGGTAGGTCACTCCACACTCCTTCCACATGGCCTGCATGTAGGCCGACATGAAATTCGTGCCCCTATCTGACACCACGACCTTGGGGAATCCCACTCGGGTAAAAATCCCCATCAGGGCCCGCGCCACCACCGGTGCAGTGATGGTCCTCAGAGGGATTGCCTCCGAGTACCGGGTGGCGTGGTCTACCAGCACCAAAATGAACCTATGTCCTGCAGAAGTCGGCGGGTCCAATGGCCCGACAATGTCAATCCCTACCCGCTCAAAAGGGGTATCGACAACTGGGAGAGGTTCTAGAGGGACCTTCACTTTAGTCCCTGTCTTGCCGCTCGCCTGGCAAGTGGTGCAAGTCTTGCAAAAAGTGTCAGAAGTGACGCGCATCCTGGGCCAGTAAAAATGTGGGACCAAACGCACAAACGTCTTGTCCTGGCCCAGGTGTCCTGCTAGTGTGATTTCGTGTGCCAACTCTAGCAGAAAGGCTCGGTAGCATTGGGGGACCACCACGGCCCTTGATGACCCATGCACCGGAGCCTTAGGCTCACTGTAGAGGAGACCATCCTCCCAGTAGACATGGTAGTTACCAGTCTCGGTTCCAGCTGCTTGGGCTTCGGCCTGTTGCCGCATGCCTTCAAGCGTAGGGCACTCCTTCTGCGCCCGGCAAAATTCCTCCCGGGTAGGCCCTCCTTCCACCTGCCACTCTGCAGGGGTCGGCAGGTCCCCCACGGGAACACCAACCACCTCAGCGGACTCCGGGGTCACCTCCGCGGGCTCCCCATCCATCTCACCGGGTGTCTCCACCTGGACATCTCCTCGTCCAGCAGTGGGCTGGGCCATTATTTCAGGCTCCAACTCGGGCTGAGTTCCTTGTCGGGCAGCCATGGACCACGTGACGACGCAAGTCCATCCTGGTAATCCCAACATCTCAGCATGGGCATTGAACTCTACCTCCCTCCAGGCAGTATGTTCCAAGTCGTTACCCAGCAGACAGTCAACTGGCATGGCAGGGCTCACCGCAACCTTCAACAGGCCTGATACTCCTCTCCACTCAAAGGGAACTTGGGCCACGGGGTAATGACCCAGGCTATTATCAGCCATAACAACCGGGTGGAATACCTCAGGAATCACCTGCTCTGGGGACACCAGCTGACGTCTCACCATCGTCATGCTGGCACCTGTGTCCCTCAGAGCCTCCACCTCCTCCCCGTTCACCAGGACCCTCTGCCGATACTTGGCAGTGTTCGAGGGTACCTGAACCCGTGGGATGATCTCTCTATCCCCACGGGAAACTAAGGTCAAGCCTGTCCACTCACCTCCCCTACCTAGGGACAACTCCTCCCCAAGCGCTACACTGGCCACCCCGGGGCTCTTACCTCCTGTGGGGGCTGGGGTTCTCTTGCGACACTGGGGATCCCCTTGTAATGTCCAACCTCCCCGCACTCGTAGCACCGGACAGTTCTGGGCTGCTGACTCCTGTCAGGATAAGTGGGTTTCTGGAATCCAGATTGGGATGGGGAACCTACCCCTCTCCCAGGCGGTCTATTTTGGGGGCCTTTAAAGAACTCCCTCCTTTTATCTCCCCCTCTTTCTTCTGGGGGAACCCCTGTCCACCTTTCGGGGGTCCGCCCGGCTCCCTTGTGGGACACCCGAGTGCTGACCCACGTGTCTGCCTCCTCTGCAAGCTCCCTTGGATTGGTCAGCTTGCGGTCCACCAAGTACTGGCGCAGCTCCGGAAAACATTTCTCTAGGAGGTGCTCTCTCAAGAACAGGTCGTACAGCCCTTTGTAATCATCAACGTTGCTGCCACGCACCCAACCCTCCAATGCCTTCCGGGCATAATCAAAAAAATCCACCCAGTTTTGTGTGTGAAGCTTGTGGCTGTTGCGGAACTTTTGGCGGTACTTCTCTGGGGTGAGGCCAAACTTCTTAAGCAGGGCCTCCTTCATGATAGGGTAGTTGGTCTGATCCCCCTTATCCAAGGTTAAAAGTGTGTCCCTTACTGGTGGAGGTATGTACCTGTAGAGACCTCCCCCAAGTAGCTCTCAGGAACTCTATGGGCCACCAAAGCCACCTCGTACGCCGCCAACCACTTATCGATGTCATCTCCTACATTAAAACTGGCTATCACCTCTCTTGGTAGATAAAATTTGGGCTCCTGTGGAACCCCAGCAGGTACGCTGCCACCATTCACTTTGCCCTGCATCTCCATCTGCAAGGCTCAGAGCTCTAGTTCCTTCAGGCTAAGCTCATGCGCAAGCTTCCTTTCCTCCATGGCTAGCCTTGCCTGTTCTCCTTCCCTTTCCATCCTAGCAAGTTCTAATGTTAATTGCCTCTCCTCCCTCCTGTCCTCAAATTCCTCTGCCGACAAACTCCCCCATGACGCACTACTGCCTGCCCTGGAACGTCTTCCTGGCAACACATTCTCGCTAACATCAATGTGCAGTAGGTCCAGTTCTCCTGGGTTGTCTGCCTCCCCCTGCTCCTCGTCCCCTCTTCCCTCCGGGTGGGCCATTACCCATGCCCTCAAAGCTTTCTGAAGCACCTCCTTCCTGGCGCCTCGCTTGACGGCCACCCCCCTCTCTAGGCAGAACTCCTTGAGCTGTGTCACCGTATACCTTCCTAGGTTGGCCAACTCAAACTCCATCCTCCTAGGTGGGGCCCCAGACAATTTAGGGAAAGGGTTCTAGACTGTAGGTAGCAGGTCTAACGCAGGAATGTACACAATCAGCAATCACAAAAGAATTCTTAGCGCTTGCATTTCAATAGGTGTCCAATTGCGGCGCACACTGAGTCACTGTAGGGTGCTGCACAAACACCAGTCCTTATCCCACCGCTGAACACCAATGTTGGAAACGGGATTACCGAGTCCGTCACGGTAGCATGGCGCGAGGCGGGAAAGCACGCGAAGGCAATGTGTAAGGCAGTTGTGCAGCACACTCTTACTTTGACTCAGAAATGCGGACGCAATAACCTGACACCACACCAGGCTTGTGTATTTAAAATCAAGATCTTTTATATAAATCCAGGCAGCATCAGATGAGGCAGATTAATTCAGATCTACATTTAAAATCATTGCATTACTCAACTGGTGCGCATTCTCATTAAAGCATCATAGCTCATCAACATTGTAGGCCACTAAAAGGCCGCAGGAATCATCTCCTAAACGTAGCACCATTAATGATCACAAGGTGCATTAATAAAACATGGGCCTAAACATGCAGTTCACTTCAGGAATATTCAATTACTTATAAGATGGCATTTCACGTTACATTTCAAACAGGGCCTGCATTAGTCTAGGCGCTCCCACATTCAGTACAGTGGGCGTCGCAACTCCGGTACACCTGCAACATAAAACACTTCAACTCTTGGCGGTGTACACTTCAGCTCAATTCAATTAATCACCTTCATCACTAGGTAAAGACATTTGCAATAATGGTTATATAGCATCAGGCCTAGACAGTAATTACAGGCAGGCAGTCATCAATTAGGCTAGTGAGCAACTGTGGGGAACCCCTCAACATGTCCTTTACTCTGGGGCTTCCCTGGCAATTAGGCTTGGGCCTCTAGTGTCCACTCAGAGGTTAAGTTCAGGCCAGGCCCACTCCTCTCCGGGGCCTCGCCTCATAGGGATAATTTCACGGGTTAATGGTGGCCCCCGGCCCCCAGTGGCATCTCTGCGGGCCCTAGGGGCCTCCTGGGCTCACCTGATGTTGTGGTCGTTGGTCGCGCTTCCATGCGACGGTCGATCTCCCGGGCCGGCCCGTGTTCTGAAGGGCAGAGCCCGGTCGGGGTGCCTCGGCCTTCTGGCCGGAATTGCGGGTCGTTGCGGGGGCCGGTATCACCCTCCTCCGGCCCCCGGGATCAAGTAGGGGGATTGCGGGAAGGGGAGCGGGAGCCGGCAGTCCTCTCCGGCCGGCTTCCCGTCTCCCTCTGCTGGTCCGGAGCTCTTCTTCGGCCTCCGTCGGCGCTGGGGGCGTGGCGGGAGCCGGCGCCCAATCGCTGCGCGGCTTTCCCGGGGGCGCGGCCGGCGTCCCCGGTCGCCCAGCAACGGCGTCGGCGGGGCCTGGAGGCCTCGTTGGTCCCGCTAGGCCGCGGCTTCTTCACGCGGCCCCCTTGGGCTGCGGCGGCGATTCCTTTGGCCGCGACTTCGTCGGTGGGGCCCCGGGCCCGGCGGTGATCTTTGGGGGCAATTTGGAGGCTTCGGTGAGGGCGCGGACGGCGCACCTCACCACACGCACTCGAGGGGGGGGGCCTCCCTCACCTCAGCACTTCTCCTCACGCGGCGGCGGCCGCGGCGGCATTTCAGTCACGAGGTCAGTGACTTGGGTGGCAGTTTCTCCCTCGTGGAGATATAGCGCGGGGCGCACCAGCAGCCTGTGGGCAGGGCTGACTGGAAAGGTTCTTGGGGGGCAGCCCAGCAGCAGGCAGGAGTAGATAGGGGGTGAAGGTCTAGCGCTTCAGGGCACGGCGCTTTACCTGGTGATCCCCAGTTTGGCAGTTCAGGTTTCTGGCCTTGCTGGTCGGTCAGGCCTCCCAAATTAAGGTTTCTTGCTGCTGTTCTTGATTGGTTGCTTCTTATGAGTTTCTTCTTAGGAGTTTCTTGTCAGGAGTTTCTTCTTATGAGTTTCTTGTCAGGAGTTTCTTCTTATGAGGGGGGGAATGAGTTGGTGGTTCTGGGAGTGCTGGATGTTACTTCCCAGCACGCTGAAGGTGGTTCCCTGGGTCCCCTCACGCTGGGCAAGGTCAGTGGGTGGTGGGCGTTCCTCAGCTAGCTTACTACAGCAGTGCCTAAGCCTTGTCAGCAGCAGTAGTGTAGGTCTCCCCCTAGGCCCTACAGCCTGTACTCCGGCAGAGGTTCTCCCAGGATCAGTGGTGCCCCAACTGACTAAAAGATTTCCCTCCAAGCCTCTTATACCCCTAGGTCAGGTGACCCTCCTAAAGGCGGCAAAACATAACTCCTCCCACAGCCCGGAAGGTTCTGGAACCTTCCACAGGTCTGGCTATGTGGCCCAGAGGCGGGGACGGGATGGATACTGTATCCCTATGTCCCAGCCTGACCCTGGCTACTAGTGTGTATGTGTGCAAGGCCCCTCTGCAGTAGCAGGGGCCTGTGGCAGCCATCTTGAGTGAGAGAGCACCTGCACCTCAGCACTGGTTAGCAGTGGCAAGGCGCCCGGAGACCTAGGTCCAGTAAAAATACGGTGGCAAAAATGAGGCACAAAAGGGAAAAAAAACAGGGCAAGACCACCCTAGGGCTGACAGGTCTAACACTTACCGACTACTCCTCCTGACGCTTTATTCTCCGGGATTAATGATTGTTGAGTGATCGCCCATAGATGATCCCACTAAGCATTAAAATCCACATTATTCTGCAAAAACCCATAATTAGGTGGTATTAATCGCATCCGATAAATTCCGCCTTGGAGTTAGATTTTATCAGATGCAATAAATATCATGCCAATTACTGGCGCTCTCTTAATGAGCGCCTAGGAATAACTATGCTTGGTATTACGGTTAAATTACCACAGCAGTATGAGTTCCTGGAACAATTCATAGGGTCATTGACTACACACACATAGCAGCTAAGTGACCCTAATCCTATGTGACATTTTCAAATAATCATAGCGTTATAGAAAACATTACTTTGCATTCTGGAATTTGCCAGGTTGTCTTTACACCTATTAGCATGTGATTAAAAATCATACCCGGCAAAGTGTTTTAGATAAAAATCCAAGATTGGTTAAATTGGTCAAATATCGGCTTGGGCCCCTTTGTAGTCTTGCATCCCTGTCCCTTCACTAAGCTGCAAGGGAGCTGCTGCCCATTCTTTCCATGTTTCTTAAGTCATGCTTGCTGTGCTGAGGTCTGTGCTGCATCTATTTTGAGTGTTGGGGGTTTGCTCTCCTGCTGCCCATGCTGTTTGTATTATTTAGTGTGAAGGAAGCCTACACAGCTCTTCATATGCCTGTTTTGTGAGGTGGCTTGAAGTGCTTGTTTGGTGTGGGGGTGACCTGCATAAGCCTCGAGATCTGCTTCTGTGTTGTTACCCCTATGTGAGGCTGGCCTGCACAGTTAACTTTTTTTTGTTGGAAGTTTTATATAGGGAGAATTCCACCCGAAGGTATTGGAGTGCTTTACAAGAGCACCAGTTACATTAATCAAGGACACATTCATGCTTGGTATTGTATTGTATTGTAATTGCATTTATATAGCGCTTACTACCCCTGACGAGGCGTCAAAGCGCTTTTTCGGAGAGTAGCTTAGTATAGTGAAATATGAAAGTAATTTGAGTGGTGGATAGGTCAGTCAGTTATTTGGATTCAGAAGGATAGCGGAGGGATAGAAGAGGGGAAAAAGGTTTGCATTTATATAGCGCTTGTTAACCCTGATGGGGAGTTGAAGTGCTTTTTTGGCGAGTAGCACGCTACTCCGGAAACCCATAAAGGATTAGTGGTGGATTAGTATAGTGAAATATGAAAGTAATTTGAGTGGTGGATAGGTTAGTCAGTTATTTGGTAGGCACGGGGAGGTTAAGGGATTTGACCAGAATCACAGGATGTTGTGCTGAGGTTGAAACTCAAACCCGGTTCCCCAGTTTCAAAGTCGGCAGCTCTGATTGTTACGCCATATCCTCTCCCCTATTCTACACTGTAGCACTTATGTGAGGGCGGCTTGCACTGTTTCTTCACTCTCTGTATGTATTTAGTGTGAAGTTGTTTTTCACAGCTGACACCCATGCTTGTCTTTCCTGGGTGTGGAAAATTAGCACTGATGCCTGTGCCTGCTTCTTATCACAGGTGCCTGTCCCATGTGCTCTGCTCTGCTGCAAGGATAGATTCACTTCTGCTGCTGAAACTGTTTTGTCACCAATCTTACATATTGATGAGTTTTTTAAAGGGCCAGATGAGAAGCCATGGGCTGTTATGGAGCTCTGAAGCGAAATCAGAAGACTAAGGTAGTGTAGGGAGGGAGCGTTCAACCAAAAGTGAGGTGAAGCACACCTACTCAGTATTACTCTAACTCTGCTCTGGTCGCCACCAAGGACCAGCACATGTATATAGAGAGGACAGATTTCAGGCCTTTTCTGAACAGGAGGTGGCTGGTCCTAGGCTGGGGTCCAGGGCATTCCAGAGACACCCAAGAATCTTCCTGCACATTCTCGTTATTTGAGCGTTTCTTTGTTGGATGAGGTTCTGGTGCATTGATTGGAATTGGAATTGTATGTATATAGCGCTTACTAGCCCCTGACGAGGTGTTGAAGTGCTTTTCAGCAAGTAGCACGCTACTCTGGAACCAAAAGGATTAGTGATGGATTAGTACAGGGGAATATAAGTTGTTAATTTGAGTGGTGGACATGGGAGTCTGTTAGTTGGATTGAATAGGGTAAAGAAGGGATGGAGAAGGGAAGAGTCTAGAAAGTGTTATTAGGGAGTTCATATTTGTCAGATGAGGTTTAGGATGAGTCAAAGGAAGGATAGAGGAGGGAAGAGTCTTTTAAAAGGGTTTGCTACTTGGACTCACTGACTGTAAACACTGACTTTAAACGGAAAGATCATTAGACTTTAACGAGAGGGCCACATTAAGCAAAAGCCAACAGTGCTTTGATAGAAGAACCTCGACATGAATATTTGTTTAGCACCACCATAGAACGTGCGTGCACCCCCTCCCCGCAGGCCTGTTTTAAGGGTTATGTTACAGCCTCGTAAACTGGAGCACAGGAGGCGCACAAGTGGGCTCCATGGGGAGTCATCTGCATTCATCTTGCTTTCCTATAAACCTCTCACTTTGAAGTAACAGAAAGAAAAGTAAACACCAAGATTCCTCGCAAGACGGTGCTTGACATTTGACCTTTGTGTTAAAATGCACAGCAAGTGTGACAAGATGAAGGCTCCTGGTTGGAAGGTAGTGGGTGGCTATACTTTGATGCTTGTTGGGTAGACCTTGTGCGCTGTGAACAGGATTTTCGATGTAATCCTTCCTAGTTTCCACTCAGCTAAAGAAGGGCTTTCAAGGCCTGTTTCATAAGGTATTTTATCAAATGGAGGAATCAGGGTTTTGTCCCTTGAGTTTGCAGTCTTTACAACTTATTAATAAGCTTATTCATGACCATTGTAGATGTTTCTCTCCCTCCTGTGCGGTACCTTAATTTGTGTCTTCCTAAAGTTCACAATGCTGCCATCTATACAGCACTTGTTGTATGAGTCAGTGAAGCTTGCACTGCAGCTGCTGGTACTCTTTCCCTTCCTTAGAGCAGGAAACCTGCTCTGTTCGTGCCTCTGCTAGTGTATTCTCTTGCAAGTGGCCTCTATGGCTTCCCCACAAGTTTGATCTAAGGAGCATTCAGGTGACGGGCCCTATATAACATAGGTAAGACACTGAACAAACAGGGTTTAGGTGAATGTTCAGGCTACCTTGCAGTCACACCAGGGGCAGCTCCTCCGTTGGAGCGTCGCCTCACTTAAATTACTTCCAAAGCACCAGAGATAAAAAATAAAATGGTAATTAATTACCATTTTATTTTTCATCTCCCGTTCCGAACAGTGCGTCAGGACAGGGTTGGGTTCGCTGCTGAGTGACAGCGGCAGGGAGGAGGGTGGGCTATCTATGCACTGTTTAAAGTGCGCATGTCTTTTTGGCCGGCCGTCTTGTGACGGCCAGCCACACAAGCACACTTTAAACATCTCTAAGCCAGCTGTCTGGAAAAAGCTGGGTTAGAGCAAATGCAGGCCTCCAGAGCGCTTTGGAGTGCCAAGTGAGGCCATTCCCTCCTATCAGGGCGCTGCTCTCATGGTATGAGATGAAGGAAGTGACCCGAATAGGGTCACCCGGGTCACTCGCGACCACCTCTCAGCCTTCCAAACAAATGAAAAGTCGGTCAGACAGTAGAGAATACAAACCAAAGTTATTTATTAGTCATACACTCAAGCGGAGTCAAGTCTGACCAGTCTGACCAGCCTCCTTGGATTGCTGCAGAGGGACTGACCCCCACCAACATGGAGATACATGATATACATTTCCAGTACCCCTAAGGACACGCCCAGACTGGAATTTTCCAGTTAGTAGCTGGTGAACAAAGGAGACACAGAAGGATGAGCTACAATCCTAAGACCGGGTACATGCTATCTCAGTTCCAAGGTCATTCTGCCCGTGCCCGCCACTCTAAGGGTGGGAGCGGGTCTATCTAACGGGAAAGTTATGCAATAATAAGACAGTCTATTTATTAGTGCAGCGAAGCTCAACCTTGGAGAAATAAAAAAAACATTGAGGCTGCTTTCTGCTGAGGCAAACAGAATGAGACAGAAGCTTAGTTTCAATCATGGTACAAAATGGCGGCTGAATGCAAAATGGTGCCGCAAATGCTAACTTAAATCGTACAATGCAAGGGGAAGTTGGCTAAAAGCATTTTCCATTCCAACAGACCCTCCTTTTAGCATTTGCTAACAATTTGGCCACTGTCTAAAAGTAAATAACTTCTTGTATATCAGGAAAACCACTGCTACATGTTAATACACACATTATCAATATTCAAAAATGCCTTCATCTATTGACATTAGGTCATTGATATCCTTCATCATCATCATCACAGTAGTTGTCTTAGGGTCATGTACTGAAACCTTTGGCTTGGGTGTCAGTGTTTTTACACAATAAGTACAGCAGGCAGGAAGACAGTGTATGCACAAGCAACAGGTGAAGAGTATAACAGCAATTGCAACTAGGAAGACAAAGAATCTTCCAAGCCCAGGACGTGAATAGACCCCAGAACCATCCAGAGAGAGACCATGTACCATTTTCTTGGTGGATGTCAGATGCGAGCCTATGCAGCTTCTGAATGGCAGCATATACATTAGGGGCGTGATCCGGTATGCATACGCTACAACTGCTGCCAATGAAGCGACAGGCCCCTCCCCGATCAGCAAGGATGACGTCTAACACCATCCTGTTTTGTAAAGTAATGAGTCTCGTGGCTTGGAGCTCAGCAGTGATATTTGTCAGTATACCCGCTGTTGTATTTATAACCCCTTCAACAACTCTTGTGAGCCGACGAATGTTAAGGCTACTGGACATGGGGCTCCAAAAGGGTACAATACCTTTCATGGCGTCTGTAAACTGCTGCAAAGTAGTGTCTGTCTGATCTATATCTTCTGCGCTAATAACCATTCTGATTCGGGACAGGTATATACTCGATGGTCCTTATGATAATTAGACGGAGCTATATATACAGGTGGTAAGAGGTAAGAGAGTTAACACCTGCCCAACCATCCCTCAGGGAGCCAAACATAACCTTGGGATCCACAGACAAAATTGACATTAGGAGGCGGTATCAGAGGCGGACTATCTGTTGATCCCAGCTTATATGTGGTGTTGCACCTGCTCTCCCCTACCTCCATCTTCCCACTCCCCTGGACACAGAAAGGAGCTGTGGTGTTAACCACTGACAGCGGTATTGGCTTATCTTCAGTAACATTATGAGCCTGAAAGGACTGGAAATATTCTGATGCATTGAATCCCAGGAAATCATTCATTTCCGCATGTGACCATGTTCCATTTCTCACCCCTTTGTATGCATGCATGCAAGAGCTTAAGAACAATCTACCAAATGGCTCTCGGCCTGTAGGGGCACCAGGAGGTACTCTATGCATGGAGCGTACATTTTGTATCATAGTGCGGGGACCAATACTCTTTCTTTCTAATGTATCAAACTGGGGAGGTGGGCGTACCATATTAAGCAATGCAAACCATCCCTCAGAGCTGCTAACATAGGACAATGGCATGGACAATAGGTTCTCACTTTTATGAGTCACTGAGGGAAGTAGTCCACACACCCAACAGTTTGTCATGTTAGACGCGTTATGCGTCTGGTGTAACATTTGTATAAACACATTATCCTTATAAGACTTTCGGTGCTCCCCTTTGTGAGGTGCCAAAGTGACAAACATATGCTCAGGGGGAACAGGCGTCGTACCAACCAGGGAATGCACTGGATATTTCTCCTCCAGGAACCATGCTATACTAAGAACTGTTATTAGGGATATCACAACAATCGTAACAAAAACTATTTTACTTTTTGTGGACCAACTAGACCAACCAGATCCATACCGCTCTAAACGCGGTGCCGCAAATTGCTGCTCTTTGTCAGTAATGGGTCGACCAAATGGGTACATTTTAATCAGAGGAAAGGAAATGCAATAGGGCCAATGGCAAAAAGACAAAAAGGGCAAATGTTCCCAGCGTCCGTCAGAGCCTCGCTGGTAGACTCCTGTTGTTCATCAACATTGGTGCTGTTGAGCACCGGCGGTGGAGCTGTCGGACCAGCTTTTGAAGAAATCCCACGTCGCTCAGGATAAAGTACCCCCCTTCCAGGGAAGCACGTTTGGTCTATTGTTTCCAGTGTACGAACAATGCACCAATCTCGTCTCTCCCTATGCTTCTATTGCCTGACTTATCGAGTCCATCCCTGCTAATCTGACTTTTCCTTTGGTGCACTGTTCCTCCGTCGGGGGCGCAGATTGTATCTAGCTACTCCAGGCACAGTAGGGTCAGGAAAAAGGGGCTGAGGGGGGTCAGACACAGAGAGGCCAATAGACTGGGGCTCAAGCACAGATGGGCCAGTAGAATGGGGCTCCTGGATGGCCCTGACCTCAGGGGGCACTGCCGCATTCAACACTGCATCATTCTCCTCCTCCGTTTGGGTCCACGTCAGGCCCGGCTCCAGGAATTTTTATTTGGGTGTGCCGAGGGTGCTTTGGGTGGGCCACTGCGGGCCCAATTTGTCGCTTCTTGTGGTAGCCTACACGCCCTAGGTTACATCATATCTACTTGCAAACAGTCACCATGATACAACAGATCAATTCTGTGTGTATACAGAGCATATAGAGAGTTATTTGAAAGTAAGGGCAATGTCTGGACCTAAGTGCAAACCCTCAAATTCCAGCAGGCCAGGCTTCAAAACAAGTACTTCCAGGCCCGATTATCCACTTTTCTACCATCCCTCTCCTGTGCACCTTATCTCAGAGCTGACCTTGGGCCCCAGCCCCATATCAATCACCATCCAGCTCCACTTTCAATATTCCCGTAAAAAATATTAGCAATATCACCTTCAAACTTAAAACTTTGAATATAGCAGTAAATATAATTAGCACGCACTTTAAAATATGTTCCACAGTTGCCCTAATTACCTGACTGCTAATTAAATAAAAACAGAAAGGCCAAGACAGGGCCGGCTTTAGCGCTAGTACGAAAGTATTTTTTGGCGCCCCACCAATGACCTCTTTCTCCGCAGATACCATTACTACCACCCTCCAACAGTGCCCCTCATCTCTCCGTTGCCCCTCTCTCATATGCATTTAATTTGTTGTATATCGCTACTCATATCAGTGTAGGGTGTCACAGTACTTTACATCACGCACACATTATACAGAGACAATGAATCATACAAGTGTAAATCAGTCTATAGGGAATGTCACATAAGCCAATGAGGATAACAAGGTGCAGGAATCACATGTCATCCATAATGTTGAGCAGTATATTTTAAGAGGGTTTGGGCTGGGGAAGCACAAACTCAGGATTTAAAGCATACCCCAGTGGTTGGGGGTTGGCTTTACAAATAAAAATGTATATCTGCCCAAACTCTTTTTAGCAACATTAAAATAATGAAAGATTGGGGAAGTTCTAACTATATAGCAACACACAAAAAAAAAGTGAAGTTCTAACTATACCATTCATGTTTGTATGCAGCTCTTTGATGACAGTTCATAGGTCACCGTCCTATGTTAGGAGTATAACTTCTGAACAGCAAGTAACACAAGAATCTCTGTGACAAAGGCAGTAACCCACTGAGCTATCCACATAAAGTACAGTTTATCTGCATTTCAAAACTACCAACAAAGGATTGCTATCCAGCAGGATCATTAATCGCCAGTTATCTGGACATTTTTATTGTGGTCTTGCATCCCTGATAAAAACTATTTAAATGAAGCATACCAAAGTATGTGCCTTGCTGGGCCTGTGCAGATTTTAAAAATAAGAACAAATAGTAACACATTCTCTAACCTACTCGGATAGTCAAACTTTGTGTCACAGCCTGATCTGATAAGTAGCTGCAGGGGTCAGGAAAGGTGAATCAGAATAAACAAACTTCTTTTCTGCAGTGTTAAAATAGAAAAGGAAATATCCACGCCGCAGGACAATAGGCAAAAGTAACTCGGTGCCAAATAAAGAATTTGTCCCCTTGCCATGCCCCTATTGTACCTGCAGGACATAGCCCACCTTTCTAAAAGGAGTTACGTGATTGGGTCTGGGCTTTTTCTCACAGCCATCCCCAATCACGTAACTCCCAGAACAGGAATAAAAACAAGTTCAGAGGAACGTTTTAAATTATAGTGCCCATTTTCTATTGGCCTTCATGTCCTCACTGCGAGGGCCAAAGCTAATGTTTGGGTGGGCCAGGCTCATGTCTGGGTGGGCCTGGCCCACCCGGCCCACCCGGCCCACCCTCTAGAACCGGGCCTGGTCCACGTTAGATGGGCATCCGAGAAGGGGACAAAGTGGGGCACCTGCTCCCACTCTGAGTCCCCAATGCCTTCGAGGACCCACTGTTCGTAAGGCAGAGAGAGAGGCACTTTCCGGCAGTGTTGTCATTGGATCCAATTCTTTCGGCCAGCAACCTTGACCGCCGTTTGGGTGGCGAGGAGCACCTGGACTGGCCCTTTCCACCGCGGCTCCAAACTTCCTTTCCTCTGAAAGTTACGTGTCAGGATAAAATCCCCAGGCCAAATGTTATGCCCGGGCCCCTCAGGTGCTGACGGAAGTGCGTCTTGGATCTGTTGGTGAATAGAATGCAGACTTTTAGTTAACTCATACAAATCAATCAATCATTATATTTGTAAAGCGCGCTACTTACCCGTGAGGGTTTCAAGGCGCTGAGGGGAGGGGGGGAGCTGCTACTGTTCGAATAGCCAGGTCTTGAGGAGTCTCCTGAAGGTCAGTAGGTCCTGTGTCTGCCGTAGGTGGAGGGGGAGGGTGTTCCATGTCTTGGCGGCGAGGTGGGAGAAGGATCTGCCGCCGGTGGTTGCTCTTCAGATGCGGGGGACGGTGGCGAGGGCGTGGTCAGCGGAGCGGAGCTGGCGGGTGGGGGTGTAGAAGTTGAGGCGGCAGTTGAGGTACGCTGGACCGGTGTTGTGTAGTGCTTTGTGTGCGTGGGTGAGGAGCTTGAAGGTTATCCTCTTGTTGACGGGGAGCCAGTGCAGGTCTTTCAGGCGGGGTGTGATGTGGCTGCGGCGCGGGATGTCGAGGATCAGACGTGCTGAAGCGTTCTGGATGCGTTGGAGCAGTTTGAGGAGTTTCGCCGAGGCTCCGGCGTAGAGGGCGTTTCTGTAATCCAATCTGCTGCTGACGAGAGCCTGGGTGACCGTCCTTCTGGTTTCAGTGGGGATCCACTTGTAGATCCTGCGAAGCATACGGAGGGTGTTGAAGCAGGAGGAGGAGACAGCGTTGACCTGCTTCGTCATGGAGAGGGTGGAATCGAGGATGACCCTAGGTTGCGTGCATGGTCGGTGGGTGTGGGGGCCGTTCCTAGCGAGGAGGGCCACCAGGAGTCATCCCAAGCCGAGGGGGTGGACCCGAGGATGAGGACCTCCGTTTTGTCTGAGTTCAGCTGGCTGTTTCTCATCCAGTCGGCGACGGCCGTCATTCCCTCGTGGAGGTTGGTTTTGGCTGTGTGAGGGTCTCTGGTGAGGGAGAGGATCAGCTGGGTGTCGTCGGCGTAGGAGATGATGTTGAGGTTGTGCAGTCGGGCGATGCGGGCGAGCGGGGCCAAGTAGACGTTGAACAGCGTGGGGCTGAGGGATGAGCCCTGGGGTACGCCGCAGATGATCTCGGTGGCTTTGTAGTGGAAGGGAGGAAGGCGGACGCTCTGAGTTCTACCGGAGAGGAAGGAGGTGGTCCAGTCCAGGGCCTTCTCTTGAATCCCTGCGTCGTGGAGGCGTGCGCGTAGGGTGTGGTGGCAGACCGTGTCGAAGGCGGCCGACAGGTCCAGGAGGATGAGGGCCGTGGTTTCACCGTTGTCTAGCATGGTTCTGATGTCGTCGGTGGCGGCTAGGAGGGCTGTCTCGGTGCTGTGGTTGCGGCGAAATCCGGACTGGGACGAGTCCAGAATGCTGTTTTCCTCGAGGAACCTGGTTAGTTGTATGTTGACGGCCTTCTCGATGACCTTCGCCGGGAACGGGAGCAGGGAGATGGGTCGGAAGTTTTTGAGGTCCTTGGGTTCAGCCGTGGGTTTCTTCAGTAGGGCATTGATCTCGGCGTGCTTCCAGTCCTCTGGGAAGGTCGCTGTCTCGAGGGAGCTGTTGATGGCCTTCCGGAGGTGGGGTGCGATGACGATGCTGGCCCTGTTGAAGATGTGGTGTGGGTATGGATCTGTCGGGGATCCGGAGTGTACGGAGTTCATGATCTTGATGGTGTCGTTGTTGTCTATGTTGGTCCAGGAGGTCAGGCGATTGGTGCGAGTGGTGGTCGTGGGTGTTTCGGTGGTTGCCGGGGCGGTCGCGGTGTTGAAGCTGTCGTGGATGTCCGTGATCTTGCGGTGGAAGAAGGTGGCCAGTGAGTCGCACAGTTCTTGCGAGGGTGGGATGTCGTTGGCGCTGGAGTTGGGGTTGGAGAGTTCTTTCACGATGTTGAAGAGCTCTTTGCTGTTGTGTGCGTTGTTGTCTAGGCGGTTTTTGAAGGAGGCTCTCTTGGCGGATCTGATGAGGTGGTGGTGGTTGCGGGTGGCGTCCTTGTGAGCTGCGTAGCTTTCTGGGGTTCGTTCGCGGGTCCAGTTCTTCTCTAACTTACGGCAGGTTTTCTTGGATGCCTGGAGGTCTTGGGAGAACCAGCTCGCTTTCTTCCTGGTGTGGCTGGTGGAGGGTTTCTTGATTGGGGCAAGGGCATTGGCGCAGTTTTCGATCCATTGTCTGAGGTTGTGGGCTGCGGCGTCCGGGTCGGTCGGGTCTGTGGGTGGGCTTTGGGCGAGGGTGGTGGTTAGCTGGTTATTGGTGACTTTGCTCCAGCAGCGGCGTGGCATCTGTTGGGTGCGGTGGGGTGTGACGGGTTTCCGAAAGGTGAAGTGGATGCAGCGGTGGTCGGTCCAGTGGAGTTCGGTGGTGTGGTTGAAGCAGACGTGGGTGCTTGCTGAGAAGATGGGGTCCAGCGTGTGGCCGGCGGAGTGGGTGGGCGTCGTGACGAGCTGTCTGAGTCCGAGGTTGGTGAGGTTGTCGATCAGGGCGGAGGAGTTGGGGTCGTTGTTGTTCTCGAGGTGGAAGTTCAGGTCCCCGAGGAGGATGTAGTCCGTGGAGGCGAGGGCGTGCGTGCTGACGAGGTCGGCGATGGAGTCGCAGAACTGTGGTCGGGGACCGGGGGGGTCTGTAGACGAGTGTTCCTCTGAGGGTGGTGTTGGGGTCGGTGTGGATCTGGAAGTGCAGGTGTTCGGCGGTGCAGAGGGTGTCAGCGTCGTTAGTCGAGATGTTGAGGGTGTTCTTGTGGATGATGGCGATTCCTCCTCCTATTCCGTTGGTGCGGTCCTTGCGGATGATCTTGTAGCCTTCCGGGATGGCTATGGCGATATCGGGTGCTGAGGAGGAGTTCAGCCAGGTCTTGGTCAGGAAGGCGACGTCAGGGGTGTGGGTGTCGAGTAGGTCCCAGAGTTCGTCGGCGTGTTTCCTGGCGGAGCGGGTGTTTAGGAGGATGCAGCGAAGGTGGTTGGATTGATTGGCGGGTGGGTTGGCAGGCTGGATGCTGGTGTAGCTGCAGTTTCGGCAGGTGAAGGGTCCGTGGGTGCGTTTCGGGGCGGCCAGGTAACAGGTGCTTGATCGTCCGGTGTTGAGTGCGTGGAGGGTATTCAATCTCAGAAAATATCCGAGGATGCGGGACGCCCCAGACATTTGCCGGGCGCCTGAACATGACCTCGTAGGGTGACAATCCTATTTTAGAATGAGCAGTTGTTCTAGTAGACAAGAGGGCTAATGGTAAAGCATCTGGCCAAGCAACCCTGTGCTCTCCTGAATCTTTGCCAATTTCAGTTTGAGAGTACCGTTGTACTTCTCAAACAAACCTGCTGACTTGGGGTGAGTCGCAGCATGAAACTTTTGTTTGATATGGAGTCCCTCGCAAACCAGCTGTATGACTCTTGCATTGAAGTGGCTTCCATTGTCACTCCAAATCAAACGGGGCAAGCCGAAGCGAGGAAAGAACTCCTTTATGAGTACCTTTGCAGTCACTATGGCTGTATTTTCTTTAGTGGGGTAAGCCTAAACCCATTTACTGAATGCACAAACAACCACCAACACATATTTCAAATTGTTGACTCGATCCATTTCTATATAATCTAGCTGGAGGACCTCAAAAGGGAAAGTAGGGGGTGCAAAATTGACAGGTGGTGCAGGGGTACCCTTCCCAGGATTGTGCATCATACACCATACAATATTTGACCAAATGGCAGCCGTCTTTGGGATATTGCCATACAGGATCTACCAACTTACAGATACCTTTTGCACTGTTATGGGCTGGACTGTGTGCCATAGTGACTACGGGGAGAACGTATGCATCTGGTAACATCCACCTCTGTTTCCCTGACTTATCCGTCCAACACCCTTCCTCACCCAAACGTGCTGTGCTTTCCTGCCATACTGCTAACTCCTCAATCGTTGCCTCGCTCTGAATCTCCTTGACATTTGCCAACGTATCCTCAAACATGCTAACCTCGGGCACCCACCTAGCTGGACCTGCTACAAACATCCTTTTCATCTTTGTTCGGGCTGTCTCCTTAGCTGTCTGATCTGCAAATGCATTCCCTCTACCCACATCGTCAGTTACTGCCTTGTGTGCGCTACATTTGATTATCGCCAATTTCTTGGGGAGTGTCAGAGCCGACAAAAGCCTATGTATAAAAGGGCCATTCTGTATTCTGAGACCATGGGAGGTGAGAAACCCCCTCTCTGCCCAGAGTCGCCCAAAGTTATGGGCGACTCCGAAAGCATACTGGCTGTCAGTATAAATATTGACAGTCAGTCCCTCACTCATCTCACAGGCTCGTATAAGGGCAACGAGTTCCGCCGCTTGGGCCGACTGATAGGGAACTTGCGACGTCTCAACTACCGTGTGCAGTGTTGTGATCGCATATGTAGTGGTTGTAGTGCCATCTGGTAACTTAAAACAAGAGCCATCGACCTATAGTTCCCCTTGGGGGTCAGATAAGGGAACATCAGTCAGGTCTACCCGTCCCTTCCTTTCTTCCTCTGTCCGAAAAATGCAATCATGTATATCAATTTCCTCACCCTCAGAAGGGAGGGGTAGCAGCGTGGCTAGGTTTAGAGTGGCACATCTTTTAATTGTGACATGCGGTGCAAAAAGGGTCAATTCATAACTGGTCAGACGTGCACTGGTGAGGTGCTGTGTCTTGGTTTTATTCAAAAGTGTATCCACAGCATGGGGTACCATGACTGTGAGGTCGGTATCGAGTACGAGACCAGCCGATTGTCTTATAGAGATGGCCACTGCCGCGACCGCTCTTAGACAGCTCGGGAGGGCTCTTGCGACAGGGTCAAGAAGAGCAGAAAAATAAGCATACGGACGTTGCTTAACTCCAAAGGCCTGTGTTAAGACAGAAAGTGCATAACCGGCTGTCTTGTGTACATACAGCACGAACGGCTTCATGTAATCAGGCGTACCAAGCACAGGTGCAGAGCAAAGCGCAACTTTTAATTGCTCAAAAGACTGCTGACATTCAGGCGTCCAAGGCAAGGGTTCATGCACATCTTTAGTGGTTAGAGCAATCAGGGGTTTTGTTAGTAACAAATAATTAGGAATCCAATGACGACAGTAGGAAGTGATGCCAATAAAAGCGTGCACATCCCTCTGCGTTTTAGGGATAGGCATTTTAACAATGGTGCTGATGCGCTCAGGGGTCAATCTCCTATCCTCCTTTGACACTAGGTGACCTAAGTAGGTGACCTCCTGTCGACAATATTGAAATTTAGAAAGGGACACTTAATGTCCGTGGTGAGCCAAATGCAGCTACAACTTAACCGTACTGTCTTTGCATCCCTTTTCAGTGTCAGAATCAATGAGGATATCATTCACATATTGGAGCAATACGTTACTTGAGGGAAGCGTGAGGGAATCCAATTGGGCCTTCAAGGCTTGACTATATATGCTAGGGCTCTCTGTATAGCCCTGAGGAGCTTAACAGAATCTAAAGCTTCTGCCAGCAAGGGTAAAACCGAACAAGTGCCTGCTGTCGGGATGGATCAGGATACTAAAGAATACATTTTTCAGGTCAATGACAGAAAAGAATTTAGCGGAGGAAGGAATCGTCAGAAGGGCAGTAATGTCAGGGACCACCGGGAACTGAGGAACCACTATTTTATTAACTGCGCGCAAGTCAATCACAAAACGATAAACATCTGGGTGATCATCATAGGAGTCTGAAGGTGCCCTCTTAAGAACGGGAAGAATAGAGCTGTTTCACACATTCGCTGTTGTCTCCTCAACAACTCCCGACTCAATCAGATCCTGTATAATCTGCAACAAAGCTCGCTCCCCCGCCTGCGGTATTTTGTACTGGGGAATACGAGGCAAGATGGCATTGTCTTTAACTTTAATGGAAACCGGGGGAATTTGCAATAGTCCTACATCCGTGTCACCTGTCGCCCACAACGTGGGCGGCACATCTTTAAATTCAGCAGGGAGTGGTGCATCTTTGGATAAACACTGCTTAGAGCTGACCACATTCGGACCTATTGTCATGTAAACACCGTCCGGGGAACAATAAATTGTCGCATGCAGCTTCTTTAGTAAATCTAAGCCCATCAAATTCTCTCCGCAATTAGAGGTCAACAGAAAAGGCGAATCCACAGTAAAGGACCTATAGTCAATGTGAGTGGTTTGGAAATGGGGCTTACAACCGGTACACCAGAAAATCCTACTGAAAACTTATTATGGCCAGACAGAGCTGCCCCGGGGACCAGTGAACGGGAAATAGAGCTATTCATAGCACCTGTATCCACCAAAAATTCCTTAGCTGAGCCATGCAAATCTGCAGTAACGTAAGGACCGCGCTGATCTACAGGTATCTGAACTGGTTCCTCATCCTGTCCCTGGCTGTCCTAGCTGTGAGACATCCCTGTCACCTCATCCAGATCATAGTCATCGTGGTAGTACTGTTTGCCACCAGGGTCGTCAAAGTAGTTCTGGTCAGTATGACCCTTCGATGTCCTAGTAGCCTGAACCCTATCCTGGCCACCATCTCCATGGCCCCGTCTGCGAGACCCTCGTCCCCTCGGGACCGCCACCTTTTGCAAAAGCACAGGACACTCGCTGCGCCAGTGTCCCTCCTCTTTACAGTATGCGCACTGATTCAGTCCTACAGGCGTAGTGTTCCTCCTAGTACGCAGAAGCTGTCGGTCCGGACCACCACGTCCTCTACCATTCCCTCGAAAAGCCTGTTGCAATAACACCTTAGTCTTCAATTCTTTGTGCTTTTTCTCCACCTTCTCCTTCTCCTCATTTTCCCTATGTTCATAATACTGTGCCATACTCAATATTACAGAAGGGGAGGAGGTAGTCCATGTGCTCTCCGAAGCCTGCAACCGAGTCGCGATCTCAGGAAGAAGGTTCGTAACAAATCTATTAACGAACAATCGGACACCTCCCTCCACCGACAGGTCCTGTCTGCTAAAATCCCAAAACACACCTTCAAATCGAGTAATAAATCAGACACACTTTCATATTTCTTCTGACGATATGCCGTTAACTTGTCCCAATCTACCCTTCTTGGTGGAATAAGAGAATGCATATAGGTAATAATCTGGCCAGGCAAAGCTAGTATCTCGGCCTTAGGCTTCTCACCAGGCTTCCTCTCCTGGTCCCACGCCTTAATCTGATCCCAAGTACCACCCAATTCTGCAACATGGTCTTGTGTGTGTACCTGCCTCCAAATATCAACGGGTACCAGTAAACCGAAAAACATTTCAATATCTGCAAGCGTCATCACTGTTGATGAAGTGGACTCTGTCAATTCCTTATAATATGCAGTAGGATTCTTCCTTGGGTCGGGTAACTGAGTCTTGAGGGACAAAACCTCACTCCTCTTCCATGGGGTATAAACCCATTGTTCCTGAAACCGGGCCTCTACCCGGGGTCTAGTAACAACGTTATGCTGATCTCGTAGCTCTGGTATCTCAGGGTGATATATAGGGTGGACTTCCCTCATAGGGAATTGGGACACTGTCTTCGGGCTCTTCTCAAGCAGACTACCCCGATAAGCAACCAGTGTTGCAACATTACCAAAGACCTGACCAGGTGCCATAACAGCAGCATACACATTGTCCCTAATATCATAAATAATCTGAGGTGCAGCATTGTTAAAACACTGTTCCCATAGTCCAATCAGAGTAGCCGACATGTGCTTGACTGCATGCTGCTGCACAAACGGCTCATAATCTTTTATCACACCCCACATATCCTCCACGCTGTAAATGGGGTGACGAGCCCACTGAGAGGCCTGATTGGCTACCACCTTTTTCTCTTCATCGCCCACATCAGATCGTATCAATATCCGCCCCAGTCGTTCTCAAGCTGTCGCCCAGTCCCCATCTCCTAATCCCCTTACAGGCGTTCCACTACTCAGTACCGTCGGGGAATGAGGGAAAAGGGAAGAAGTAGTAACAGAGGGAACAGGCACCAGTGTCGCCAATGGCTGTGTCGTAGGTGTAAGAGCTTGAGAGAGAGGTGCCGAAACAATAGGCGTAGCAGGAAGACTCGCGGTCATCGCAGGCGCTGAAGGCGAAGCCAAAGAAAGGACAGAAGGTGCGGTGGCCAAAGCAGCCGGATCAATGACAGAAGAAACAGAAACAGCAGAAGCAGAAGAGACAGGCTGCTGTGG
The DNA here is from genome assembly GCA_963921515.1 of Calotriton arnoldi. Lineage (NCBI taxonomy): Eukaryota > Metazoa > Chordata > Amphibia > Caudata > Salamandridae > Calotriton > Calotriton arnoldi. The sequence goes on along the minus strand of CAWUFW010001130.1, from coordinate 2,816,758 downwards.
CTGTGGGATGGCAGGATCTATTTTCTGCGGTGCGTATGGGGGTAGAGGTCGAGCATTTAACAATTCCTCCACAAATGTACCATTTTCGTCTCGAGCAACATCAGACTTTTCACATTGCAATCGAAATTTCCTATCAGCACACTCTATTCCTTTCTCTGTTCTCTCTCTATCATACGCTACAGCTTTCTGAGTCACCGTCTGCATTTTTCCCTTCCAGGCCTCCTCTGCTTTCATTCGTCTCCGTCTAGCTTCCTTTTGCCATGTTCTGAGGGAATCGAACATCGAATGTCTATTTCTTTTCGCAAACAATTTATCCTGCAGGAAATTAATTTTCTGTTCATCAAAAGTGCCCGTCAACGGCCACTGCAACTCGGCATTGTACCTCGTATATTTGTGCCATAACGTACTAAACATAATAGGGCCAAGGCCATGTTTGACATACATGTCAGAATTAGGGGTGCCTTCTGGTGGCGCTGGCTGACTTTCTTCCAATCGAGCATCAGTAGAACAACAACGACAGTCCAAACAAAACATTTTACTGGCACACGGCATCTTTCAAAATGAAAACAAGTTCACTATTGATGCTGAGCAGATATTTGCGAATATCTTACCAAAACTGGTCCTCAGACCTCACCAGATACAGACCAAAGTAGTACCATGTCCACAAAGAACTCAAACAAATTTAAGCGCTTGTCCAAAAAACGGTACTCAGACCGTACCAAACAGAAACCAAAATGGCGCCATAGCCACAAAGAACCAAAGCAAACTCACCTGGTGCACACAGGCCAAACAAATTTATTCTCCATTGCCGACTCTTCGGACCAAACGGTCAGATCCAAGGGTTTCGCCGTTCAGGACCCCAGCCGAGATGACCACTGGGCGAGGCACCGCCCGGTCAAACAGGCGGGGCAGCTGCAGGTACCAGACTCTCTCGTGCAGGGATCCCCTGTCCGCCCATCCGACCCGACGCGGCCCCGTCCTCCTCACCCTCCTGTGGGCAAAGAAGGGCCACACCCGATGGGGTCCCTGTTTGGGTGCCAACTGAAGGAAGTGACCCGAATAGGGTCACCCGGGTCACTCGCGACCACCTCTCAGCCTTCCAAACAAATGAAGAGTCGGTCAGACAGTAGAGAATACAAACCAAAGTTATTTATTAGTCATACACTCGAGCCTGACCAGCCTCCTTGGATTGCTGCAGAGGGACTGACCCCCACCAACATGGAGATACATGATATACATTTCCAGTACCCCTAAAGACACGCCCAGACTGGAATTTTCCAGTTAGTTTCTGGTGAACAAAGGAGACACAGAAGGATGAGCTACAATCCTAAGACCGGGTACATGCTATCTTAGTTCCAAGGTTATTCTGCCCGTGCCCGCCACTCTAAGGGTGGGAGCGGGCCTATCTAACGGGAAAGGTATGCAATAATACGACAGTCTATTCATTAGTGCAGTGAAGCTCAACCTTGGAGAAATAAAAAAAACATTTAGGCTGCTTCCTGCTGAGGCAAACAGATTGAGACAGAAGCTTAGTTTCGGTCATGGTACAAAATGGCGGCTGAATGCAAAATGGTGCCGCAAATGCTAACTTGCAGGGGGAAGTCGGCTAAAAGCATTTTACATTCCAACAGAGAGCAGCATCAGGATTGGTCACAGGAGTTTCCTGGTGGCCGGGCTGCAGATAAAGAAAGAAGAGGAAGACATCCAGTGCGTCTCGCTAAGTGTTTTGTTTTATGTATTTTTATTTATTTTATTTGCGCTCGCTTACCCGTCCCCCTCATCCCTGTAGATGCCAGCCGCCACTGAGTCACACATCACATCTCACCTTCTTGCTATCCAATGGCTCCCCATTCAGACACACCGCCAGAATGCAGTGTCTTCAATGGCTGAGCTGACATCGGCTCCAGCATTAAAACACACTTGTGGCTAAACCGACACCAGTGGACATACCAGCAGACGGCCATCCAGTTAGGGCATACCCTTCCAGGCTACTACCACTGGCCTTTCTGCCCAAGGTGGCAATGTAAACAGTTGCAGGTAGAAATACTCTTAAAACTGTCCCTACATGCTGCAGTTGGGACATTAGGTATGTTTAGAGGGTCGGGTCGCTTTGGAGGTCTAGCGCATCATATGTGGGGGCTGTAAAGAGGAAACATTGTCCGCCACACCAGTGGCAATTTTAAATGAGGCTCTTAGGTTCAAAGGCTAAATTGTTATCTGCTTGTCCTTTGATGTTACCTGCTTTTCTGAAACACCTGTTCATAGAAGGGGTAAACTGAGGTGGCGGGGCCCTCAGAATACCTTGCAGGGGGGTCCCAGCAGTTTTGTTATGCCACTGCTGTCAGCACTCTTGGTGTGTCCTTCCAGGTCACTGGGCAGCTTCTGGGCCTTGCATTGCCAGGAACAAGCCTCAGCCCCTGAAGACATGCTGGGTCATGACTTGCGAAGGTCATAAGAAAGGTCACCAGGAGTCAGACAGTAAGGGCAGGGGTGCATGCCAGACCACCATGCTGGGTCCAACCATTGGACTACAGTGATTTTGCAAATTTTTTATGTTTCTGTATTTAGGAAAATGTAGTGGTCAAATTATGGTTCAATCTTTAATATTTGAAAGTTGAATCAAAACAATTTTGAAGTCCCTTTTCCCAAATTGTATTTAAAAAACACAGAAGCTGGTCGTTACAGGGTGCCAGACACTGAGTTTTGTTGTACACTGTCACAAACAAAAAAAATAGTAACGTTATCAGTAAAATCATCTGCACTTCGCTTACTTTATGCCGCAATAAGGTATTGAAATACTTCAGGCCATATTTATGGCCTGGTTTGCGTCGCTCTTGCAGGACATAATGGTGTGCAAATGCAAAAACAACAGTTGATGGACAGAATGCAGAACAATGTCATACATTCACCCCAGTACAGAGTACGGGCCTAAATCCATCGTTTTTTTGCTCACAATGCCATTCCAGTTTGAACCCAGCCATATGCAAATCAGTCTTGACCCTGTGCCTCATGGGAACAGTCCAGCCCGAACTGCCAAGCCAGGTCCTCCCTGGACTGGAAACAAGCATCCTAGGACCGGTTTCGGGGTTTCACCCCTCTTCAGCCAGGATAGCTTGATTCCAGTGACATGGAGAGCACGGGACCCACGTCTGGGCATACCCGTCCCACTCGGGGTGACAAATGCAAAAACAACAGTTGATGGACAGAATGCAGAACAATGTCATACATTCACCCCAGTACAGAGATCTGGGCCTAAATCCATCGTTTTTTTGCTCACCATGCCATTCCAGTTTGAACCCAGCCATATGCAAATCAGTCTTGACCCTGTGCCTCATGGGAACAGTCCAGCCCGAACTGCCAAGCCAGGTCCTCCCTGGACTGGAAACAAGCATCCTAGGACCGGTTTCGGGGTTTCACCCCACTCGGGGTGACAAATGCAAAGGGCATGGGGCACAGGGTCAAGACTGATTTGCATATGGCTGGGTCCAAATTGGGGTGGCATAGTGGGCAAAAAAACAATGGATTTAACCCAGATCTTTTGACTGGGGGAGAATGTTTGCATTGTCAGCATTCCGTCCATCATTTGGTTGCTGTAACACTTTTCGCCCTAAGTGGGATGGGTATGCCCAGACGTGGGTCCCTTGCTCACTGTGCCACTGGATTCAAGCTAGCCTGGCTGAAGAAGGGTGACATACCCTGAAACCGGTCCCAGGATGCTTGTTTCCGTCCAGGGAGGACCTGGCCTGGCAGTTCGGTCTGGACTGTTCCCATGGGGCACAGGGTCAAGACTGATTTGCATATGGCTGGGTCCAAATTGGGGTGGCATAGTGGGCAAAAAACGATGGATTTAACCCAGATCTTTTGACTGGGGGAGAATGTTTGCATTGTCAGCATTCCGTCCATCATTTGTTTGCTGTAACACATAATGGTGTGGAAGCGCAACACAAACCTTACGTCACATTTTTGAAGCCACGCAAAGCCACTTTGCGTGGCTTTGAATGGCTTCAAAAATATGGAATGATGCAACGCATCGCAAATCGCTGCGTATTATTACTCTGCACCAGGGAGGCGTTCCATGGACGTTGAATGGGTGTTCCCACGCAACTCCCATGGTTATTGACGCATTCCCACATTAACCAAACCTGGTAAACCTGGGAATTTGCCAAAAAGTTACGCCTCCCCAGGAGAGGCGTAGTGTCCTCGTTTTTAGGTCTCGCCTGAGCCAGCGAAGATCTGAAGAACCTGAAAGCAGAGGGGACAGAGTCTGGGTCACTAGCCAGTGACCAGGAAGACAATGAGCAGATGCCCACCGATGTCGGGTGCTTCAGGTAGGTTGAGGGTCGTCTTGACTCTTCAGCCACGAGGTCCAGGAGGCGTCGACGACAACCAGGAGCTGGATTCGAGCTGTCCCACAACGTCTGTCGATTGCAGGGGTGTCGGCGACCAGATTGGACCCAACAAGCCTTGGCAACGGCAAGTCTCGTGGAAATAGAAAAAGGACGTTGATGCAGACCAGCAAGGTCTGGGGGACTCACCCAGCAAGGATAAGTCAGGGCACGTCTGGAGCAACCAGGGAAGCCCAATTAAAAGAAGAGTTGCCTTCGGGAGGGCCCACTAGCCAACGGACTAGCGACCACAAAGGAGCCTCAAGTGGACGCACTTGGAGCTGGCTCACAGGACACTCGTGGAGTGGAGGCCAGTGATCTTCGGTGCAGTCGGTGCTGGAGGGGGGGGCTACTCGGAGCCCAAAGCACAACTTTGGCAGGGCATCCATTTTGTGATGCCAGGGCTCTGGAAAGAAGTTACCAGGCAGCCCGGTGTGTACATGTCTCTTCCTCTAGAAGGGTGGAATGCTACCCCCGCCGCCAGGACTGGCGGGGGGTAGTATTCCAAGATGTTTGACACTAAACACGACATTTTTTGGTGCAGCCAGTCCAAAGTTAGCATTGTACCGCGAGGATATAATGCGCTTAAGAGTATATGGTCAGGCTGTACCACAAACAGCATCAGAGGAGGGACTCCGAACGCTGTAGAGGGGCTCTGCTCATGCAGGGGCACCCTCTCACATAAGAACCAAGCACTCTGCCTTCAGGATTGGTAAGGCCTGCCATAGGAGTGACTTATAGGTTTATATGTGTGTGCAATGGTAGTGATATAGGTAGCCTATACCACTGTAAGGGGTGCATGCACCACCTTACCCAGGCTGCAGTAGCAGACCTGTGGTGTCATTTTGGATGGCCTTCCAGGGGTGGCATAATACATGCTGCAGCCCCTGGTAGGCCTCTGAGGTACCTATGCCCTGGGTACATAGTATACCATATACTAGGGACTTATAAGGGCACTCCAGATTCCAATCAGAGATGTGCCTAAGGCACATGGAAACCATTTTAGAGAGGAAGCAGCTAGGCTGGGGTTCTGATTAGCAGGGCCCCAGCCAGACTAAAGTCGAAAAACAGTGAAGCATCAGCAAAAAGTGGGGGTACCCATGTGAAGCAGATCCTACTCTCCTACACACAGCATCACTCAGCACCACCACAGCTGCACTCAGCGACAGCACATCATCACTCAGGGCCAACACTGCATCACTCAACAACAACACAGGATCACTCAAGGACACAACAATATCACTCAGCGCCATCACAGCATCAATCAGCACCACCACAGCGTCACTGAGCACCACCACAGCATCGCTCAGGTCCACCACAGCATCACTCAGCACCACCACAGCATCAGTCAGCACCACCACAGCATCACTCAGGGCCACCACAGCATCTCTCCTTCACCGCAGCATCACTCAGCACCATCACAACATCACTCAGGAACTCCACAGCATCACTCAGCGCCACCACAGCATCACTCAGCAACACCACAGCATCACTCAGTAGCACCACAGCATCACTCAGTACCACCACAGCATCACTATGCCATACCACAGCATCACTGAGCACCACCACAGCATCACTCAGCAGCACCACAGCATCACTATGCGCTACCACAGCATCACTCAGCGACACCACAGCATCACTCAGCAGCACCACAACATCACTCAGCGCCACCACAACATCACTCAGCGCAACTACAGCAACACTCAGCACCACCACAGCGTCACTCAAGCACACAACAATATCGCTCAGGGCCACAACAGCATCACTCAGCACCACCACAGCATCGCTCTACGCAACCACAGCAACACTCAGCACTACCACAGCATCACTCAGCACCACCACAGCATCACTCAGGAACACAAAAGCATCACTCTGTAGCGCAACAGCATCAATCGGCATCACCACAGCATCAGTCAGCATCACCACCACAGCATCACTCAGGGTCACCACAGCATCACTCGGGGCCAGCACAGGATCACTCAACGTCACCACAGCATCAGTCAGCACCACCACAGCGTCACTCAGCACCACCACAGCATCACTCAGGACCACCACAAAGATCACTCAGCACCACCACAGCATCACTCAGCACCACCACAGCATCACTCAGGGACAGATCGACCACAGCATCACTCAGTACAACCACAGCATCACTATGCGCTACCACAGCATCACTCAGCGCCACCACAGCATCACTCAGCACCACCACAACATCACTCAGCGTAACCACAGCATCACTCAGCACCACCATAGCATCACTCAGCACCACCACAGCATCACTCAGGTCCACCACAGCATCACTCAGCACCACCACAGCATCACTATGCGCTACCACAGCATCACTCAGCGCCACCACAGCATCACTCAGCACCACCAAATTATCACTCAGCGCCACCACAGCATCACTCAGCACCACCACAGCATCACTCAGCACCACCACAGCATCACTCAGCACCACCACAACATCACTCAGCACCACCACAACATCACTCAGGGGCACAACAACATCACTCAGCGCAACTACAGCAACACTCAGCACCACCACAGCGTCACTCAAGCACACAACAATATCGCTCAGGGCCACAACAGCATCACTCAGCGCCACCACTGCATCGCTCTAAGCAACCACAGCAACACTCAGCACCACCACAGCATCACTCAGGAACACCACAGCATCACTCAGTACTACCACAGCATCACTCTGCAGCGCCACAACATCAATCAGCATCACCACAGCATCAGTCAGCATCACCACAGCATCACTCAGGGCCACCACAGCATCACTCAGGGCCAGCACAGGATCACTCAACGCCACAACAGCATCAGCCAGCACCGCCACAGCGTCACTCAGCACTACCACAGCATCACTCAGCACCACCACAGCTGCACTCAGCGACACCACATCATCACTCAGGCCCAACACTGCATCACTCAACAACAACACAGGATCACTCATCACCACAACAATATCACTCAGCGCCATCACAGCATCAATCAGCACCACCATAGCATCACTCAGCACCACAACAGCATCGCTCAGGTCCACCACAGCATCACTCAGCACCACCACAGCATCAGTCAGCACCACCACATCATCACTCAGCACCACCACAGAATCACTCAGGGCCACCACAGCATCACTCTCCTTCACCACAGCATCACTCAGCACCATCACAACATCACTCAGGAACTCCACAGCATCACTCAGCGCCACCACAGCATCACTCAGCAACACCACATCATCACTCAGTAGCACCACAGTATCACTCAGTACCACCACATCATCACTATGCGCTACCACAGCATCACTGAGCAGCACCACAGCATCACTGAGCACCACCACAGCATCACTATGCGCTACCACAGGATCACTCAACGCCAACACAGCGTCACTCAGCACCACCACAGCGTCACTCAGCACCACCACAGCATCACTCAGGACCACCACAGGATCACTCAGCACCACCACAGCATCACTCAGCATCACCACAACATCACTCAGGGGCACCACAACATCACTCAGCACAACTACAGCAACACTCAGCACCACCACAGCGTCACTCAAGCACACAACAATATCGCTCAGGGCCACAACAGCATCACTCAGCGCCACCACAGCATCGCTCTATGCAACCACAGCAACACTCAGCACCACCACAGCATCACTCAGCACCACCACTGCATCACTCAGGAACACCACAGCATCACTTAGTACCACCACAGCATCACTCTGTAGCGCCACAGCAGCAATCAGCATCACCACAGCATCAGTCAGCATCACCACAGCATCACTCAGGGCCACCACAGCATCACTCGGGGCCAGCACAGGATCACTCAACGCCAACACAGCGTCACTCAGCACCACCACAGCGTCACTCAGCACAACCACAGCATCAATCAGCACCACCACTGCGTCACTCAGCACCACCACAGCATCACTCAGCACCACCACAGCATCACTCAGGTCCACCACAGCATCACTCAGCACCACCACAGCATCACTATGCGCTACCACAGCATCACTCAGCACCACCAAATTATCACTCAGCGCCACCACAGCATCACTCAGCACCACCACAGCATCACTCAGCACCACCTCAGCATCACTCAGCACCACCACAACATCACTCAGCACCACCACAACATCACTCAGGGGCACAACAACATCACTCAGCGCAACTACAGCAACACTCAGCACCACCACAGCGTCACTCAAGCACACAACAATATCGCTCAGGGCCACAACAGCATCACTCAGCGCCACCACTGCATCGCTCTAAGCAACCACAGCAACACTCAGCACCACCACAGCATCACTCAGGAACACCACAGCATCACTCAGTACTACCACAGCATCACTCTGCAGCGCCACAACATCAATCAGCATCACCACAGCATCAGTCAGCATCACTCAGGGCCACCACAGCATCACTCAGGGCCAGCACAGGATCACTCAATGCCACCACAGCATCAGCCAGCACCGCCACAGCGTCACTCAGCACTACCACAGCATCACTCAGCACCACCACAGCTGCACTCAGCGACACCACATCATCACTCAGGCCCAACACTGCATCACTCAACAACAACACAGGATCACTCACCACGACCACAGCATCACTCAGCACCACCACAGCATCACTCAGGGACACAACAATATCACTCAGCGCCATCACAGCATCAATCAGCACCACCATAGCATCACTCAGCACCACAACAGCATCGCTCAGGTCCACCACAGCATCACTCAGCACCACAACAGCATCAGTCAGCACCACCACATCATCACTCAGCACCACCACAGCATCACTCAGGGCCACCACAGCATCACTCTCCTTCACCACAGCATCACTCAGCACCATCACAACATCACTCAGCGCCACCACAGCATCACTCAGCAACACCACATCAAAACTCAGTAGCACCACAGCATCACTCAGTACCACCACATCATCACTATGTGCTACCACAGCATCACTGAGCACCACAACAGCATCACTGAGCACCACCACAGCATCACTATGCGCTACCACAGCATCACTCAGCAGCACCACAACATCACTCAGCACCACCACAGCATCACTCAGCACCACCACAACATCACTCAGGGGCACCACAACATCACTCAGCGCCACCACAACATCACTCAGCACAACTACAGCAACACTCAGCACCACCACAGCGTCACTCAAGCACACAACAATATCGCTCAGTGCCACAACAGCATCACTCAGCGCCACCACAGCATCACTCTATGCAACCACAGCAACACTCAGCACCACCACAGCATCACTCAGCACCACCACTGCATCACTCAGGAACACCACAGCATCACTTAGTACCACCACAGCATCACTCTGTAGCGCCACAGCAGCAATCAGCATCACCACAGCATCAGTCAGCATCACCACAGCATCACTCAGGGCCACCACAGCATCACTCGGGGCCAGCACAGGATCACTCAACGCCAACACAGCGTCACTCAGCACCACCACAGCGTCACTCAGCACCACCACAGCATCACTCAGGACCACCACAGGATCACTCAGCACCACCACAGCATCACTCAGCATCACCACAGCATCACTCAGGGACACAACAATATCACTCCGCACCACCACAGCATCAATCAGCACCACCACTGCGTCACTCTACACCACCACAGCATCACTCAGCACCACCACAGCATCACTCAGGGCCAACACTGCATCAATCAACAACAACACAGGATCACTCATCACCACCACAGCATCACTCAGCACCACCACATCATCACTCAGGGACACAACAATATCACTCAGCGCCATCACAGCATCAATCAGCACCACCACAGCGTCACTCAGCACCACCACAGCATCGCTCAGGTCCATCACAGCATCACTCAGCACCACCACAGCATCAGTCAGCACCACCACATCATCAGTCAGCACCACCACAGCATCACTCAGGGCCACCACAGCATCACTCTCCTTCACCACAGCATCACTCAGCACCACTACAATATCACTCAGGAACTCCACAGCATCACTCAGCACCTCCACAGCATCACTCAGCGCCATCACAGCATCACTCAGTAGCACCACAGCATCACTCAGTACCACCACAGCATCAGTATGCGCTACCACAGCATCACTCAGCACCACCACAGCATCACTCAGCACCACCACAACATCACTCAGCGCCACCACAACATCACTCAGCGCCACCACAGTATCACTCAACACCACCACAGCATCACTCAGCACCACCACAGCATCACTCAGCACCATCACAACATCACTCAGGGGCACCACAACATCACTCACCGCCACCACAACATCACTCAGCGCAACTACAGCAACACTCAGCACCACCACAGCGTCACTCAAGCACACAACAATATCACTCAGGGCCACAACAGCATCACTCAGCGCAACCACAGCAACTCTCAGCACCACCATAGCATCACTCAGCACCACCACAGCATCACTCAGCGACACCACATCATCACTCAGGACCAACAATGCATCACTCAACAACACCACAGGATCACTCAGCACCACCACAGCATCACTCATCACCACCACAGCATCACTCAGGGACACAACAATATCACTCAGCGCCACCACAGCATCACTCAGGGCCAGCACAGCATCGCTCAGCACCACCACATCATCACTCAGCACCACCACATCATCACTCAGCGCCACCACAGCATCACTCACCTTCACCACAACATCACTCAGCACCAACACAACATCACTCAGGAACACCACAGCATCACTCAGTACCACCACAGCATCACTCAGCAGCGTCACAGCATCAAACAGCATCACCACAGCATCAGTCAGCAGCACCACAGCATCACTCAGGGCCACCACACCAGCACTCAGGGCCAACACAGCATCACTCAGGGCCAGCACAGGATCACTCAACGCCACCACAGCATCAATCAGCACCACCACAGCGTCACTCAGCACCACCGCAGCGTCACTCAGCACCACCACAGCATCACTCAGGACTACCACAGCATCACTCAGCACCACCACAGCATCAGTCAGCACCACCACATCATCACTCAGCACTACCACAGCATCACTCAGGGCCACCACAGGATCAATCACCTTCACCACAGCATCACTCAGCACTACCACAGCATCACTCAGGAACACCACAGCATCACTCAGTAGCACCACAGCATCACTATGCGCTACCACAGCATCACTCTGCAGCGCCACAGCATCAATCAGCATCACCAGAGCATCAGTCAGCACCAACACAGCATCACTCAGGGCCACCACAGCATCACTCAGGGCCAGCACAGCATCACACAACGCCACCGCTGAATAACTCAGAGCCAGCACAGCATCACTCAACGACACCACAGCATCACTCAGTGCTTCTTACACTTTTTAATTACAACTTCTCAGCATGCTGCACAGCAGCCACACTTCTCTACAGAACAGCTTAAAAACATTAGCAAAGTCAATAGCTCTACCTAAACACTTATAAGGCCCCCCAAAGCATAGCCAATAGGTCTCGCCTTTGGGACATTATAAGTGTTTAGTTATCCAGCACAATATCCTTCATTAAACAACATCAAGTGTTGCATGGCTAATCACTTATAAGGTCCCCAAAAGCGAGACCTATTGGCTATGCCAATGCTTGTTTCCTCTTTCCATGTGTGCTGCATTCTGCAGAACACATAGAAAGCGGAACACGCCTCTCAGGATTGTTTTTGTGCAGGAAGGTGTCCGTTCCTGCACAAAAACAATCATACCTACAACACAGGCACCCTTGCAATTGGCACTAGGCTGCCGAAACAGCGCCAGCGTAGGCAGAAAGGACAGGAATGCACCGTATTGGATAAATAGGGCACATTCCCGACCTTTCCCTGTGACGCAGGGCAGTGCAGCAAGGTGACGTGCTGCCCTGCGCCACAATATGTCCGGTCAGGAAGGCCGTCAGCAGTGCCTGCCTGGGCTGAGTTAAGAGCAGACACCTGTTTGCGTTATGATGTGTTATTCTTCAAGGATCAAAGATGGTGCAGAGCGGCTCTGCCCCTGTGGTTGGCTCCAGGAGTCTGTCTTGTCTTTGATGCTCCTGCCTGCGGTTGAGAGGTCTGCGGCCCTCTCACCGGGCAGCGGCTCTGCCCCTGTGGTTGGCTCCAGGAGCCTGTCTTGTCTGTGATGCTCCTGCCTGCGGTTGAGAGGTCTGCAGCCCTCTCACCGGGCAGCGTCTCTGCCCCTGTGGGTGGCTCCAGGAGCCTGTCTTGTCTGTGATGCTCCTGCCTGCGGTCTGCAGCCCTCTCACCGGGCTCGGCCAATTCCCCTTATCAGGCCTCGGAGGGGACCGCCCGGGAGCCTGAGATAAAGGCCTGGCCTCGTCTCTGGGGCCTGGGAAGGGATGTCACTGGTGACGCTGGTCCGGGCCCCCTGTCGAGGGGTCTCATGGGGGACTGACCGCGGCTGGGGGGGCTGTGGAGGCCTGTGGGGGTGTTGAGGCGACGGAGACATGCAGAATCTTCCAAACCTGGTGCATGTCCACGGACTGCTCGAGGTGACAAGAAGACTAGGGGACACTCTCGAGAGACATCGACCCAGACATGGCAGAAACTGTCAGAGAAGACAGAGACCTTAGCCAGAGAGGAAAGAGAGTGTCAGCGATAACAGTGACCGTAACCAGAGAGGGAAGAGACTGCCAGCAAGTGCAGAGACCTTAACCAGAGAAGACAGAGACCTTAACCAGAGAGGAAAGAGAGTGTCAGCGATAACAGAGACCGTAACCAGAGAGGGAAGAGACTGCCAACAAGTGCAGAGACGTTAACCAGAGAAGACAGAGACCTTAACCAGAGAGGAAAGAGAGTATCAGCGATAACAGAGACCGTAACCAGAGAGGGCAGAGACTTTCAGAGAGGACAGAGACTGCCAGCGGGGGCAGAGACCTTAACCAGAGAGGGCAGAGAGTGCAGAGACTTTAACCAGCGAGGGAAGAGACTGCCAGCGAGTGAAGAGACCTTAACCAGAGAGGGCAGAGACTGTCAGCGAGTGCAGAGACCGTAACCAGAGAGGGTAGAGACTGCCAGAGAGTGCAGAGACCATAATCAGAGAAGACAGAGACCTTAACCAGAGAGGAAAGAGAGTGTCAGCGATCACAGAGACCATAACCAGAGACGGTAGAGACTGCCAGCGAGTGCAGAGACCTTAACCAGAGAGGGAAGAGAGTGTCAGCGATCACAGAGACCTTAACCAGAGAGGGAAGAGACTGCCAGCGAGTGAAGAGACCTTAACCAGAGAGGGAAGAGACTGCCAGCAACTGCAGAGACCTTAACCAGAGAGGGAAGAGACTGCCAGCGAGTGAAGAGACCTTAACCAGAGAGGGAAGAGACTGCCAGCGAGTGAAGAGACCTTAACCAGAGAGGGAAGAGACTGCCAGCGAGTGAAGAGACCTTAACCAGAGAGGGCAGAGACTGCCAGCAAGTGCAGAGACCTTAACCAGAGAGGGAAGAGACTGCCAGCGAGTGAAGATACCTTAATCAGAGAGGGAAGAGACTGCCAGTGAGTGAAGAGACCTTAACCAGAGAAGACAGAGACTGCCAGCAAGTGCAGAGACCTTAACCAGAGAAGACAGAGACCTTAACAAGAGAGGAAAGAGAGTGTCAGCGATCACAGTGACCGTAACCAGAGAGGGCAGAGACTGCCAGCCAGTGCAGAGACCTTAACCAGAGAAGGCAGAGACCTTAACCAGAGAGGAAAGAGAGTGTCAGCGATCACAGTGACCGTAACCAGAGAGGGCAGAGACTGCCAGCCAGTGCAGAGACCTTAACCAGAGAAGGCAGAGACCTTAACCAGAGAGGAAAGAGAGTGTCAGCGATCACCGAGACCTTAACCAGAGAGGGCAGAGACTGTCCAGCGAGTGCAGAGACCGCCCAGAGACTACAGAAATAGTGCAGAGACTGTCCAGAGACCACAGAAAGAGTGTAGAGAGAGCAGCGACAGTCCAGACACTGCGGAAACAGTGCAGAGAAAGTAGAGGCAGCCCAAAGACTTCAGAAACAGTGCAGAGAGAGCTGAGACAGTCCAGAGACCACAGAAAGAGTGTAGAGAGAGCAGAGACCAGCCAGAGACTGCAGAGACTTTATCCAGAGAGGATAGAGACTGTCAACGAGCGCAGAGACCACCCATAGACTACAAAAACAGTGTAGAGAGAACAGAGACTGTCCAGGGAGTGCAGAGACTACAGAAACAGTGCAGAGAGAACAGAGGGTGCCAGTGAGTGCAAAGACAACAGAAACTGTTGTGTAGTCCCTATAAACCTATATAGGATCTGCGCGTTTAGACAACATAGACTGTGGGATTGGTGTCCAGACTGATTCCAGACACCACCTCCGGGTATGTTTGCCTGTATACCAGCTAGCTCACAGTGCCACTAGAAACCCTTCTTACCAAGGAGAGAATAGTTCTTGGCAACCATCGTACATGACAACTCTGTCCCATCAGGGATCGTAGAAACAGTGCAATACTTTTCGCTCAGTCACTCGTGCTCACTTTGTCTCAGAGAGATACACAGAATAAACGGTGGGGACGTTTCTCAATAAGCATTTATTGAACCAGCGTCATTCTAGTGTAAAATAGGTGTGCTGAAATAACCACTAGACAGTAACAGATATAAATGATTATAAGCACCAACAGAGTAAAAGGATGGTAGATTTCTACCATTGTGCTAAAACAATGAATGCAGGCAAGTATAAAAATACATGACAGTAAAAGTGCGTACTCCTACGATGCAATCCTAACTAGATGTACCTACGTGTACCTAGCATGTATATGGGTGTAAAGCCAAGAATCCCTCTAGGATAAAGTCAACCCCATTACCTGAAGTGAGAGACTGTGGGACCCCGTCTTGGTCTCGAGATGGACACCCCGCAAGGGATGTCAGACCACTGCGAGCTGGAGTGTCTGTGTGCAGAAGCCTCAGCGTCTCGCGTCAGTGTGTCGGCATGGAAGTCCTTTTCTCCTCGGACTACCTCAGCAAGATATGGTGTATATATACCCAAAGTGGTACCCCCTGGGGATATGCCTTGCTGTGTCATGTCGTACTAGGATGACGGAAGGAATGACCCTTATACATAGTTATTATGCAGGAGATGGTAGGCCTGCTGTCCTGCTGTGATTCCAAGAATCCTCATGCATAATGAATGAGGCTTAAGCTTTTCTGAGAAAACCCCATGTCATCTTTGGACATTACCGTAACTAGGTAAAAGGTCAGTACTAAGAACCGTTATGTAGTGTAATGGTAGGGAAGGATATAGGTGAAAGGTTAGGTGACTACCTGGGCCTATATTAGGGTACCTATATGGAACATAACACCCACTCCTCTTCCGACCGGATGGCATACTAAAAATTCTACGTACGGCTAAGTGTGGTACGCAACTATTAATAAGTCCATTAAAAATAATACTTAAAAATGTAAAATTTCTAAAAACTGCTCAAAAGCAAAAACTAGTGCATGCGAGAGAAGTCTGTACTAAAGTTCGTAGATATAGTCCAAACAATGAGAGACTGAAAGCCATGCGGCTTAGCAAAGATATTTTTTGTTTAAAATGCCAAATTTCGTTGTTTTTGAAAAAAGGCAGAATTTACCCAGCACACGATGAGGCAAATGTTTATGTGTCCTGGCTGGGAGACGCAACATTACTGTTGCCTGCAATCGCAGACGACGGTCCCTGCAACACCTCGCAGATCAGGTCAATCGAACACAGATGTTCCTCCGTATTCACCACAGCCGTTGCTGGGGATGCCTGAGTGTCATCCAAGGCCTGAGTAGTTGTTGAGGAGCCGGTATCCTTCCAGACAGGAGCTGAAGCATCCTGCGGTGGCTCTAAGAATGCAGACATCAACATTGGAATACGCTGAGGACACTGCAGAATATGGGCCGTTATCGGGTCCAGTAAAGCATCAACGTATGGTGGCGCAGTTGTTGGAAGTATCAGACAAAGATCTAACACGCATTCGTGTCCTCAGAACAGGCATCAGAGGGCAGGCAGAATACAGTCGATCCAGACTGGTCTAAATGACAAGAACCAAGACTCGCTCAGTTCTCAAAGACGAGGTGTGCCCAGATGGGTTACCATGCGATCACGGTATCAGCGCTCCAAGAGTATTCATTAATGCGGCACTGTGTGCATTCTGTACTGCAAAGGTTTTAGTGCATGTGTTTAGATGTCGGTAGACTAAAACTAGACGATATGAATTGTCGTGTTTCATTACGGGAAACAAAGGATTATTCATTGGAGAGGTGCAAGTTTCAATTGCACCTTGGTATTCAAGTTGATCCAAGATCTCCATGACTTGTTTTTTCACTACTTGTTTTATTGGGTACTGTCTCTGTGGAGTTGGAGTAGTTTTTACTGGGATTACATGGTGTGGTGACTCAGCATCTCACCCAACATGGTTGCGATATAGGGCCGAAGCTAGGGCTACCGCCACTCCCGCGCGTATGTGTTTTAAGTAAATTGGAACGTGGTCGGAAAAAGATGGCAAAATTACAGTTTCTCCCTTTGGGCAATCCATAACAATTTCAGGCAGCCAATCATGTTCAGCTAGAAGTATGTCATAGCCATAAGTCAAGTTCTCCCAAAAGAGACCTTTTACTTTCCTGGGTTTGTCCCCCTCCATTTGGAGTGTTATCTCATGTAACCTATGTGGGACACTTACCCTCGTATCAGGTGTTTCCACCGTGATGTGCTCATTCAACTCCGCGGTCACCAGAAATTCCATCAGGTTCTGGCGAGCTATTGTTACTTCTGCTGTGCTGTCTAGCATCGTCAGAGCCCATTCCCCGTTCAGAAGTTGAGTCCTCAGAATTCTGGGCATGTCTAACTTTGAGACCTGCTACTTTCTTCTTTTTAAATTGAGGTTTAGATTGTGGCTTGTCTTCTTTTTTAGAAGTGTAGCTCGAAGCGTGTGGAGTGTCTCTGGAATTTGTACGCTCTTCCTGTCTGTGTTCTGACCGTCCTTCTCTCTCAGAGTTTCTTGGTGAACCCTGAAAGGAATGAGAGGAACGTGTATCAATATCCTGATACCTGTCAGGTTTTTTAATGTTATCTCTATTCCTGAGATTTTATCTCCTTTCAGAGTACTCCTGCTGAGGAGACCCACTCCTAGATAGAGATCTATTTTCTCTAATCTTTTTGTTTTTGTTGTTATTATCCCATTTCTTTTTAGAAGGATCAGGTGCTTGCTTGGTGTTATCCTTCTCAGGACCACCCATGAGTTGAGGTTTTGTTGCTCTAGCTCCCAAACTATCTCTACCTAATTCAGCATAGGTGTCTGTGATCATTTTAGGTAATTCACATTCCTGTTGTAAAGGAGAGAAATCCCTCAGGCGTTGGCGTATTGCCACTGCTGCTGCCTCCCCTTTTATATTTGCTAATATTATAGCTGATACCTGGGCAAAATTTCCTAACAATTTCATCCCTAAGTTCAGAGCAGGTTCTGCTCCATACTCAGTCTGTATCTGTCGTAATACGTCTGGTATTACTGCTAATGACGGGATACCATGAGTTCTGGTATATATGGCAGCAAATACTGTACCCCAAGTGGTACAGTCCTCTATCTGGGGAGCTATCCCCATTGGCAAGCAGATTCTTAGCATTCTGTGTTTTTCTTGAGGGCTTGTGTGTGGAAATACTGCCTCCAGCTGTGTTATTTTTTGAGCTATCCAGAATGGCATTTGCTCACGTTTAGTGGGCATTTTACCCATAACTGTGTATAGCGTTTGTGGTGTAATTTTAGTTGTAGAACTCTAAACTTGATTTGTTTGTGTAGCTCTTGTTGGCTGAAGTGTGAGTGTTCTCATCACAAATTGTGTCAAGGGTCTGTAAAGTTTTATTATTTCTTTGTGAAGTGTAACTCTGCTACTGGCATTGTATCAATGTCTGGATGCGGTGTGTAAGCCGCAAAGACAGGCCAAGTGGCCCTGTCTCTTCCGAGCGGACCTAGCCTTACTTTGTCTCTTGTATAGGGGAGGGCGCCTTTAAACCAGTTTATATATATGCTCCTGGTAGGTGAGCGGAACTTCAATGTCCTCATATGGACAGTATTCATTTGGTGTTTGATCCTCAGTGTAAGAATGAAATGTATTTGATTGTACATCTGCTTGTGGAATTTAACCCATGAATAGAATACCTCTGTTCTATATGATTCGTGAGCCTCAATCACGAAGGTTACTGCCCCACCCCTAGCTGTGACTCCGTAGTCTGTTAGCTTTTGAGTAAGGGCATTTCAGACATTTTCTGAAATGTTAATTTCACCTTCCTCTTCCTCGTCCCTGACTATAGCAGGCTGTGTTCGCACAGCAGCATCTTCGTCAGCCATTGTTTTGAAGAAGGAAAACATTTAAAGGAAACTGGGATAAAGGTTTTATGCACAATAGGAATTGTTTGTCCTTCAAGCTTGATAAACCTACAGCCCATACATAGGATATGCCTACTCAGCTGTAGCAGATAGTTCCCTTACCACTCCAGACATCTCTGGGAAAATGTGAGTAGGGGTCTCTGAGAATAGCACGACTGAACTACTCAGATTTTACTGTTAAATAAGTACCAAACCAGCGTTGGCGGCGCCATGTCGTGTAGTTCCTATAAACCTATATAGGATCTGCGCGTTTAGACAACATATACTGTAGGATTGGAGTCAGACTGATTCTGGACACCCCTACCGAATACGTCAGCCTGTATACCAGCTAACTCACAGTACCACTAGAAACCCCTCTTACCAAGGAGAGAATAGTTCTTGGCAACTATCGAACATGACAACCCTGATCCCTCAGGATCGTGGAAACAGTGTACTACTTTTCGCTCAGTCACTCGTGCTCACTTCGTCTCAGAGAGATACGGGCACGTTTTCAATAAGCATTTATTGAACCAGCGTCATTCTAGTGTAAAATAGGTGTGCTGAAACAACCACTAGACAGTAACAGATATAAATGATTATAAGCACTAACAGAGTAAAAGGATGGTAGATTTCTACCATCGTGCTAAAACAATGAATACAGGCAAGTATATAAAATACATGACAGTAAAAGTGCGTACTTCTACGATGCAATCCTAACTAGATGTACCTACGTGTACCTAGCATGTATATGGGTGTAAAGCCAAGAATCCCTCTAGGATAAAGTCAACCCCATCACCTGAAGTGAGAGACTGCGGGACCCCGTCTTGGTCTCGAGATGGACACCCCGCAAGGGATGTCAGACCACTGCGAGCTGGAGTGTCTGCGTGCATAAGCCTCAGCATCTCGCGTCAGTGTGTCGGCATGGAAGTCCTTTTCTCCTCTCTCTACCTCAGCAAGATATGGTGTATATATACCCAAAGTGGTACCCCCTGGGGATATGCCTTGCTGTGTCATGTCAGACTAGGATGACGGAAGGAATGACCCGTATACATAGTTATTATGCAGGAGATGGTAGGCCTGCTGTCCTGCTGTGATTCCAAGAATCCTCATGCATAATGAATGAGGCTTAAGATTTTCGGAAAAAAAACCCTGTCATATTTGGACATTACCGTAACTAGGCAAAAGGTCAGTACTAAGAACCGTTATGTAGTGTAATGGTAGGGAAGGATATAGGTGAAAGGTTAGGTGACTACCTGGGTCTATATTAAGGTACCTATATGGAACATAACAAAACAGTGCAGAGAGAGCAGAAGCTGTCCAGAGAGTTCAGAGACTTTAACCAGAGAGGACAGAGAGTGTCATTTACAACAATGTGGCGCTTACCTGACAGCCCGCGCTACCCGCTTCGCAGACACGTTAGGGACCCATCTCCGTGGACCCTACCTTTTCAGCCTGTGATATGAATTCCCACTGGAGAGATGAGGTAGAGCCTAGGAGAAGGGCCTGGTTGGACATTGTCTTTGGTCCCTCAGGATAGTTGTCAAACCTTTAAAAACTAGGATAGGACTGTGAGTTTGTCCACTAATATTCGGGTTTGCTCACCCTTGGTGTGATGTCACGTAATATGGCCAGGTATCGCCGAGCTCCAGCCCTTCCCAAGTGGAGTGACCAGAAACCACCCACCTGCCCTCCAGCATCCCCTACTGCGACAGACAGCACAAAACATCAATTTGAACTTTTTTGGGATAGGGGACGTCAGCCCCCCGGCCGTATTTATTATGACAAAATAAAAATCACAAAACATTAAAATTTGCATTCAATATCATTTTTCAGAATTATACGCAGAAACACCATAAGCAGATACATGGTTTACAATTTTTTGATTGATGGCTCACCTTAACATAGACTCTAATACATGGCCATTCCTAACCATATCTAACATTGTCCCTGCGTATCCAGCTTTGAGCCTACGACTGAGATCATGACTGGTCAACCTGTGAGGGCCCCTCCCTGGGGGGGAGAGGCCCACCCCCTGGGAGTACCTTCCCATAGTTACTTGTGCAGGAGGGCCATCTGCCCGCCAGGTTACCTACCTCGGACACCCCCATACATCCCCTGGGAATACCTTCCCATAGTAACTTGTGCAGGAGGGCCATCTGCCTGCCAGGTTACATACCTCGGGCACCCCCATACACCCTCATTATCCCTCCAGGGGCCTGTGCTAGCTTGGCGCCCAAGCGCCCGTGCGGGGATTGGCTGTAAAGGCCTATTGGCAGCGAGCACTCCCACACCCCCGCACCCTCTAGCCAACTTGCTGCAAGCACCCCCTGGAGGGCCCCGTGAGAACGCTGTCCCGCCTATCCCAAGTAAAAAGGATGCTCTCTATGGACCCGAAGTGTCCCACCAATCAGACCTCACCCACCACAGGCCAGCATAGTCCAACTATCTGCCCCCCCCCCACAAGATGAGGTCATGTCCAGATGGCCAAGTGTAATAACCCTGTGAGGACA
Source organism: Calotriton arnoldi (assembly GCA_963921515.1). Taxonomy (NCBI): domain Eukaryota; kingdom Metazoa; phylum Chordata; class Amphibia; order Caudata; family Salamandridae; genus Calotriton; species Calotriton arnoldi. Next base: position 2,795,488 of record CAWUFW010001130.1, on the reverse strand, counting down.
TTCTCGAGAAATCCCGTTTAGAGAGGTGGACCCCACCCTGGGCCAAATAAGAGGGGTACTCCCCTTGGACGGACCCATGCAGGGTAGCCTATCATTTTCTAATAGAACAACACCTCACCCAGTGATTGGTGGCCCTGACTGACCCGATCCTCTCAATTATCCCCTCGCGATGGAGTGGGATAAAGCAATGACTGATCGTTGGAGTTTCTGAGCTAACCAGCCCATACCTGATGATCGACAGCTCAAAATTCGGACCTGGCTAGATGGCCCAACATGTTGCACCGATATGTAAAGAACTATTCATGGTCCTGACAGACTCACCCCCTTTCCATTGTAACCTCAGGGTGAAGCGGACCAAGCGATGACTGAGTGCGGGAGTTGGAGCTAAACAACCCATTTCTGTGATCAGTGACTCAAAAAACTCCCTCTTGGTTAGTTGGACCAAAATATTGTCACCCAGATGCAAAGAATTATTTATGTTACTGCTGCTGATGACTCCTAGCCGTACATGAAACTCTTTGCTCCGCAGGGATCTGCACAGCCACTGGCCAGAGTCTACACCACTGTGCTATAGCTCCTAGCTTACCACCATGACCCATGGGGACGGACACCCCCTGCGTAACCATGTTTCAAGCATGCTCCTCGAATGTACCAAGTGTAGGCCCCCTTTGCCCATGGAACAACATGGTAGCCCGGTAACATGCTGGACTTGCTTTACCTATGCAAGCCTTAAGCATGCCCTATTACCTATGGATCTGGCAAGAGACTTGGCTCCCCAGGCTTCCCCCTGCGTTACATGACAGGACAAAACAAAACATCATCACAGGACAGGAAAAAACATCGCCGGATGCCGCCCCACCTGCTCGCAATGTGGCGTCTGCCCTCTGGTCCTCTATGATCCAAGCACACAGTAGAGGCAGAAGAAAACATTGCATGCTCGCGAACGAGCAGCCCAATATCAGCACCACTGTACCTGTGGTGACAGGAAACAGAAACACTCCAGCGTCCCAGCTGAAGCACCGCGTATCCTGCCCTTCACCTGCGTTGACAGGGAAATATTGTAAAGATGAAAATTAAATGGCAGAACACGCTCAATTTTACAATAATGCTTACAAGAATCGGACAGTCCCAGTCCCTCCTTTGACTGACTGCCCCGCCACCCATTTTTCCTGCCGTCCCGGGGACTGAATCCAACCAACAAATGAATGGCACAATATAATCCCTAGGTCCAGCCTGTTGCCGCCAAGGTTTACTGTTGGAAAACATTTTAGTGGCATCCTGACCTCAAAAGCCATGCTTATAGTGCCTAGCTGCCATCTGCTAAACACTACCAATATCCTTCCTGCCACCTTGCCAACAAGGCTCTCCTACTCTTCACGCCCCTTAGCGAGCCAAGGGAGAAAGCTCCCTTAAGCTGACAAACTTCAAAAAGGTTGGCTGTGATCACCACAAGTTTCATTTATCTATCAGGAGTAGGACACCATTCATGACCCCTGTGTACATTGACAAACATGCCTGCCAAGACCAGAGCAGAATCATGCGGTCAATGAGCCAGATAGTCCTTCCGGGAAGGATGGCAGGAGCAGGAATCAAACTGTGGGACAGCAATATTACTACAGCTGCGGTTAAGATGAGAGGTAGGGGACAAAAACGCTAGACCGCATCGCAGCAGCAAGTAAGCCATGCAAGCCAACTGGTGACCCCCCTTCAGTTGGAATCAGACTGCTAAACAGGGCAGAACAGATTTTATTACCCACCTACTAAAGTTGACCCCTCGCAACAATCCATGAGGGTCATGCAGCAGTCTGTGGAATCGGACTACTGTTTGCAGAATGATTTCTCATTATTGCAACTGCAGCTATCCATTATATTAAGCCTTGACTTTCACACTTCCCACTTCAGACTCTGTAACTTCACATACCAGCACTCTTAATTAGAGGGGCTATGGTCCCATAGACTTGCTTCTTCTTCAGGTTGACGACGGAACTTCTACCGACATGTATGACTCATTGTAGGAAACCTATTCCTCCTCACTCTAAAAGCGACCTCCCTCAATCATGGCCAGCCCCGAAAAGGAATGGAGAGAAACATATATAAGACTCTTTAGCCATGTGAATGTTGTTTTGCTTCTCTAGTGACAAAAGAAACAATATCATGTTCTGACCCTACTTGGTTGATCCAAATAATATATCCCTCTTGGTCAATTCAAATAATATACCTAACATTGTGGCAGAAACTCTCAATGGATGGGAAATCTGTATTATAGAATGTAATGTTGTGTATAAAAGGATGGATAAATATATATAAATCATCAATGTACCTATAAGCACAAATTACAGTCTCTTACTTATTATCTGAGGAGTTATGGAAACGCCAGATATGGCATGAATGAATGAATGAATGAATGGTATATCTAGAATTTATAAACTAAAGATGTGGATTTAGAACACGATTCTACTTTCAGCTCATTGTGTACAAACATGTAACTATTGAAAATTAATTTATAACAATTTTGTATTAATAAATGTCTTGGAAGATAAATTATACATCTGGTTGTATTTATATCTTTTTAGGAATCTTTGAAAGTCCACTTGTCTAATAGGTTCCTAAGTGTTTTTCTGCACAATTTGAGAAACATATATGCCCCTATAGGTGCAAGGGGCTCAACATGGAGGAAAACCATCAGCGAAGGCCCTTAAGAGATCGAACGCTGCCTCCCTGACAACCGAGTGAGGACGGGACCTCTTTCCCACTCCTTCTCACTTGGGTTTACTGAACTGAACATTAGGTAACTCTAGATGGTCGATGCCAAGGAAAGCACTTGCAGTGCAGTGTTCTCGTGGTTAGCAATAAACTGAAGATAATGACCTGGTCCTGGGCATTTTATGAAACCACATAGGGCTCCCCCATGTCCTGGGTTGGAAGTAGTTAAAGGAGAACTTATCCAGTATCAGATGCATGGGTGCCCACAGACAGATTTTGTGCCAACTTGGGAAGCACGAGGAAATGATCCGCTTGGATTCATCAGCAATTTCTCAGTGCACAAAAATGTCAGCCTCCGGTGATTGCTCCCTCCAAGCCACCCCGAGTATTTCCAAAGCCATCCCCTATTTATCCCTTGACTGGATGAAACCCACACATGCACAGCAAGCATCATGTTTAGGGTACCCAGTACAAACCAGGAGCTCAGGGGAGTAAAACAAGCCCACAAGCAATCACACTACAAAAAATGTAGAGGGAATCCTCTTGGGCAGGACCTCTCCTGGCCTACAGTCAACTCTTGAACTCCCTCTGTGGTTGTGTTTGGCACCCCTTTGCTCTGAAGCACTCACATTTCACATCATTCCCACCCTGAGATTCCTAACGCTGCTGCCATGTTAAGGTAATGCCACTTTAAACATAGCTCTGTTAACCACAGATGGACACCTCTCAGTAATGTTCAGGAATCACATAGGACCCGGAACCCCCGATAGGACCGGATCCCAACACTACCCAAACGAGTTACCAACAAGACACGAGATAGGCTTAGTTTGCGGATCATTCTATTCAACATTAGCATAGCAAAGTTTGTGCAAATGTGATAAATTCAATACAATACGAGAAAAAGGTGCAATAAAATCATAAAATTATATGTACCCTAATCATAGACAAAGTAACAAAATCATGTGCAAAACAAACTATAAACACAATACCTCCGTGTGAAAAATTGAAGAACAATACCTTGAAGCCCCCTACCGCCCCAAGGGGTCATCTCGCAATCCTGAACACCATTGGACCACACAAGGTGCAACCACCTGCATCCGTGAGGGGCGGTCCCATGCCCCTGTATCCTTGTCCTCTCAATGGGCACCGCCCCCGAACACCAAGCTCCCCAGGGGCTGCGACAAAGGTGGGCAGGAGCAGGGCACCCTGTGCCGACCCCGTGATCTAACTGTGCGCCCTAGCCCGCAAGCTGGTGTACATCTTCTAGTTGGCCCAGGACTGCCTAACCTTTCCCACTTGATACTGTACTAAGGGGGGGGGTCTGTTTCTGAAGGACCCTCCCCCTCCTGCTAACTGGGGGGTGACTTATGTATTCTAGACCCTTTTGACCCCTACTAAGCCTAAAATTATGGTCGGTGGGAGGGAGAAGCTGCCGCTCCGGTCCGCTCCGTCGCCGGGATGGCCAGGTAAAAAAAATGGCCAAGGCCAAAGGGCAAGGGGTCTTTCTACCCCGCCCTGGCCACCCCGGCGGCGGCGCCCAGCAGTGATGCGCTTCCAGACACCCGCCAATCTAGTGGCGCAGTGCCGGAAGGCGTGAAGGCCGGATCCGGTTCAGGCCGCCCATGGCCGGCACTCCGCCGGATCGCGCGATTCCCGGTCCCCGGGGGCCCGGATCCTAAGCGTCACGTCCACTCCCCCATTCGGGGGGTGGACACTCTGTCCATAGGACCCGGAACCCCCGATAGGACCGGACCCCAACACTACCCAAACGAGTTACCAACAAGACACGAGTTAGGCTTAGTTTGTGGATCATTTTATTCAACAATAGCATAGCAAAGTTGGTGCAAATGTGATAAATTCAACACAATACAAGAAAAAGGTGCAATAAAATTATATGTATGCTAATCATAGACAAAGTGACAAAATCATATGCAAAACAAACTATAAACACAATACCTCCGTGTGAAAAATTGAAGAACAATACCTTGAAGCCCCCTACCGCCCCAAGGAATCACCTCGCAATCCTGAACACCATTGGACCACACAAGGTGCAACCACCTGCATCCGCGAGGGGCGGTCCTATGCCCCTGTACTCTTGTCCTCTCAATGGGCACCGCCCCCTGAAAACCAAGCTCCCCAGGGGCTGCGACAAAGGTGGGCAGGAGCATGGCACCCCGTGCCAACCCCGTGATCTAACTGTGCGCCCTAGCCCGCAAGCTGGTGTACATTCTCTGGTTGGCCCAGGACTGCTGAACCTTACCCCTTTGTACTGTCCTGAGGGGGGGGACTGTTTCTGAAGGACCCTCCCCCCCTGCTAACTGGAGGGTGACTTATGTATTCTAGACCCCGCCGCAAGGGCAACCAGGGGCCCCAGGTCCTTCGCCCTCCCCACCACAGAACATCTATTGAGCAAATGCCCAAATGTCCCTGATGAAGACATCTGTCCCTGCGTCCGAAAGATGAACACCATCCTCGTGGAACCTGTCACCACCCCTTAGGACTTGTGTGGTATATTCCAAAGGCGACCTGGACCCGGGCACAGCCTAGACATTTCAGAGTTCAAATGCCTCACTGACACATTTATCGTCCTGGACTTTATGTTCTTCCCCCAGTTCCGGCGTGGCACCATGTGGGACCATGCAATAGCAGCCTCAGGAAAGGCTCTACCTAATTGCGCAAACGCCAACAAAATGGCCTCCCTGAGGCCTTTACGGCCTAACTTCACCAAATTGTTACCTCCAAGGTGGACCACGATGAGGTCCGGAGACTGGAGTCCCTCGCAACCCCTAGCCACCTGAATTAACCGCTGCAGCTGTGAGATGTGCAGACACCCGATCCCACACAAACTAAATGCCACGTCACGCAGGGCAAAAGGATTCGGTCCACGGAGCAGTTGCAACCTGTAGGCCGCCCGACGAACAAATGAGTGGCCGATCACCCACACGACCTTGGATGGCATCCTAATAAAAAGGGAAAGACAAAACACAAATGAATATGCATAGACCGGGCACAAAAACCACGCACCAGTTTTTATTGCAAGTCAGGGCAAATTAACGCTTGTAAGATTTTGAGGACCAATGGCCCAATCTTTTTACAGCTGACATTCCCGCTCCGGCCGCCTCTGTCGTGGCACCTATTCTAAAGGAGTGGGACGAATAACCTTCCGGATTGATGCCAGCCTCTCGTAGGGCAACCGACAACACTGCCATGAATTGGTATTTGGAGAGGGCGTCCCCATTCAAGTGGAGGAGCAGGGCAGAAGACTGTCCGCAGGGGCGAATAGCCAAATAGGACCCCATCCGCAACTTTATGGTCAAGCTGTCCCCGCCCAAATGCACGTCCGACCATTGAAGACCCCCTGTGAAATCATTACGTGCAGATCCTACCAGTTCGCCAACCCGGAATGCGCCATAAAAGGCCACGGTGAATGCTGAGGCAAAGAGTGTTGTTTCATAAGGGGACTCACAAACTTTATGGAGGACGGCTAACAGATGACCTAGCAACTGTGCGTTAAGGGGGCACCTTGTGTCAACCCCTGAACCCTCTATTCTGGCCCACCCAGCCAGCGCCTTCTGGATGAGGAAAGAGTTCGGCAAGTTAGCTACACCCTGAATTTTGGCGAAAAACCGAATGGCGGACAAGTGGGCCCGAGCACAGGATCCAGTCCTGCCCTGCCTCCTTAATTCGCCTCAAAATAGACGTATGGCGCCCTGGTCAAATGATAGAGGGACATTTTGTGCCCGTAAGAAAGACCTATAGCTTGCAAAACACTTCTCGAAAGACCCCCTTGTGCGCTTTGCAAGGGAGGCTGCAACTAAATCCGATAAGGTGGGACACCAATCCTCCACAGATATGAAGGGAGCTCTGTCATCTCCTCTGCAGCCTGCGGGTGAAAACAACTAAATTTCTGTAATTTGGATTGGGATAAGGCATCGGCAGCATTGTTACGAATGCCAGGTACATGCTTGGCTTGGAAGGAAATGTTAGATTTTAGACACACTAAAATCAGATGCTTCAATAATCGCAGCACACTTTGGCAGGACTCCCCTTATCTATTAATCGCTTCGACCACTGCCATATTATCTGACCAAAAGATAACACTCCTATTCCTGAGTGCCTCCCTCGAAATGGTTACAGCCATTATGATGGGAAAGAGCTCCAGAAAGGCGACATTCCTTGTGGTGCCACTGTCGTGCCAGGCCTTGGGCCACTTGCCCCTACACCATTCGGAGCCTAAAATTGCCCCAGAGCCAATGCTGCCAGCAGCATCCCTAAAAAGGCCCAACGCGGGATTAGTAATCGGGTGAGAGGGCCACAACACAGAGCCATTAAATTGCTGCAAGAAGGCCCCGCAAATCTTTAGGTCCTCCCTAACTTCACCAGATAGCCGGGTATGATGGTGCCTGTGAGAAGTTGGCCTGGTATATGATGTCCACTAATTAAAGTGGGCACCTTGCACCAGTCCAAACAACCCTTATGGTGATTTAAGAGGTCAAATATAACCTTAGAAAGCTATCCAAGTGGTAGCTGTGGAGAGCAGCCTTCAGGCTTAGTCTTGAAGGAATGTTAAGCAGCTTGTGTTACCAGAATGCAACCTTATAGTATTGGTTAAATGAAAGGAGAACCACACAGTAGTTATAACAATATGTATTTATTATTATAACACACCTTAAATACCTCACAGTATCTGCTACACGCAGATAAACACAAAGCACACAATACTGTAGCACAGAAACACTCGTAAGTAGCACTAATACACAGTGGGCTCCAGGGGGAGACCAAACCATATACTAAAATAGTGGTATAAGAACCACGACTCGAGTCAAGACAGTTTCTAGAGGTTGTAGAATCGCTGGGACCCCAAGGAACCACCCAAGGTGAGTAAGTAGGGACCCCACGGAGGACGGGTGCAGTGTGAGAACACGACCGCGTGCTACGTACAATTCAATGGGAGAGTCGCAGTTGCAGTTTTACTGTTTAAGGACCCTTCCCAGTGGATTATGAAGAAACCCTTTGGAATCTAGAAGATTGGAGAGCCACCCCACCCGTGGATACCGAAGTACCAGAGTTACTTATCCCAGGGAAGCCGGGTGCATAGGGCTGAAGTGGCGTTGGAAACCGCCGTCGTTCTCAATGGGAGTCTTCAAAGAAATGCCACTGCTGAAAAGAAGAAAAGTGTCCGGTGGAACCCACAAGTGGATTCTTGAAGGAAGGAACCTGAAAGTAGAGGGAACAGAGTCTGGGTCACTCAGGAGTGACCAGGGGCTCGGTAGAGGAATGCCTACCGATGTCGGGTGCTTCAGGTGTGATGATGGAGACCTTGACTCTACAGCTGCAGGGACCAGGAGACGTCGAGAACGACCAGGAGCCGGATACGAGCTGTCCCACGAAGGATGTTGAGTGCTGAGGGGTCGGTGTCCGGCGGGAGCACCAACAAGCCTTGGCAGCGGCAACCCACGAAGAAGGTCAAAGAAGGTTACGGTCTGGCCCAGCAAGGACCAGGGGACTCACCACAGCAAGGGGAGTCAGGGCAGGCCTGGAGCAATCAGGGGAGCCCAAGTAAAGCGGTGTTGTCCCTCAAATGGACCCACAGGCCGACGGCGGAGTCGCAAGGGGACCTCTTAGCAGTTTCACAAAGTACAGCTTGCAGGGCACAGAGTGCGAGGAGGCCAAAGTCCTTTGTACGAAATGTGTGCAGAGGTTGGGGCTATCGATAGCCCAATGCATGAAGTTGGGGACACCAACAAGCATATGCACTTGCAAAAGTACGCAGTGCACAGGGGTTCAGGTTATGCGGTCTCCACGAGGGAAACTGGCCTCAAACTCGGCGAGAGGGCAGCTCGACCTCAAGGAACGTAGGAACCCACCTCCTCTGTTGCTGGAGCCTTCGGAGTTCGCAGGAGCTCAGGATCAGCAGACCGGTCAGTTGCGTTACGGTGCCTGCGAATGCAGGGAAGTGACTCCTTCACTCCAAGGGAGATAACTTCAGTTGTCCTTGATGCTCCACAGGTCCTGCATGGAGTCTGTATGGTGCACGGGCACAGACGATGCTTTGGACGGAGAGGGAGACGAAATCGGGCCCAGTCGAAGTCCAGCGAAGTCCAGAGTATCCAGACTGTCGAAGGTCAGTGGTTTCAAGTTCAGAATCTTGTCCACGTCGAATCTAGGGTCCTACAGTCAGGTAAGCCCTTATGTACCCACGGGAGAGGGTTGGACAGATTCAAAGGACCCTCCCCGGGGAGGGTCAGGACGGGGGGGGGGGAGTTACTCCTATGTCCTTTATCCAGTTTCGTGCCAGAGCAGGAGCCAACGGCTCCCAGGACTGGTTTGAACTGGACTATGCACAGGGACACCAAATGTGCCCCTCGTGCAGACTTTCAGGCACTTTCGTAGTGCACCCACCCAGCCCCAATACACTAAATCCTGTCTGGGAGGTGGTCACACCTCCCTGTGACAGGATGCTTATTCTGCTGCCTTCCTCTGCTCGAGCTTAGCTCAGCAGCAGGAGGGCAAAAATGTGACTCTGGTCGGCAGAAACCATTTTGTGCTGTCCGGGTCGAGAAGGCTGGTACCGGGAAGACCAGGGACCCACAAAGCTTGCTTCTCAGGGTTGGAATCATACCTCCCACACCTGTTACTGGTGTGGAGGTATGATTCCAAGGTGTTTGATACCAAACACGACATGGTTTGTTGCAGCCGTTTTCGAGATAGCATTTTACGCGAGCATATAATGCACCTCTACATATATGTCTGGCTGCGTCACCGACAACCCGGGAGAATGGTCCCCGAAGGCTGCAGGGGTGCTCTGCTCATGCAGGGGCACCCTCTCACATAAAACCCAGCACCCTGCCTTCAGGACTGTCAAGGCCTGCTATAGGGGTGACTTATAGGTTTTAAGTGTAGTGACCTATAGATATAGTAAACCTATATCTAAAGTAAGTGGTGCATGCACCATCTTACACAGACTGCAATGGCAGACCTGTAGTTCCATTTTGCATGGCCTCTCATGGGAGGCATAATACATGCTTCAGCCCATGGGAGGCCTCTGGGGTACCTAGGCCGTGGGTACATGTGTACCATATACTAGGGACTGACAAGGGTACCCCAGTATCCAATCTAGAGTGTACCTAAGTACATGGCATAACATTTTAGGGAGAAAGCAGATAGACTGGGGTCCTGATTAGCAGGATCCCAGTCAGAGCGGTCAAAAACAGTGTAACATCAAGCAAAAAGTGGGGGTAACCATAAGAAGCAGATCCTACTTTCCTACAGTGCCGCTCCTTAAGGCTAGACATGGACCTGGCAATGGACCGTGAGAAGGCACGCGCCATCCGAATAATCCGTAGCGCGAAATTCAGTTGTCCCACCAGCACCTGCAATTGATGGAGTGTCACTTTTTTGGATGTCAGCACAGTGTCAATGGTCTGCCGGAAGGCCTGAACTTTCTCCGCTGCCACGGTGTCAATCTCAATCCCCAGGAATGTGAGGCAAGTTGAAGGACCAACGGTCTTATCTGGTGCAATGGGCACCCCGAATTCCTCAAACAAGGAAGTCAGGGTATCCAGTGCCCTAGCGCACGCGTCAGACCCCGGGGGCCCCAGGACCAAAAAGTTATCTAAGTAAGTGATTATGTCCCCGTGGCCTGTAGCTGAGGTAAATATCCATTGCAACAGGGAACTAAATTGTTCAAAATAGGTGCAAGACATGCTACAACCCATTGGCATACATTTATCATGGTAAAAGGCACCCCCCAATTGAAACCCCAGAAGGTGGTAATCATCGGCGTGGACCGGAAGGCGTCGGAAAGCAGACTCTGTCTGTTTTCACCAAAAGTGCTCCCCTGCCTAATTTGCGCAAGATTTCCAGGGCTTGGTCAAGAGACGCATATCTGACTGAACACAACCGAGGATCGATGGCCTCATTCACTGAGGAGCCTTTGGGTGAAGATAAATTGTGAATTAATCTGAACTGACCCTGTTCATTTTGGGGCACAACTCCCAATGGGGAACAAACAAAGTTCATTAAAGGAGGGGTAGGGAAAGGACCCGCTATCCTGCCTAACAAGGCCTCTTTCTCAATCTTTTTGAGCACCACCTCACGGTGTGCGTGGGCAGACACTAAGCTGGTGCAGTGCGGTATTGGGCTACTGAGGAGACAAGTATCCTGAAACCTGAAGAAAAACCCAAATAGAGTAACCTTGCTGTGTCGCAGCTCGGATATGCATTTAACCATGGGATCAATTTAAAAATGTCAACAGGGGCGGGCAGCACAGTACTAACTGGAGGATTTGGCTCCCTCCCTCCCCTTAACTCTGGATTTCTTATTACACTTAAACTCTGGGTGGGACGAGTGACCACAGAAGGAGCAGCTGTGCTTATACTTGCAGGATCCTGGAGGGCGCGTGCAAACCTTCCTGTTAAAGGCCCAACAGGAGCCCTTTCTCTCGCCTGTCTGTTGCTGATGAAAAGGTGTTTTAAAAGGGGCCTTATTATTGACACTCTCTAGCCAAACTGTAGTAACCACGCTGACCCAGTGGGTGAAAAGCTGGTTATTTATTGGCTACACGGACGGCAGAGCAAAGATGACCAGCTCTGCCAACAGCTCTCAGAGCATTCAATCTCTACATTCTGTTGCCAAGACATATACATTCTAAAGGCAAATACATCATAAGACATGTTTAAAGAAGCAGTACATGAGATGCATCACAACATATCTTCTCCTCCTCCAAACGAAAAACAAAACAAAAACAAACAAAAAAAAACTAAGGCAAGAAAACTTACAACCTGTATCTAGAAGGTCTAACAATGTTTCTAGAGCTTTTCCTGTAACATGTTGGCTCAGAACCACAGGGAAGGACTTCCGCTGAACCTGAAATGGCATTTTTAGTTTGAACCTTGACCACCCTATTAAGGTTCCACCAATGACCACCATCAACTTTTACAGCATTACCAAGAATCTTCCAAACTTTGACTGGTTCACTGAATTTGCTGTTCCCTTTCTTAGAATGAACAGCTGTTTTGATCTTAATCATGTCTCCCACATTAAGTGCCACTAGTTTAGCACCTTTCCGTGAGTCAAAATATTCCTTCTGTTTCGCTTGAGAAACTAACATGTTTTCACTTGCCAAGGACATGAGATGAGCAACATCAGATTCAGACCTAACCCACTTACTCATCCAGGCAGGTCTAAAACTGGTGTTAGGCTTACGTCCCCGCAGAAGCTCAAAAGGTGAAATCTTAGTAGAAGAGTGTGGCGTAGTTCTATAGAACCACACCATTGTGTTAAGGGACTTGCAGATATCATGACCAACAGCTCTAGCCCACTTAATACACTCCCCCACCACCCGATTCATGCGCTCAACCAAACCATTGGTTTGTGGGTGGTAAAGGGAGCTCTTATGGTGTTTGACACCAGACTCCACAAGAAAAGCTTCAAATTCCGTGCTGACAAATTGTTTTCCGTTGTCTGAGACGAGCGTCTCAGGAACACCCTCTCTCATCCACACCTCTTTGAGAAATTCCACAACCGTTTTTGTGTTAGCCTCTTTCACCATCTTCACTTCTGGCCATTTCGATGTATAATCCATGAGAACCAAGATGAACCGACAACCCCCAGGAAGAACTTCGTACGGCCCCATGACATCAATGCCTAGTTTCATCCAAGGACCATTTGGACACTCAATAGGGATCAAAGGGGGAACAGACACTTTCAAGCTTTTGTCAGCCGCACCACAGACACAACAATTAGCAACCACCAGATCAATGTCGGCGTCCATACTTGGCCACCAATATGTTTCCCGGATGCGCCGTTTGGTGAGAGTACAGCCGAGATGCCCTTCATGAGCCCTTTCCATGATAATTTTTCGGAAAACGTTAGGAGGTACAAACTTGTCCCCCTCAGCAATAAACCATCTTCTATGGATAACTCATCCTCAACTTTCCAGAAAGGTTGGAGAGAGGTAGCAAGAGCCTTTTCCCTTGGCCACCCATTTCTGACATAAGTAAAAACTTCACGAATCACACCGTCAGATTCCAATGCCTGGACCCAATCAGCCTCCGAACCGAGATCAAGGTCAGGAAGGTCTAACACAGCAACCAAACAGTCATCACAGTCCTCATTAGAAAAATCATCTAGATTGACTTCATCATGTTCATTCACCTTGATGGGGAAGCGTGAAAGGAAATCTGCCCGACCATTTTTTCCACCAGAAATGTGTTCCACTCTGAACTGATACTGTAAGAGTTTCGTCACCATGCGCATAATTCTCGGGGAACAGCACTTACTCACACTTCCCCCAAAATGTTTACGAGTGGCTTATGATCCGTTAGGAGCAGAAACCACTTCCCCCAGATGTAAGGTCGAAACTTTTCTATCGCCCAGGAACAGGCCAACAACTCCTTTTCAATGACCGAGTATTGGAGCTCAGGAGTTCTTAGCACTCTAGATGCGAAACATACGGTATTCTCACAATTCTTGTCCCATTGGGTTAAGGTAGCACCAATACCTGCTTGACTTGCGTCCACAGTGACACAACAGGATAAACTAGGGTCAAAAGGTTTTAAAATGGGTCCATTTTTCAAAGCTGACTTAACCAACCCAAAAGCAACAGCACACTCCTCTCCCCACTCAAACTTGACACCCTTCTTAAGTAGATTACTAATGGGACGTGCTATGGACGCAAAATTGGGAATGAACTGTGAGTAGTACTCACATAATCCCAAAAGTGACTTGACCCCAGCTTTGTCTATTGGTTCAGGGGCATCTAAAATGGCCTGCAGTAAACCTGGTCGAGGACTGATACCATCATGAGATATAACATGCCCCAAGTACTCCACTTTTGAACACAGAAATTTGCATTTCTCTTCCTTTAACACTACACCACGTTTTTTGAACAAAGTTAATACCTTCTCTAGGACATTATCATGAGATGCAATATCATTTCCAAAAATGAGCACATCATCTTGAAATACCAGGACGCCATCCACACCTTTGAGTATATTGCTCATTATCCTCTGGAAAACCGACGCTGCTGAGGCAAGGCCAAATGGCATGCGACAGTAGCGAAAAGTTCCCAGAGGCGACACAAATGCAGTCAGGTGACGTGATTCTGGGTCCAATTCCACCTGATGGTACGCACTGGCTAGGTCTAGTTTGGTGAAATAACGTGCTCCCTTGGTGAATGAAAATAAGTCGTTAATTTTTGGTAAGGGATGAGAGTCTACCCATATTTCTTTATTTAGTGATCTCAAGTCCACACAGACCCGAAGATCACCTCCCTTTTTCTTGCTACAACCAAGGGAGAAAGCCACAATGAGGAGTCGGTTGGTTCGATGATCCCTCTGGTACATAACTCCTTTAATTCTTTTTCTAGGTCCTCCCTCACGCTAAATGGTACACCTCTAAGTTTGTGCTTAGTCGGAATGGCTCCATTTTTAACAATTATTTTATGTCTAAACCCTTTGATTTTTCCCAGGTTCTTGCTAAAGACATCCGGAAATTTGTTTTTCCAGGAACTGCTAGCATCTTCACAGTTAACCACTAACACCTGCTCCTTGGTCCCAGGTCTCAGAATCATCCCAAAAAGCCCCTGATGGAACCAACCCAATATGTTGAGGCCTTTAACCGCAACATATATCTTTCCTTTTATCCTCCTGCCTTTAAATACCAACTCTTCTTCAAAAAATCCCATTAAATCTATCTTTCGTCCCTCGTACGAAACAGGAGAGCGGTCAGGCGGGGAAAGGGCTTGGGAACCATTCCACGTCTCGTTGAACAATTCTTGAGTAATCATAGTGATTTTTGCACCTGAATCTACTAACAACTTCACCTTGCGATTCCCAATATCGATGTCCACAATAGGATCAACGCAAGTTGAAGGGTCACCCTCCACAACATCTTGATCGTACTGACTTTTATCAGAATTGCCCTCATCAGAGTAACTGACAACAGAGATAACCTCAGGGTCAGATTCACAGTCGGATTCAACAGTGCAGACTGTAGGTTTCTTGAAATTCCTATTTTTTTTTAAACAGACCTTGGCAAAGTGTCCCATCTTTTTGCAATAATTGCACATAAAATTGCTTGCAGGGCATCGTGCACCTTTACTATGTGGAGGGTTACCACATTTGATACACCTATTATTGCCATTAGTATTAGAAAAACTCCCTATATCATGTTTAGGTTTAAAGGGTTGACTTGACGATAGCCCTGGTTTACCTCGTGGCCTTACAGCATTGCTGTTGTTAATAACGTTAACACTATCTATGGGTTTGTCCTCTAACTCCTTAAGAGAAACAATGGATGTCTCAATGCTTTTGGCTATCTTAATAACCTCGTCAAGAGACGGATCACCCAAACTCAATAATTTTTGACGTATGCTTTTGTCTTTGCAGTGACAAGTAAATTGGTCTCTGATCAGTTGCTCAGTAAAATTCTCAAACTTACAGTCAGCAGCTAATCTTCTCAAAACAGAGATGTATGCATCCACATCTTCTCCTTCGGTTTGATTTCTCTTGAAGAATTTATGTCTTAAGACCATAAGACTTGGTTGTTTGTCGAACCTGGTTCTCAGCTTGATGATGGTTTCTTCATATTCATCTGTTCCATTGAGTTCTTCTTGCGAAAGAGGTGGCAAATGTTTAAATATGGATCTTCCCTCAAATCCTAATGAGTGAAGAAGAAGACATTTCTTCCTTTCTGCGCTAAAACGCAAAGCACCGATGGCACCCAGATACATTTGGAACGCATCATGCCAGACTTCCCACCGAACTGGGGGATCGCCAGGAGAGTCAAGAAATGAAGGTGGTGGGTTAACGGATTGCATACTGCACAATTCAGTCAGTGATGGTATAATGGAAGAAATGGTGCAGCGAGGAGCGACAAATTGAAAACGAATTCAAGAATAAATGTAGCTAATGAAATGTACAGGTTAAGTTTCCACTACTACATAACTACCATAAGTGTAGCATATATACACAAAATGTTAGAAGCACTAATGTAACATAGAGAAATGAGGTGTGTGTGTGTGTCACTACCCCCCAAAAAATAGCCCAATATTCATAAAAGTGAAAATACTATAAAAGGTGTGCGTGTCACCGACGATGAGGAGACACGAGTTGTCTACTATAAGTGCTTGAACTGGTGTGCGTGTCACCGCTGATGCAAGAACACTAGTTATTGTAAAATAGTGCTTGAATTGGTGTGCGTGTCACCGCTGATGAAAGGACACGCGTTGTCATGAGGAGAGAATGCTTGATGCCTGATTTTAAACAAATTGGCCTTGAATTGGTGTGCGTGTCACCGCCGACGAAAGGACACGCGTTGTCAAGGGAACTGAATGCTTGAAATGCTGACAATGACAAGCGCGTAACTGTGATGAAGTTCCCGATTTAAAATGGCCGCCGCTTTCACACAGCGTGAAACGGCGTGATGATGTCACAGCCAGGAGCGTGAAGGATCTCGTGGATGGACGGAGGAGAAGCAGGCTCGTGCGAACTCCTCGCAAGGTAGGTGTTTGCTCGCGCGATAAAAATGACGGTTGATTTGGCGCACGAGCACACAGTCTCTCGCTATCACCCCACTTTAAAATACAATGTCCAAAAGCCCAAATTAAGCCAAGAAGGGAGTTGCGGGGTGCGCAGCAGACACAGTATAGGCGCAGTGAAAATAAAGACTTGCTCCTTTGTTCAGGAGTTGAAAGCGTCTTTAGGGGTCTCACAAACAAAGTGAAAAAGAGGTTCCAGACAGACACAAAATACCTCGTGTCCAGGAATCCATATAGCGGTTGTTCTTCAGTTGTGTTGAACAAGTTGAAGGGAGACCGGAGTTGTGGCGCCTTTATGCTCTGACTTCTCCTTACGATCCACATGGGTTGAGGAAGGAGATTGTAGTTAGTTCAGATATCGTTCTAGTCGCTGTAGAGTAGGTTAAGATATCTTGAAAACAGCTGCGTGGGTTCCTCCATGTAGCCAAAGATCGTCGCCATAAATTTGTAGTAACCACGCTGACCCAGTGGGTGAAAAGCTGGTTATTTATTGGCTACACGGACAGCAGAGCAAAGATGACCAGCTCTGCCAACAGCTCTCAGAGCATTCAATCTCTACATTCTGTTGCCAAGACATATACATTCTAAAGGCAAATACATCATAAGACATGTTTAAAGAAGCAGTACATGAGATGCATCACAACACAAACATTAACCTCCGTCTGGTCCCACCCAATGTCTGGATCCTCAACTCTTGCCCACCTAAAGTCCCGGTCATAATCTAACCAAGCTGACCCCCCATAAACATGGTGCGCTTTCAAAATCTTATTGGAATAAAAAATAATGGAAGTTGCCACCTCCGGTTTCTTTTCTAACATAACAGACATGTACACATTGAATCCAAACAGCCAATTTGTTATAGATTTCTCCACCTTAGGCTTCTTCTCCCTGGGAGAAGCGTCCTTACCCTCCTTCTCCTTCTGATTACATTCCCTTCGTTTTGCCCTTATCAAAAAAAATACATCAACAAATTTGTTCTTCCAAATCTTTTCTTTCATCTCTGGTGGGACATGTGAAGATAACTTCCCATACCTTGACAAATGGATTCCTGCCTCCCTACAGGGTCGAAAGTCACGCCTGTTCTCTCCTCCCCCCCCCCTGAGTCAGGTTTCTTACCTGTGTCTGCATTAGGCGGTTCCTTAGCCCGTGGTGCCTGAGCATCGGACAATACTGTTACACCACCACTGCTAGTAGCTCCTACACATGCCGCCACAATTGCCTCTACCTGTTCCTTCAGGTCAGCGATCGCTACCATGACCTCGTTGGACGGGGACCAGGGGGTGGTTGACAAAGAAAGAGGATTCCCGCTAACTGGTGGTGTAGCGAGTTTATTAAATACCTGAGCCACCAAGAGCAATGCCTGCGCTACAGGGTCTCCATTTTGTGTGGGCTGCAGCAGGGGGCAGAGGGTGGAGGGACAGTTACTTGCGAGGGAGTTGTTGAGGCTGTCAAGGGTTGAACAGTACTCCCCCCAGCCGACCCACAGGTAAAGATAACAATGTCTGCCTGATGGCCTCCAACGCTGCCCAAGCCCCCTGATGCTCAGTTGGTGGGGATGCATTCATGCTAGGGCCCTGCGGTGCATCAGGGGGACTAAAGGGGGGGCTGATTTAAAGGCAACGTATTTGGTGATGCTGCCAATGCCTCCGTACGGGGCGGCGGAATAGTTGTCAAAGCAACCTCACTAACCGCCGTAGGAACGGTAGGCATAGGGGCACGAGGCGCCCTCTTGCCCTTTACGCTGAACTGGGGGGAATGCAGCGTGCGGGGGTACATGGGAGCAGCGTGGGCGGTCTGTCTCCACAGAGCTACTCTCCCCTTCAGAGCCTGACGCTGAGGACTCTTCCCCCTCCCCCATATCCAGCTTAGCCAATACCAACTTCAATAAGTGGGCCAAATCCGGGTCCTTATCTTTTCTCTTTCCCACCCGGCCTCCCTTAGTCTGCAAAGCCATGACGAAAAAGGGGGGGCGGGCGGCTCCTGAACCCTGACTAAATATATTTATAAAGAAGAGCTAAACAACGTTACACCAATGTTGTGCTCAACAGCCCCAAGCTAAACAACGTTACACCAATGTTGTGCTCAACAGCCCCAAGCCTCAGTCCCTGAACACACCCTTCCCTAGGGCTATGTCACAATGTTTAACCCCCCCAAGGTATAATGTGAATGAGGAACAAAGGCACTCAATGCTATCAAATGCGACCAATAAAAACCAACTGAGAGGGCTACTCCACCGTTCACTCCCCTAACGGGGGCAAAACAACATGCTTACTACTCACTGTGCCCTAGAAACGTTCCCAACATTAGCAACAGCAAACTTCATAAAAAACAATTCCTCTCCAGCCTGCCCCCAGCTTAGGTTACTCACCACATGGTCAGCGTTCCTGGCTCAGGGGCCACCGGGTCTCTGATGCTCAATTAGGGGCACCACCCCCTGTAGCCACCCTGGGCCTGGGAGGCTGGACAGGACAGGAGACTCACAGCAATCTTGACCCCCTTGATGCGGCCCATAACATGAAAAGAAAATTCCAAGCTCCCAACCACGCAGATGCAGCCCCACAATGGTGAGTTGGAGAGCGGGACACTAATTGGGCTGCGATGGAGTCAAGCGGAGCCCGGGACCGAAATGAGTTGAGTTGTAGCCCACGACTTGCCGATTCCGAACGGAGCACTGCGGCGCTTTAGGAGACTGCCCCCAAGGAGAAGCGTTGCCTCTTTTACTTCATTTGCTCGCCGAAATGCGAGCGCTGGAAAGCGGAACAGAGCTCGGGAAGCAGAAGGAGAAGGGTTGCCTCCTTTACTTCATTTGCTCGACGAAATGTGAGCGCTGGAAAGCGGAACAGAGCTCGGGAAGCAGAAGGAGCCCGGGATCGAAATGAAGGGCCAAAGAAGTGAATTCTCCCCCGAAGTACCGGCTTTGAAGGACCTCGTAGCTGGAATGCAGCGTCGAGAGCCAGGATCCTGGGATCCACACGAAGCAGCCGGTGAGCCGAGATGATGCGCTCTGAAATGCGCATACTGGAAATCCGAAGAAGCTGCCGCTCCGGTCCGCTCTGTCGCCGGGATGGCCAGGTAAGGAAAAAGGCCAAGGCCAAAGGGCAAGGGGTCTTTATACCCCACCCTGGCCACCCCGGCGGCGGCGCCCAGCAGTGACGCGCTTCCGGCCGCCCACCAATCTAGTAGCGTGGTGCCGGAAGGCGTGAAGGTTGGATCCGGTTCAGGCCGCCCATGGCCGGCACCCCGCCGGATCGCGCGAGTCCCGGTCCACAGGAACCCGGATCCTAAACGTCGCGTCCACTCCCCCATTCGGGGGAGTGGATGCTCTGCCCAGATGGCTTCCTCAGTGTGATGACGCTGACATGCTTTGAAGCTCAGCGTGTTTCTTTCCTGCTGCACACCCAGGGTATGAAGTGGCCCACCCACTTTGGCCCGTCTGAACCGAGCCAGCGGGGAGGAGGCTTGTGGTTAAGATAACGCTGTGAGCAAGAGGGAACGCACACTTGACGCATGGCAACTCCCTGCCAAGAGACTTTAAATCTCTGATGCTCTACCAGTGCAAGCATAATGGCCAGACACCAGTGTTGTGCAACACAAGAACCCATACAAACATAATTCACGTTTTCATAAATCAAATCCAAAATGCCATTTTGCAGAAGACGTGCGGTTCATCCATGAGCCAAATACACCGCCTTCTCCAAGGACGTTAGATCACACAGAAGGAAGCAAGGGATACAAGAGCTTGGGTTTTGGGCCAAATGCGCTCCCAGACCTAGACAGCTTTCGCAGCAATCGGCCGTGAAAATCGAAAGATAGCACCCACACTACAATCCAGTGCCCACAGAGCTAGAGCAAAAACTGCTCCACACCGTTCCTGATTTCCCGCAACACTAAAGTCTCGCAACATCAAGTCACACTGCAACTCCCGAAGCAATGCCCCCAGACAACCATCATCCTCGGTAAACCCATCTGCGCATGCTGCGGAACACAGGAACACATCGGGAACAGATGACATTTTATATTTAGAGTTGCCGCCATGGATCATGACAAACTCTACCTGAGCAATTCTCGAATACACCACCACCAAATTCCGCCCTTGGCACCAGGTGGACACAAGCCCAACACAAACGCTAGTTCAACAAGTCACTGATCAACCAAATCCACAAGGCAAAACTGTTTAGAGTCCAATGGGCCACAAACGACTCACAATCTCACATCTCTACCATTCAATCCAGATCTCCGTCGAAAAATATCAACACACTAGCTCTAAACCAGGTGCACTCAAGACCCTCCCACCCTCATGTGCCGGACCACCAGCACGATCCATTGTGGTGACTCCTCACAGAATGCCAATGAATCATTCTTGCAGTAGCCAGCAAAGACGATCCCGACTGGCACTTGCAACGAAAGTAGCAAGAAGTGGCCCCCGGGACACCACTGTAGGGTACACAACCCATCTCGACACTCAAGAGAAAATAGCCATGGAAAAACTCCTCCATTTTACCCCCCTGGATCCTCACTGGCTCCCTATCCAATACCATTGCTCAGCGAGAAAGCCAAATTCCAACGTGGCAACTATGCCCGTCCGAAAAGTCCGCAAACAAAAACTCGAACCTCCTACATGGCCAGTTCACAGGAGTAAAAACATGCATGTCCTGCGCGTGCCCCACCGACTCCCCCTACAAACGAGCCCCTCTCACTTCGGCCCTGCGGGCTGCAGCCACTCCCGCGTGCGACACACCACAGGTCGGGCGAGTACAACTCCAACCCGCACGGCTCCCAGCCCAACAGCCTGCTGCTGCCACGGGCCGACCGGCCCACCGACGGATAGCCTGAGCATCCCGCGCGGCTCCCAGCCGACGTGACCTGGACACGGAAAAACCCACAAAACAAAATTAAGTTGGTCTGGTCCCCGGCAGGGGGACCAGCAGCGTCCAGTTGATGGAGCGGTGAGCGGCAAAGAGACCGCTCCCCGCTCCAATTCCCCCTTTTAGGCGCAGGATCCGGTGCAAGCCGGATCAGTGGTGACCCGGAAGTGCTAAATCACTTCTGGGCCACGGCCTGCCCAGGAACACACTGGGCTGGGCGGGCGAAACCGCCATAGGCGCGGCGTCCCCTATTCGGGTGCGCCTTGGGCATGTGGTTAGTCCCCCACCTACCTGCAATCAACTAAGTCAGTCGTGACGTCCGTTGGTGAGCGTGGTGGTGGCTATCTTCATGTGGTTGCGTACTTCCATTCAGATTCGTCTCTGGATGGGACGCTGACTGCGTGGTGTGTACTTTTGCATCTGACAAATGAAACAACACACGTATGTTTAACACCCAGGGCTATTGCTCGCATAACCCCCTTATTATTCAAGTAACATAACACAATATGATTCTACCATTTGAAGGAAGTGACCCGATTAGGGCCACCCGGGTCGCTCACGACCACCTCTCAGCCTTCCATACATATGAAGAGTCGGTCAGACAGTAGAGAATACAAACTAACCAAGTATATTTATTCAGATACACTCGAGCGGAGTCCAGTCTGACCAGCATCCTGCGATTGCTGCAGAGGGACTGACTTCAGCAAGCATGGCGATACATTATGTACAATTCAGAATCAATAAAGACCCGCCCTGACTGGACATTTCCTGTTGGCAGCAGTTGAACAGAGGAGATACAGAAGGATGAGTTTCGATCCTGAGACCGGGCACATGCTATCTCGATGCCAAGGTCACTCTGCCTGTGCCCGCCGCTCTAAGGGTGGGAGCAGGCCTGTCTAGTGTGAAAGGTATGCACTAATAAGAACAGTGTATTCATTAGTACAGCAAAGCTCAACCTTGGAGAAACAAAAACTATAGCAGCTGCTTTCAGCTGGGGCAGAGAGACAGAAGTTAGTTTCGATCATGGCTCAAAATGGCGGCTAAACATAAAATGGTGCCGCAAATGCTAACTTAAGAAGTACAATGAATAAACAACACAGTTAAAACATTTTTATTCCAACAGACCCTCCTTTTAGCATCCGCTAAACCTTTATATTACTACCTAGAAACAGATAACATATTGCAGAAATAAGAGCTACCACTATAAGCTGATGTGTGCATAGTCAATATTCAAAGATACCTTCGTCGATCTGCATGATGTCGTTAATATCTTTCTGCAACATGATTGCAGCATTAGTGTCATGAGCTGATATCTTTGGCTTAGGTGTCAGAGCACTTACACAATAAGCGCAACAGGCCGGGAGGCAATGTATGCAGAGACAACATGTAAAGATGATACCGGCAACTACAACCAAAAAGATAAGGATCTTCCAACCCCATGTTGCTAGCATATTCCAGAACCACCCCAATAGTGTCCAAGTACCTGTCTCTTGGTGTAGGTCTGATGACAATCTATGCAATTTTTGTATAGCCTTATACACACGGGGGCATGGTCTGGTATGTAAACGCAACAGCTACTGCCAATCATGCGACAGGCCCCTCCCCTATCAGCAAGGATGACGTCTAACACCATCCTGTTCTGTAATGTAACGAGCCTCGTTGCCTGGAGCTCAGCAATAATGTTGGTCAGTATCCCGGCTGTTGTATTAATAACCCTTTCCATAACTCTTGTGAGCCAACGAAGGTGGAGGCTATTAGCCATGGGGCCCCAGAAAGGTAGAAGACCCCTTGCAGCATCATCGAACTGCTGCCAAATAGTATCTGTCTGATCTATGTCCTCAGTGTCCACAACCCTTCTGACTCGGGGCAAGTATATACTCCTACGTTGCAGCCGATGGTCTTTATGGTAATTGGATGGGGCAATATACACAGGGGGGAGAAGGAAAGAGAGATTACATCTGCCAGACCACCCCCTTGGAAGCCAGACATAAGCTTGAGATCCACAGACAAAATAGACATTCTGAGGTAGGACTAGGGCGGGCTATTAAGCGTTACCAGTCCATAAGTGAAATTGCATCTACTTTCCCCCACCTTTACCTCCCCTGTTCCCTGGACACAGAAACTAGCTGTGGTGTTAACCACGGACACCGGCATGGGTATGTCCTTAGTAACATTACGATCTTGGAAGGATTGGAAGTACTCTGAAGTATTGAATCTTTGGAAATCAGTCATTTCCATTCTAAGCCATGTTTCGTTCTGTATTTTATCATATATGCTCATGCAAGATGTTGGGGTATTGTACCAGATGTCCCATTTCCTTCTCGACCTAGGGGAGTAAATCCATGGTGGAAACTTATATACTGTATCACAGTGCGAGAATCAGCAGATGTCATAACCTGAGTAGATAATTGGAAATGATAGTGCACCATAACAAACAATTGAAACCATCCCTCACAACTACCGATATATGACAATGGTAGAGACAACAAATTATGTCTCTTATGAGTAACTGAGGGAAGCAATCCACAAACCCAACAATTTGTTGTATTGGACACATCATGAGCTTGATGTAACATTTGCATAAACACATTATCTGTGTAAGTCTTTCTGTGTTCCCCTTTTGTGAGGGGCCAAAGTAACAAACATATGCTCAGGGGGAGTGGGCGTTGTACCAACCAGGGAATGTACAGGATACTTTTCCTCCAGGAACCAAGCTATTCCAAGTACTGTTATTAATGCAATCACAACTATCAATACGAAGTCTATTTTACTCTTTGTGGACCAGCCCTGCGCCAGTCGCGGTGATGCAAATGGCTGTTCCTCCTCTTAAAAAGGCTGACCAAACGGATACATTATGAAACAAGGAAAAGGGAATGCAATAAAACTGATGGCAAGGGCAAGGGCAAGGGCAAGTGTTCCCAGTGTCCGTCTGAGCCTCACTAGTAGACTCCTATTGTTCATCAACGTTGGCGCTCTTGAGCACCGGCGGTGGAGCTGCTCAGTCCTAGCTCTCGATGAATCCCACGTCGTCCAGGATAATGTAACCCCCCCCCAAAGCGGGAGCACATTCAAGCTATCCTGTCCAATGTCAGAACAGTGCACCAATCTCACCTCACCCTAAACTAACACCATTGGTGCTGTAACAAGGCACACCCTAACTTACACAGTCCATCCCTAACTAATCTGACTTCTCCTTTGGTGCACTATTCCTCAGCCGAGGGTGCAAATTATACCTGGTGACTCCAGGCACAGAGGGGTTAACAAACAGTTGTTCTTCAAGGGCTCGAATTTCTGGGGGTGTCGCTGCATTTAAAACATCAACATCATCATTCTCTACATCCATTTGGGTCCATGTAAGTTTTGCGTCGCTAAAAGGGACGAACCGAGGCACTTGCTCAGTCTCAGTGTCCCCGAGACCATCCTTCACCCATTGGTCGTATGATAAGGGCAGGGGTACCCTGCGACAATGGCTCGAATTAATCCAGTTCTTACGGCCGGCCACCTTCACCGCGGTGCGTGTTGCGAGGAGGACCAGCTCAGGCCCCTTCCACCTGGGCTCCAAGCTCTTCTTCTACTGAAACTTTCAAAGCAACACTCACTCTCCTGGCTGGATGTTATGGCCGGGCCCCTCTGGTACAGGTGGAAGCGACTCCTGAATCTGTTGGTGAATAGAACGCAAATTTTCAGTTAACTTGTACAGGTAGTCGGTCAACAAAGGGTACTCAATTTCGGAGAATCTACGCGGACGCGGGACGCCCCAGCCATTTGCTGGGCGTCCGAACACGACCTCGTAGGGTGACAATCCTGTCCTAGAATGTGCTGTTGTTCTCGTTGATAAAAGAGCTAATGGTAAAGCATTTTTCAATTTAATGACAGAAAAGAATTTAGCAGAAGAAGAATCATTGTCAAGAGTGTTGTAATATCAGGGACCACTGGAAACTGGGGAATCACTATTTTGTTAATTTCACGCAAGTCAATCACAAAACGATAAACATCTGCATGGTCATCAGGGGGAACCCAAAGGTGTCCTTTTGAGAACAGGAAGAATAGGGCTATTACAAACATTAGCAGCCGTCTCTTCAACCACTCCTTTCTCAATCAAATCTTGCACAATTTGCATCAAAGCACGCTCACCTGCCTGTGGTATTTTATACTGGGGAATGCGGGGTAAAATAGCACCTTCCTTGACACATATCGAAACAGGCGATATCTGCAACAAACCCACATCTGTGTCGCCCGCTGCCCACAGAGTGGGTGGCACATCCTTAAACTCCGCAGGAAGAGGCGCATCTTTAGACAGACACTGTGTAGCGCGCACAACATTAGGACCCATTGTCATGTAGACACCCTCCGGGGAGCAGTAAATTGTGGCATGCAATTTCTTCAATAAATCCAAACCCATCAAATTTTCTCCACAATTAGATGTCAACAAGAATGGCGAATCCACAGTAAAGGGACCAATAGTCAGCACAAGATGTTTTGAAATGGGGCTTACAACCGGTACACCAGAAAAACCTACCGAGACATTATTATGGCCAGACAGAGTCGCCCCAGGGACCGAAGAACGAGAAATAGAACTATTTGTTGCACCTGTATCCACCAAGAACTCTTTAGTCGAACCATGCACATCCGCACTAACGTACGGACCACGCTGATCTACAGTTATCTGAACCGGTCCCTCACTCTGTCGCTGGCTGTCCTAGCTGTAAGACATCCCCGTCACCTCATCCATATCATAATCGTCGTGATAATACTGCCCACCCCGAGCGTCATCAAAATAGTTCTGATCAGAGCAACTCTGCGAGGGCACAGTATTCTGAGCCCTGTCTTGGCCACCAGCTCCACGACCCCGTACACGAGGACCTCGTCCTCTAGGAGCCGCCACCTTCTGCAAAAGCACCGGACACTCGCGCCAGTGTCCCTCCTCTTTACAGTATGCACACTGATTCGCCCCCGAAGGCGCCGTATTACCGGACCTGCTAGTGCATGGAAGCTGTCGGGCCAAACCACCTCGTCCTCTACCGCTCCCTCTAGAAGCCTGCTGTAACACCACCTTCGTCTTCAAATCTTTGTGCTTCTTTTCCATCTTCTCTTCCTTTCTCCTCATTTTCCCTGTGCTCATAATACCGTGCCATATTCAAGATAACGGAAGGGGAAGAGGTGGACCAAGTGCTCTCAGAAGCCTGTAATCCGGTTGAAATCTCAGGAAGCAAATTGGAAACAAATCTATTAACAAACAGCCGCACACCACCTTCAATCGACAAATCCTGTCCACTATAGTCTAAGAATACACCTTCAAACTGAGTGAAAAAGTCTGACACACTCTCATCCTTCTTCTGGCGGCAAGCCGATAGCTTGTCCCAATCAACCTTCCACGGAGGGATAATAGAATGCATATACGTGATAATGCGGCCAGGCAAAGCAAGTATCTCTGCCCTAGGCTTATCACCGGGCTTCCGCTCCTGATCCCATACTTTAATTTGATCCACCCAATTCTGCAACATGATCCTGTGTGTGTACTTGTCTCCAAATATCAACCGGAACTAGTAAAACAAAGAACATTTCAATATCAGTGAGCGTCATCACTGTCCAAGAGGCAGCTTCAGTCAGCTCCTTATAATAAGCGGTGGGATTTTTCCTAGGGTCAGGTAACTGAGTCTTAAGGGACAAGACTTCACTCCTTTTCCATGGAGTATAAACCTATTGTTCTTGGAAACGGGCCTCTACCCTGAAGGAAGTGACCAGAATAGGGTCACCCGGGCCACTCGCGACCACCTCTCAGCTTTCCAAACAAATGAAGAGTCAGTCAGAAAGTAGAGAATACAAACCAAAGTTATTTATTAGTCATACACTCGAGCGGAGTCCAGTCTGACCAGCCTCCTTGGATTGCTGCAGAGGGACTGACCCCCGCCAACATGATAGTACATAATATACATTTCTAGTACCCCTAAAGACACGCCCAGACTGGAATTTATCCTGAGACCGAGTACATGCTATCTCAGTTTCAAGGTTACTCTGCCCGTCCCCGACACTCTAAGGGTGGGAGCAGGCCTATTCTAACGAGAAAGGTATGTAATGACAAAACAGTCTGTTCATTAGTGCAGCGAAGCTCAACCTTGGAGAAATAAAAAAACATTGAGGCTGCTTTCTGCTGAGGCAAACAAAATGAGACAGAAGCTTAGTTTCGCACATGGTACAAAATGGCGGCTGAATACAAAATGGTGCTGCAAATGCTAACTTAAATCGTACAATACAAGGGGAAGTCGACCGAAAACATTTTTCATTCCAACAACCCTCGGCCTAGTAACATGATCATGCTGATCCCTTGCCTCCGGTATCTCTGGATGGTAGATGGGATGAACCTCCCGCATCGGAAACTGAGTTACCTGGGTGGGGCTCTTTCCGAGCAGTCTCTCCCGATAAGCAACCAACGTCGCAACATTACCAAAAACATGAGCAGGCTCCATATCAGTAACATACACATGATCCCTAATATCGTATATGATCTGTGGTGCTGCACCCTTGAAATGCTGCTCCCACAGACCAATCAAAGTAGCCAACATATGCTTAAGGGCATGTTGTTGTACAAAAGGCTCATAATCTTTCATGACACTCCACACATCTTCCACACCATAAATGGGGTTATAAGCCCACTGCGCAGCCTGATTAGCCACCACCTGTTTCTCTGCATCTCCCACATCAGATCGGACCAACGTCCGCCCCATACGTTCCTTAAATTTCGTCCAATCTCTATCCTCAGGGCCGCGTACCGGTGTCCCACTACTCAGTGGTGTCGGGGAATGGAGGAACACAGTGGGGGCAGCAACAGAGGGAGCAGGCACTAACGTCATTCTCAGCTGCTTCGTGGGGGTAAGAGCTGGGGAGAGAGAAACCGAAGCAATAGGCGTTGCAGGAGTACTAACAGTCACAGTTGCCACAGACGGCGAGGGCAAAGAAAGGACAGGAGGTGCTGTGGCCAAGGCAGTCTGATCGACAATAACAGAGGCAGAAACAGCAGAGACAGAAGAACCAGGCAGCTGGGCCTGGGAGGGAAGAGCGGGATATAACTTCTGCGAGGCCTAAGGGGGTGGGGGTCGAGTATCCAACAATTGCTCCACGAACGTATCACTTTCTTCTTGGGCTACATAATATTTGTCAATCTGCAATCGGAATCTCCTATCTTCACGTTCAATCCCTATTTCTTGCTTCTCTCTATCATGTGCTACAGCTTTCTGAGTCAATGTTTGCATTCTTCCTTTCCGGGCCTCTTTCTCTGCTTTCATTCACCTCTGCTTAACCTCCTTTTGCCATGTTCTGAGGGAATCAAACATAGACTGCCTACTTCTTCTTGCAAACAGCTTCTCCTGTAAAAAGGCAATTTTCTGTTCATCGAAAGTGCCCGTCAACGGCCACTGCAGCTCGGCATTGTCCCTCGTATATATGTGCCATAGTGTACTAAACATAATAGGGCCAAGGCCATGCTTCACATACATATCAAAGTTCGGAGTGTCTTCTGGAGGCGCTGGCTGACTTTCTTCCAGTCGAGCACCAGCAGAACAACAACGACAACAAGAAACCAAAAAATGGCTCATCCCAGGCATTTTCAAAAGTGGGCCAAATTCGTTATATTGCCTGGCAAAGTGTTTACAAACACCTTGTATCCAAATCGGTCCTCAGACCGTACCAAATGTAAAATCAAAATCGGTCTTCAGACCGTACCAAAGACAAACCAAAATTGTGCCATATCCACAAAGAACCAAAACAAACTGACCTGGTGCACACAGGTCAAACGAATGTATTCTCCACTCCCGACTCTTTGGACCAAACGGTCAGATCCAAGGGTTTTTGCTGGTCAGGACCCCAGTCAGGATGACCGCTGGGCGAGGCACCGACCGGTCAGACAGACGGGGCAGCTGCGAGTTCAGGAACTCTCTCGTGCAGGGATCCCTGGTCCGCCCGTCCGACCCGACGATGGCCCCGACCTCCTCACCGTCCGCGGGCGAGGATGGGCCACCCGATGGAGTCCCTGTTCGGGCACCACCTGAAGGAAGTGACCCGATTAGGGCCACCCGGGTCACTCACGACCACCTCTCAGCCTTCCATACAAATGAAGAGTCGGTCAGACAGTAGAGAATACAAACCAACCAAGTATATTTATTCAGATACACTCGAGCGGAGTCCAGTCTGACCAGCCTCCTGGGATTGCTGCAGCAAGCATGGCGATACATTATGTACAATTCAGAACCAATAAAGACCAGCCCTGACTGGAAATTTCCAGTTGGCAGCAGTTGAACAAAGGATATACAGAAGGATGGGTTTCGATCCTGAGACCGGGCACATGTTATCTCGATGCCAAGGTCACTCTACCTGTGCCTGCCGCTCTAAAGGTGGGAGCAGGCCTATCTAGTGGGAAAGGTATGCACTCATAAGAACAGTGTATTCATTAGTACAGCAAAGCTCAACCTTGGAGAAACATAACCTATAGCAGCTGCTTTCAGCTGGGGCAGAGAGACAGAAGTTAGTTTCGATCATGGCTCAAAATGGCGGCTAAACATAAAATGGTGCCGCAAATGCTAACTTAAGACGTACAATGCATAAACAACAAAGCTAAAACATTTTTATTCCAACACATTGCACGTACTGTAAATAGTCGCCACACCACACACATGGTCAGATTTTGGGTTGAATCTCTTATTGAATTTTAAACAAAGGTAAGGAGTTAACAAAGCAGGACCATATACAGTGCCATTCTGACAAGAGTATAGTACATAAAGCATTGGCCAGCATTATAAGACTATGGTGTGTGTAATATATGGCATTGCTATATGGAACAGCTAAACAAGTATCCGGTAACACGTGGCTAATAGGGTGCACATGCATCTCAGCGCATGGATGCCTCCGTTGACTGTCCATGTGGGGCTGACTGTAGAGTCCAGGACTTATGATACTGGCAAAGGTATGTGTGTTACAAAATCAACAACAAAGGAAGACAATAAACTAAATAAATCTGCCCAAACTAAACCTACCAGCTCTGCCCAGCCCAATCGATCACCCATAGTAGTTAGTAGTACCCGTGCAGCCAACAATCGACCCAGAAAATCCTTAGTTAAGGTGTGGGATGAGCATCAAAGTACCCATCAGTGCCTCGTGTGCTTGTTGTGAACTTAGTGGTCAGGTCCCTGCATCTGCCTCGTCCCCCACTGTGGGGCATCCGGGGGAGCTGAATCAGTGCGAGATTCAGTCTGAAAATCATGCAGCATGGGGTCCCAGTTGGTGGCTACAGGGATTTTGTGCACCCCTAAATTATACTCTCTCTGTAACGCTGCGCTCTCTGCCTGGGCCCACACCAGGAGCGACTGCCTCCAAGTCACCAGGGGCACGGGTTCTGGTGACCTCCAGTATCTCGTGATGAGGTGCTTAGCTGTCAACATGCCCAAATCGAGGAAACGGGAGGTGACCTTGTGTCTCTTACCCCTACAAAAGAGGCCCAAGATGCATACTTCCCATGTGTGCGTCACGGTGAGCCCTGTGCAGGCAGACAATTGGGCCACGACGCCCCACCAGTAAATAGTTAGACGAGGACAGGCCCACACATACGAAGGAGTTCAGCGTCGAACAGGAGACATCTAGGAAAGACAGCGTTAAGGGTTGAAAGTAACGGTTAATTTTGGCAGCAGTGAGGTAAGCCCTTTGGACAATGTAGTACTGAATGTGACGGAAGCGTGCATTGCGAGGGACTCGGACCAGGCTTTGTAATATGGTAGCCCACTCTTTGTCTGTACACGGACGAGTCAGAACCTCTTTCCTGTAGCACCGCAATGGTAAAAGCGATGTCACAGTGTGGGGGTGCAGCGAACCTGCAAACCAGTGTGTGAGGTGCCTGCACGTCCCCATAACATGTAAGTATTGTATAGTAAGGTGCTGTTAGAAATGGGATCTCTAGTTGGCAAGGGTTTGCACCTTTGTCCAAGTAGGGACCCTTCTTCCTAGTCAGGGTAAGGGTGTTACACTCGTGAAGTAACCCCTGCTCACCCTCGTGGTAGCTTGGCACGAGCAGTCAGGCTTAATTCAGAGGCAGTGTGTAAAGCATTTGCACATAACCAACAGTAATACAGTGTAAGCACTACAAACGGACACCACACCAGTTTAGAAAAATACCCAATTTTTATATACTCAAGACAAGACCAATTACGACAAAAATCCACAATACGATACTTTAAAAATGAATACTTGATAAGGTAACTTCTTCTTTGCAGGAATAGTTCAAAAACAAAGTTCGTACGAGTCGGTAGCTCCGTCCGAGCCTACCGCGATGCTGAAAACCACAGAGTCTAACAGTTCCAGCCGACCGCGTCGATACGGGCCAGCAGAGTCGTGAACAGACTCCGTCACAGTACCTTTCTCGTTGTGGCTGGTACGGAGTGTACGAGCCGGTCGGCGTTCGTCGCGGTTGCGGTGCAAGACGGAGCGATGCAAGATGCGGTGTCCCTCGATGCGGTGCAGGCAGCGGCTCGATGAGCGTCGTGCAGACGGAGTCGGTGAGTCCAAGGCGTGCGATGCAGGGTGAGACGATGCTCGATGCGGTGCTGACAGGTTGCGATGCAGGCGACCAAGCCGGAGTGCGGGAGCTGGCGTCGGACAGCGGTGCAAGTCGGAGCGGTGCGTCGCAAACGTGCGAGCGGTGCCCCAAATGCGGTGCGGTCACAACTCTTGAGCCAGTTGCAGCGACCGCGTCGGTCGGGTCCGGCTGGTTCAGTGAAGCGATGCGATGCGAACTGCGGTGCCCACAGGTCACGGTGCAAGCAGCGGCTCGGTGTTGGCGGCGTCGGACGTCGCCCACGGTGAGACCAGGGTTGCGATGCGAAGCGGGGCAATGCGGTCTGCGGTGCAAACAGGTCACCGGTCAGGGATGGATTCGGTTGACGGCGTCGATTGCAGTTCCCTTCCTCTGTGGCAACTGAAACAGCGTTCCAGAAGCGGTACCCAGAGGCTTGTGAAGTCTTTGTAGTCCCTGAGACTTCCTAACAGGAGGCCAGCTCGGTTCCAGGCCCTTGGAGATACTCAGCACAAGTTTGTAGAAAGTTCTGTCCTTTCACTGCCCAAGGCAGAAGCAGCAGCTGCAGGCCAACCCAACAAAGCAACAACACAGCAAAGGGGCAGTACTCCTCCTGGCAGCTCTTCCAGCTCTTCGTCTTGGCAGGTTCCTTGATTCCAGCGAGATCTAAATTCAGGGGTCAGGGCCCCAATATTTATATCCCAAATTCCTTTGTTCTCTGAAGGCAGAGAGGCCTTTGCCTAGTCCAAACCAGTTCTGGAGCACTTTGTTGACAAGTCTCCGTACCTTCTTTCAGAGAGTAGGCCAGGGACATCAGACGCACCACAGGAGGTGGAGCCAGCATTGTGGAGGGAAGGCACTGTCCTATTCAGGGCCCAGGTGCAACTCCTCCCACCCATCTACATGTAGATCTTGCTATTTAGCCCTGTGCTGACTCACCCTGTCTCCTGGCATCCCCCAGCCCCTGTCACTCACACTCCAGACAAGGAATACACAACCCCGCAGAGGCAGGCTTGGATGGTTAGACAAGAAAATACCCACTTTCTAAAAGTGGTATTTTCAAACTCAGAATGTTAAAACCAACTTCACTAAAAGATGCATTTTATCATTCTGAGTCCAGGCATACTAAACTCGAATTTCTACCATGTTCCCGGGGTCAGTTAGGATTATAAGCTGTAATAATCAAAACTGCCCGTTCTGGCCTATGGGGAACAGGTAGCCTTGCAATAGTGAAAAACGAACTAGGCTGTAATTCACTATCAGGACATGCCACACACACCAGGGCATGTCCTACCTTTCGCATACAATGCACCCTGCCCACAGGGGTACCTTGGGCCTACCTTAGGTGTGACTAACATGTAGAAAAGGGAAGGTTTAGGGACTTGCAAGTGTGCGCACTTGCCAAGTCGACATGGCAGCCCCAGGCTGCGCACAGGCTCTGCGATGGCAGGCCCGAGTTACTCTTTACGGGCTGTTTGCGTGGGTGGCACAATCCAGTGCTGCAGCCCACCAACAGCATTTGGTCTATAGGCCCTGGCACTTGCAGTGCACTTTACAAGGGACTGACACATAAACCAAATAGGCCAATCATGGAAACGCCAATCCGTAACACATTTTATACAGGAGCACTTGCACTTTCCCACTGGACAGCAGTGAGGAAAGTGCGCAGAATCATTACACCAGCAAAAACAGAGTCAAAACCGGGAGGTCAGAAAGCAAAAAGTCAGGGGAAACACGCCAAAAGATGCCAAGTCTAACACATGTCCCCTCCAGCTGAAAGGCGGAAGAACCTGGACAGACCATCTGCGTTGGCGTGTTCTGTACCAGGACGGTGTTCCACCGTAAAGTCCATTCCCTGTAGGGAGATGGACCACCTCAGCAGTTTTGGATTCTCACCCCTCATTTGCATCAACCATCTGAGGGGCCTGTGGTCTGTCTGAACCCGGAAGTGAGTCCCAAACAGGTATGGTCTCAACTTCTTCAGCGCCCAGACCACAGCAAAAGCTTCCCTTTCTATGGCACTCCACCTCTGTTCCCTGGGAAGTAGTCTCCTGCTAAGGAAGACTACAGGCTGATCCAGGCCCTCTTCGTTCAGTTGTGAGAGCACCGCTCCCACACCATGCTCTGAAGCGTCAGTCTGCACGACGAATTCCTTGGAGAAGTCAGGTGCCTTGAGCACGGGCGCCGTGCACATGGCTGCCTTCAGGGCATCAAAAGCTTTCTGGCAGGACTCCGTCCAGATCACTTTCCTGGGCTGCCTCTTAGAGGTCAGCTCTGTTAAGGGGGCAACGATGGTGCCACAGCCCTTAACAAATCTCCTATAGTAGCCGGTGAGACCTAAGACGGCTCTCACCTCTGTCTGGGTCTTGGGGGGCTCCCAAGCCAGAATGGTGTCAATCTTGGGTTGTAGGGGTGCCACCTGGCCGCTTCCTACCTGGTGTCCCAAGTACACCACAGAACCCTGCCAGATCTGGCACTTACTGGCCTTGATCGTGAGGCCTGCACCTTGCAGAGCCCTCAACACTTTCTCAAGGTGCTGTAAATGTTCTTCCCAGCTGGAACTGAACACAGCAATGTCATCCAGGTAGGCGGCACTGAAATCCTCCAGCCCAGCCAACACCTGATTGACCAACCTCTGAAAGGTGGCAGGGGCATTCTTCAACCCAAAGGGCATCACCCGGAATTGGTAATGACCTTCTGGGGTTGAGAATGCTGATCTCTCCTTGGCCCCATCGGTTAAGGCAATCTGCCAGTACCCAGACGTCAAATCAAACGTGCTGAGGAACCGGGCAGCTCCCAACCGATCAATGAGCTCATCAGCTCTGGGGATGGGGTGCGCGTCAGTCCTGGTGACGGCATTGAGCCCAAGGTAGTCCACACAAAACCGGAGTTCTGGAGTGGCACCGGGCGCAGCAGCCTTTGGGACCAAGACCACTGGGCTGGCCCAAGGACTGTGGGAGGGCTCAATCACCCCTAACGCCAACATCTTAGAGACCTCCTCCTTGATGCTGGCTCTGACCCGGTAAGTCAACCTGTAAATCTTGTGCTTCACAGGAGGGCTGTCACCAGTGTCCACGTCATGGGTACACCAGTGAGTAACACCGGGGGTCAGAGAGAACAGTGGGGTGAACTGTCCCAACAACTGGTGACAGTCCCCCTGCTGCTCCTGAGTCAGAGTACGGGAGAGGATCACCCCTTCTACTGACTCATCATGCTCCTTGGTAGACAGGAGGTCAGGGAGAGGCTCACTCTCCTCTTCCACCCCATCATCTGTCGCCAAGAGCATACTCACTTCGGACCTCTCGAAGTGGGGCTTGAGGCGGTTCACGTGAAGGACCCTCAAAGGGTTCCTTGAAGCCTGCAAATCCACCAGGTAGGTGACGTCACTTTTGCGCTCCTTTACCTCATATGGCCCAGTCCACTTGTCCTGCAAGGCACAAGGTGCCACTGGGGCCATGTCCCACACTTTTTGCCCAGGTTGAAATTCGACCAGAGTGGCATTCTGGTCATACCATCTCTTAATTTCTTCCTGGCTTGCTTCTAGGTTCACCTGAGCGAGTTTCCTGAAGCGGGCAGTTTGGTTTCTAAAGGCCAGCATGTAGCTAAATACATCCTGGGGAGTTTTCCTGGGAGCCGCCTCCCAGCCTTCCTTTACCAAACTCAGAGGTCCTCTGACAGGGTGGCCATACAGGAGCTCAAAGGGGCTGTACCCAAGAGACTTCTGAGGCACCTCCCTGTATGCAAAGAGTAGGCATGGCAAGAGGACGTCCCACTTACGCCTCATGGGTTCTGTTAGACCCTTGATCATGCCTTTCAAGGTCT